>JAJSOF020000036.1:30686274-30744978 GCA_025594305.2 Periplaneta americana | reverse complement strand
TGATAACATCTAAATCTATCTTTATGTCTCCAGCACAGAAGAATCGTTACAAAAGACCACATGACATACAGGTAGGACAACAATAATTTTATTCGGACCTCTCTTTCTTAAAGGATTACAAGCCAATAGTCCTGACCCCACTTGATATGCACGCACAATAGTCTACAGAAGCTATTATTTTTACAATTTTCTGTTCAATAGTTTGGTTCTACAGTATCTCTCTTTATTTAACAAGAAAGAAAGGAATAAGCTTATAATCTCATTACCAATCATTAATGTTTTAATGTTTGCATCACTTTTAAATAGTGATTTTTGTAAACATAAAAATAATATGAGGAATGATTACTAATATATTACCACTGCTTGGATATGTTTATATGATTAAATCACAAAATAATATAAATGTTTTACAATTGTTATTACGTGGTTTATGGGCACAAACGTCAAGGTATATTTGACTACTAAAGAAATGTTTTTAATTGGCCTACGAAAGACTCGCTAAATTATATCCGCTCCTCAAAAAGAAATCATCTCTAAAGCTACAAAATTGCATGCTACTTTACACATCTCTATTACGACCTCTACTGCTTTATGCCTGTCCTGTCTGGGGAGGAGCTGCAATAAGTGAAATTAAACACATCCAGTCACTTCAAAATAAAGTCCTACGAATTTCACTCAATTCTCCTTGGTTTGTCCGTAAGAGCCAACTACACAGAAACTGGTATTGACACAATCAAACAGTTTATTCATTCACAAGCTAAGAAGTTCTATAACAAACTAGAAAATATTCCAGGCGCCATCCATTACTCTCTCGGAAGGAAGTCCTAATTTTCCACCAGAATCAAGAGCCGACTTCCAATGGACCTCATATTATAATCAAAATTTATCATCACACCAACCCATATAAATAATTATTTATTAACAATTATTTTTGTTCATTGAGGAGCCCAATCTAGGCTGCCCTCAATTCAGTGTCATATATTGTATTTATATTTTTAGAAATGATCTGTATAGCGCTAAATGCGCTGATCGATCAATAAATTGTTGAAAAAAATTGTTGTAGAAAAAATTGGTCAAGAAACAGACACTTCTGTTTCATTCCATTCAAAAATATTGTTACCCCATTAAAAGATAATAGTATTTAACGTCAATTGTATAGATGTACTTATTTTTATAAAAAAAAACCCTTAACACATTACTCTTCGGAAATGACTAGGTTTTGTTTGCCGACACCGAGAATTATCTTCAACAATCTGTTCTCACTTAAAACAGTCATAATATAAATATCTCCATAAAGACCGAGGTCCTCATTTTTAAGGAAGCTGGTAATATCATAGCTAAGGCTGTAATAAATAATAACATCTTAGAAGAAATATGGTGATATAATTATTTAAGCTGCTCATTTCTCTCTTTGGGTCTGTGGATATGGTAGTTATACTTAGTATCTATACCACTTGCCTTTTAAACTGGAGTCATCATCTAAAATTATTTCCTTGAGGAGATGTTCTGGTGATCTGTTGAGGACGCTGACCACAGTTCTCAGAAGTGTGCTCCAGTGTTCGTTGTGAAATTGTACTATCACAATCACTGTCGGTAGTTTCGCCAGATATTTCTTGTCTCTATAAAGGAGAATATAAAGATTAAATACTTAAAAATCACTGTTCTCTTTCCTCACCTCCAGACAAATGCTTTTACAACACAAGGCGAGGAGGAAGAACAGAAATACTAGAAAGAATGATATAAAGACGACGAAAAGCAGAAAGGAAAGGAGAGAGAATATAAAGACAAAGAAGAACAGAAACGCGAGGAAAAAAGAAAGAAAAACGAAGAGAAACAGAAAGGCTACGAGGAAGAATACAAAGAGCAGGAGGAATAAAAAACTAAGAGGAAGCAGAGAATAATGAGTCTGAAAGAATAGAAAGGCGAGCAGGAAAACGGAAATACGAAGAGGAAGAAAAGAAAGACGAGAAAATATGAAAAAGTTAAGAGGAAAAACAATACGTCCAGAAGTACAGTAATAGAAAAACGGACAGAAAGACGAGAAAAAGAATAAAAAGAAGAAGAGGAATAGAAATACGACGAGGAAGAGCAGAAAATCTAAGAGGAAAAGAAAAACAAGAAGAAAGGGAAGGCGAGGAGTAATAGTAAGAGGAGGAAGCACAGAAGAATGAGGAGTCCAGAAAAACAAAGAGGAAGAACAGAAAGGCGAGGAGGAAGAACAGAAAGACGAGTGTGCTAAAATAAGAGCGTGTATTGAAATTATCCAGGTTTTCCTTAACTTACAATTTAGTACTAAGTATGAAAAAAGGAAGGGAGAGCCAATATCCTGTAGGCTCTATTTCTTAGGTGCTGATGATATTTATAGGTTGTAAATCAGTCTGTACTGTATTGTGAGCTTTCTTGCCTGTTTTCGTGAACGCAAGGTAGAAGGTCACGCATACTTATGTACCGATAAAATGCAGAATGTTAGATTCTATTTCAAACCAGACTTTCGATATTTAAGTCTGTATTCTTCATCTCTTGCTTGTAGTTCATTTGTGTTTTTACAGCACTTGACCATTATGTTAACAAACGTGGTTCACGTACAAGAATGTGAGAAATTTTACGGTGTGATTAAAGCAATTTTCAGTCTCAAATATTCGAACTTCACTACCGGCACAAATAAATTTCCAGTTCCAGAGTAGTCAGTCTAAGACTAACTTAAGCGTGGTTGTATTGATTTTGCAAGCTCTATTATTAAAACTGTTATTATTATTATTATTATTATTATTATTATTATTATTATTATTATTATTATTATTATTATTATTATTTGTAGAGACTTTTTAGTAAGAAGATGTCCTTCCAACAGGTTACTAGCCTGGAGGAAGTAAGTCCAGTGGTGGGGTTGCCACCTATAGCCTCTGGATAGGCATGGGAGTACAGCATTTCCTCTGTACTAGATGTAATGGTTATCCCGCCATGACTCGGTCCACAGATGATGGTATTGTGTTTATGACAACTTCAGAAGATAATTTACAACGTTTGCTTTACAACTTTAATCAAATGGCAGAAAGTGCATGCCTGACAAGCAGAAAAAACTTCCTAACATACAGCAAAACAATCACCATTACATATCCGAAGGTCGTGACATCTCTCTCTTTCCATACCATTGCAATACTCATTCGTCTTTAACATCAGAAGTTCGCCATTGCGAGAGAACGAATCAATAATTTTATTTCCTTTAAAATATCAATACATTAGAGATTCTCGAGGGACTGTCTAAAAAATCTTGTATGAAACTCGTGCAAAACTAGCGTTTTAAGCACTCACCGTGTTGTTCAACCCCCCTTCGGGTCTGTGGACAATCTTCACCTCTCGTGCTTAAAACGCTATCATTTCACAACTTTTTGCATAAATAGCTGTATTATTTTTGATACCATTACCTTTTAAACAAATTTACGAACACACATCTTGTGAACATGTCTACATTACACTTTCCAGTTGCAACAAATAATTTTGCATTGTTTCTGTTACATTTACGGTTTAAGAGTAACTATTTTAATACTTGTATTAATAGTAAATCAGTTTATGAATAGGTATTTTGCAAGGCTGCTACAAGACGCGTACTTCGTCTTAAACCTGAGCACCGCGGGGATAGGGTACAACGAGATAGAAGTAGAATATAGCGTGGCGTGCACGTCTGTATCAGCGCTCTTGATGGTACTAGCAGGGCGGGTAAATAAAATTCACCAGCCCTGGTACTAGCTTGAACTGCCGACCGCCATGTTTTAGCTGGTTAGCTCGCTTTAGCAGAAGGAGATGTATAAGCACGTGGAGATTTTTAAATCCCGTAATTAAGATGACTGTTGTGTGTTCTGCTTATAATTGTAGCAACCGAAGCTACAAAACAAAGAATATGTCATATTTTAAGTCAGTAGTCTGCCATAATTTGATATCACTATACATATCATAACAGTTATTGATAGAAAGATTCTGTAACATGTTCATTCTTTTTACAGATTCCCACTGAAAAATGATTTGTTAACTAAGCTGTGGGTTTCACTAATGAAGAGAGAGAAATGGTTTCCCACAATACATAGTGTTTTGTGTTCCGCACATTTCGATACTGAACACATGTAGCCTATTTTGTAAACGAGAGGAGACGTTTGTTGCCCAATGCAATACCAAATATATTCGATTTTCCATCTCATTTAAAAAAAAGAGACTTCTAGGCTTCCACCGAAGAAGCTTTCTCTTATGTTGCACAGGAAAATTCAGTAGAACATCACCAGCCACCAGAATTCAGGTCTGTATAACATACTGGCATCAATATGACTTCAAGTAGCCTATGTCTGTCCGACGAAACTGAAGTATTGGTAAAAATGAGGTATAAGAGTTATTGAGAAATAAAATAAGATTCACAAGATACTACTATCCTGGACTACCTCTTCCGTCTCATCCTACAGGAACCAAGCCCACTTTTACATTTGTTTCACATTTTAAAGCTTTAATGTTCATGTAAGGTATAAGGAAAAAATGTTGCGTGGGTTTCCTTCCCAGTGGTAAAAATAGGATATATGAGATACTGCAACATAAAATAAGATTCACAAGATGCAACAGTCTTTTCAGCCTCGTCCTATAGCAACCACGCCCATTTGTATCCACATCTTAAAGTTTCGATACTAACGTAAGATGTATGGAATAAACGGTTGCTGCATGGGTTTCCTGACAGCTGTTAAAATAAAGAAGTGTTAGTAATGGAATATGTGGGTTAATGCGATATAAAATAAGATTCATAAGATGCAATATGATCTATACAGTCACTTTCCGTATTATCCTATAGAAACCACGCCCATTTGTTGACCAGTTAAAACATGGCGGACATAGGTTCAACAGTTTTCAAATATGGCGGTGCGATCGCCACTCTATATTCTTATTTATAGCTCGATGATGGGGTATAAGGGCAGTCTCCTCGTGACTGTCATCAGAGCTGCAGGGAAGAGCGTTTTCGTCTGTTGGCAAGTGCTAATGAATTCACAGCGATGTAGCAATCTTTCCTAGAAACAAAATCGATTTGTTGTTAAATGAAAACAAAAGACGATTCTATTCTTCTTACCTTAAGGATTTAGTATGTGTAATTACTGTTACTAAACTTTTTTTATAATGTACATTTTCTTACCATCATTCACAGTAGTAGAGAGTCTGGTCTCCGTAGCGTAGTTGGCATAGCGCTGGCCTTCTATGCTCGAGGTTGCGGGTTCGATCCCAGCCCAGGTCGATGATATTTAATTGTGTTTAAATGCGACAGGCCAATGTCAGTAGATTTACTGGCATGTAAAAGAGATGCAGCTCTTTGCTTGTTTAATTCTCTATGAACTGAAACAACCCAGAACTCACCACGTGGAGGTGGCTGCATGTCGAGTTCCGCCCTGCCCATCCCAACCTCCCTACCATGTGGGCAAGTGCATTCCAAGATCGATCGATCGATCGGATCGATCGATCGATTCCGATCCGATCGATCGATCGATCCGATCCGATCCGATCGATCCGATCGATCGATCCGATCCGATCGATCGATCCGATCGATCGATCGATCGATCGATCGATCGATCGATCGATCGATCGATCGATCGATCGATCGGATCGAATCGATCCGATCCGATCCGATCGATCGATCGATCGATCGATCGGATCGATCGATCGATCGATCGATCGATCGATCGATCGATCGATCCGATCGATCGATCGATCGATCGATCGATCGATCGATCGATCGATCGGATCGATCGATCGATCGATCGATCGATCGATCGATCGATCGATCGATCGGATCGATCGATCGATCGATCGATCCGATCGATCGATGATCCGATCGATCGATCGATCGATCGATCGATCGATCGATCGATCCGATCGATCCGATCCGATCCGATCGATCGATCGATCGATCGATCGATCCGATCCGATCCGATCCGATCCGATCGATCGATCGATCGATCGATCGATCGATCGATCGATCGATCGATCGATCGATCGATCGATCGATCGATCGATCGATCGATCCGATCGATCCGATCGATCGATCGATCGATCCGATCCGATCGATCGATCGATCGATCGATCGATCGATCGATCGATCGATCGATCGATCGATCGATCGGATCGATCGATCGATCGATCGATCGATCGATCCGATCCGATCGATCGATCCGATCGATCCGATCCGATCGATCGATCGATCGATCGATCGATCGATCGATCGATCGATCGATCGATCGATCGATCGATCGATCGATCGATCGATCCGATCCGATCGATCGATCCGATCCGATCCGATCGATCGATCGATCGATCGATCGATCGATCGATCGATCGATCGATCGATCGATCGATCCGACGATCCGATCGATCGGATCGATCGATCGATCGATCGATCGATCGATCGATCGATCGATCCGATCGGATCGATCGATCGGATCGATCGATCGATCGATCGATCGATCGATCGATCGATCGATCGATCGATCGATCGGATCGATCGGATCGATCGATCCGATCGATCCGATCGATCGATCGATCGATCGATCGATCGATCCGATCCGATCCGATCGATCGATCGATCCGATAATATAATAATTTAAATAATTAAAGTTAGAAAGCTTTAAAGAAAAGTGTATGTTTTGAAAACATAAGAAAGAAGTTAAAATCTTCTATTAACTTTACTTAAATAAATAAATCTTAATACCCAAGAAAAACAGTCAATAATTTAATGATAAGGGTAAAAATCTCCTCCAAGCCAAATATATCAACCTATCATAAAGAATACGCGGTATTGTACCACGAGCCCAAATAAATATAAAACAAAGAAAACAAAGCCTAAAATAAAAAAATATAGAATTAATATCACTAAACAAAAAAATGATACAAAATAATATTCTCATAAACAAAATACTAGCATATTCAGCCAAACAAATTAATGCAAAACCACCACTTCTATATTCAACATTAAAACCTGAAACCAATTCTGATTCACCCTCAGCAAAATCAAAAGGAGTGCGATTGGTTTCAGCCAAACATGAAGTAACCCAAATTATTGATAAAGGAAATGTAAAAAAATTATTCAAATGTAAATCTGAAAATAAAATATTATTAAATTATAGCTACCTACTAAAAATACAAAAGACAACAAAATTAAAGCCAATCTAACTTCATAAGAAATTGTCTGAGCAACAGCGCGTAATCACCCTAATAATGCATAATTAGAATTAGATGACCAACCAGCAATTATAACAGTATATACACCCAAACCCAGTACAACAAAGAAAAAATAATAAACCCAACTCAAAAGAAATAAAACCAGTAAAGTAAGGAATTACAAATCATACTAACAAGGACAAAAATAATCTAAAAACTGGAGCAAAATAATAACATAAATAATTAGACAAAAAGGAAATGTCTGCTCCCTAGTAAAAAGTTTAATTGCATCTCTAAAAGGCTGCAAAATACCAATAAAACCAACCTTATTAGGACCTTTACGAATGTGAATATACCCGAAAACTTTACGCTCCAACAAGGTTAAAAAGGCAATACCAACTATAACAAAAATAACTAGTAAAATAAAAATAATAAATAAACCAAAAATCTCCCTAAACATAAATATTATTTATAGAATAAATCTATATTCAAAGATTCTAAATCCATTGCACTTTATCTGCCACAACAGTAGCAATTAATAATAATCTAAAAAAAAATTATTCCAAATATCTGGTCCTCTCGTACTAAGATATAAAATTTATTATAGATAGAAACCGACCTGGCTCTCGCCGGTCTGAACTCAGATCATGTAATATTTTAAAGGTCGAACAGACCTAAACAAATTGAAATTCTACACCCAAATTAAATCAACATCGAGGTCGCAAACCCATTTATCAATAAGAACTCTCAAAAAAGATTATGCTGTTATCCCTAAGGTAATTTAATCTTATAATCAACAAAATTGGATCAAGTATTCATAAATAAATGTATATTAAACAAAAAGAGTTAATTAATTCTTCCCATCACCCCAACAAAATATATCAAATATTAAATAAAATAAACAAACAAAATAAATAAAATAATATATATAAACTCTATAGGGTCTTCTAGTCTTAGAAATAAATTTAAGCTTTTTAATTTAAAAATTGAATTCAACAAAAATAATAAGAAACAGTATATTCCTCGTCCAACCATTCATTCCAGTCCACAATTAAAAGACTAATGATTATGCTACCTTTGCACGGTCAAAATACCGCGGCCCTTCAAAACTAATCAGTGGGCAGGTCATATTTCATATTAAAATACAAGAAAAGATGTTTTTGATAAACATGCGAGAATAAATTTACTTGCCTAGTTCCTTTTAAAATCTTAACAAAAATTTTATAATACAATTACAAAATTACTAATTCCATCATAATTACAAATAAATAATAATTTAATAACAAATTCCAATAAAACAATTAAATATTAATAAATCAAAATCTAAAAAAAAATAAAATAAAATTTTAATAAACTTAAAATGATAGTTATTATAAAACCAACATCAATAAAAATTATAAAAATATATGTTAGAGAGCTTATCCCCATCATAACATTAATATTAATAAAATAAAAACTAAAAAGATAGAAATATAATAATATATGAATTAAATTCATTTCTTGAAAAACCAGAAACCATTGAAGCCGAATAACATTTCACTACTAAATAATAATTATTAATAATTATAAAACAGTAACTAAAATAATTAATTAGATCCTTCAAAATCGGGAAACAAAAAGTTTATAATATAATTTAATAAACCCTGATACACAAGGTACAACAAAAATCTACTTTTATAAATTAATCATATAACCTTTACAGTAAAAATAAACTATAATTGAAAAAATTTAATCAACAACAATATACAAAAACAATTAATTAATTTTAACATAAAAATAAAATGAAAAAAATATATAATATTTCAGATTATATCGAATTACACGATAAAATTAATCAGTGTAAATTAAATTCTTAACTTAAAGATTTAATCCGTATTAAATTATCATCCCAGCCACACCTTCCGGTACAACCACTATGTTACGACTTATCTCAACTAATAAATAATGAGAGCGACGGGCGATGTGTACATATTATTTTAGAGCCAAAATCACTATTACAATCTGCAAAAAATTACAATTAAATCCAATTTCATAATAAAATTTCAAATAATAATCCAATAATAAATATAAATGTAATCCATCTCCACCAAAACATAAACTGCACCTTGACCTGAAATAATTTATAAAATTAAATTAAGAAAATTTCATTAACCCTAAGAAGATTTTCATTATAACGGCGGTATACATATATTAATCTTGGTAAGGTTCAATCCGGACTTTCGATTAAGGGACAGATTCCTCTAAAAGACTAAAATACCGCCAAATTCTTTAAGTTTCAAGACCCTAACTAATACTACTCAAGTTAAAAATAATTTATATCTAAAATAATAGGGTATCTAATCCTACTTTAAAACAAAAGATTTCATAGCCTCAAATAAAATAAAGTCATAATAAATATTAAGATTTCACCCAAAAATAATAAAATAAGCTCTAACAAAACTCTTAACTACTTTAACTAAAAAGATTTACTTATATTCATTGTATAACCGCGGATTCTGGCACAAATTTTACCAATAATAAATCAAAATTACCAAAGCAAATTCCCATAAATTTACAAAACTTATTACTGCGAAAGAACAACAAATTAAGTAATCATTAAGATAAAAATAATTAAATCACGCAAAAACTTACATATAAAATAATTAAAAGCAAATAAATAAGCAAGAATAAAACTCATTAAATAAACACTAAAACAAAAATTGGACTTAAATACAAAAAAAGATTATATAAAATGAAAAAAAATGTAAAACCCGAATTTCTCCATACATTTTAACCAACTCACAAAGTATCCTCAACACAACTCCTACATCAACTCTTAAACTCTTAAATAAACATCTAAAACTACGGACAAATAAAATTGAGGCATTGACCACTAGTGTATAATAAAATTATCTCTTCTCTTTAATAGTAACAGTATAACTACAGATCTCTTTTTTTTCCGATCCGAATCCAATCCGATCCGATCCGATAATAATCCGATCCGATCTTTAAATAATTAAATTTAAAAGCTTTAAAGAAAAGTATATTTTTGAAAGCATAAGAAAGAAGTTAAAATCTTTTATTAACTTTACTTTAATTAATAATAAAAATAAATAAATCTTAATACCCAAGAAAAACAGTTAATAATTTAATGATAAGGGTAAAAAATCTCCTCCATCCGATATATCAACCTATCATAAAGAAAACGCGATCCGACCACGATCCCAAATAAATATAAAACAAAGAAAACAAAGCCTAAAATAAAAAAATATAGAATTAATATCACTAAACAAAAAAATGATCTAATATTCTCATAAACAAAATACTAGCATATTCAGCCAAACAAATTAATGAAAACCACTACTTCTATATTCAACATTAAAACCTGAAACCAATTCTGATTCACCCTCAGCAAAATCAAAAGAAGTGCGATTGGTTTCAGCCAAACATGAAGTAAACCAAATTATTGATAAAGGAAATGTAAAAAAAAATTATTCAAATGTAAATCTGAAAATCATAAAATATTATTAAATTATAGCTACCTACTAAAAATACAAAAGACAACAAAATTAAAGCCAATCTAACTTCATAAGAAATTGTCTGAGCAACAGCGCGTAATCACCCTAATAATGCATAATTAGAATTAGATGACCAACTAGCAATTATAACAGTATATACACCCAAACCCAGTACAACAAAGAAAAAATAATAAACCCAACTCAAAAGAAATAAAACCAGTAAAGTAAGGAATTACAAATCATACTAACAAGGACAAAAATAATCTAAAAACAGGAGCAAAATAATAACATAAATAATTAGACAAGAAAGGAAATGTCTGCTCCCTAGTAAAAGTTTAATTGCATCTCTAAAAGGCTGCAAAATAATAAAACCAACCTTATTAGGACCTTTACGAATATGAATATACCCGAAAAACTTTACGCTCCAACAAGGTTAAAAAGGCAATACCAACTATAACAAAAATAACTAGTAAAATAAAAATAATAAATAAACCAAAAATCTCCCTAAACATAAATATTATTTATAGAATAAATCTATATTCAAAGATTCTAAATCCATTGCACTTTATCTGCCACAACAGTAGCAATTAATAATAATCTTAAACAAAAAATTATTCCAAATATCTGGTCCTCTCGTACTAAGATATAAAATTTATTATAGATAGAAACCGACCTGGCTCTCGCCGGTCTGAACTCAGATCATGTAAAGATTTTAAAGAACAGACCTAAACAATTGAAATTCTACACCCAAATTAAATTCAACATCGAGGCCGCAAACCCATTTATCAATAAGAACTCTCAAAAAAGATAATGCTGTTATCCCTAAGGTAATTTAATCTTATAATCAACAAAATTGGATCAAGTATTCATAAATAAATGTATATTAAAGAAAAAGAGTTAATTAATTCTTCCCATCACCCCAACAAAATATATCAAATATTAAATAAAATAAACAAACAAAATAAATAAAATAATATATATAAACTCTATAGGGTCTTCTAGTCTTAGAAATAAATTTAAGCTTTTTAATTTAAAATTAAATTCAACAAAAATAATAAGAAACAGTATATTCCTCGTCCAACCATTCATTCCAGTCCACAATTAAAAGACTAATGATTATGCTACCTTTGCACGTTCAAAAAATACCGCGGCCTTCAAAACTAATCAGTGGGCAGGTCATATTTCATATTAAAATACAAGAAAAGATGTTTTTGATAAACATGCGAGAATAAATTTACTTGCCTAGTTCCTTTTAAAATCTTAACAAAAATTTTATAATACAATTACAAAATTACTAATTCCATCATAATTACAAATAAATAATAATTTAATAAAAATTCCAATAAAACAATTAAATATTAATAAATCAAAATCTAAAAAAAAAAAATAATAAACTTAAAATGATAGTTATTATAAAACCAACATCAATAAAAATTATAAAAATTATAAAAATATGTTAGAGAGCTTATCCCCCATAACATTAATATTAATAAAATAAAAACTAAAAAGATAGAAATATAATAATATAATAAATTAAATTCATTTCTTGAAAAATTCATTTCTTGAAAAACCATTGAAGCCGAATAACATTTCACTACTAAATAATAATAATTATTAATAATTATAAAACAGTAACTAAAATAATTAATTAGATCCTTCAAAATCGGGAAACAATAAATTTATAATATAATTTAATAAACCCTGATACACAAGGTACAACAAAAATCTACTTTATAAATTAATCATATAACCTTTACAGTAAAAATAAACTATAATTGAAAAAATTTAATCAACAATAATATACAAAAACAATTAATTAATTTTAACATAAAAATAAAATGAAAAAAAATTATATAATATTTCAGATTATATTGAAATACGATAAAATTAATCAGTGTAAATTAAATTTCTTAACTTAAAGATTTAATCCGTATTAAATTATCATCCCAGCCACACCTTCCGGTACAACCACTATGTTACGACTTATCTCAACTAATAAATAATGAGAGTGACGGGCGATGTGTACATATTATTTTAGAGCCAAAATCACTATTACAATCTGCAAAAATTACAATTAAATCCAATTTCATAATAAAATTTCAAATAATAATCCAATAATAAATATAAGCGTAATCCATCTCCACCAAAACATAAAATGCACCTTGACCTGAAATAATTTATAAAATTAAATTAAGAAAATGTCATTAACCCTAAGAAGATTTTCATTATAACGGCGGCGGTATAATTATATTAATCTTGGTAAAGTTCAACGCGGACTATCGATTAAGGGACAGATTCCTCTAAAAGACTAAAATACCGCCAAATTCTTTAAGTTTCAAGACCCTAACTAATACTACTAAAGTTAAAAATAATTTATATCTAAAATAATAGGGTATCTAATCCTAGTTTAAAACAAAACGTTTCATAGGCTCAAATAAAATAAGGTCATAATAAATATTAAGATTTCACCCAAAAATAATAACATAACCTCTAACAAAACTCTTAACTACTTTAACAAAAAAGATTTACTTATATTCATTGTATAACCGCGGATTCTGGCACAAATTTTACCAATAATAAATCAAAATTACCTAATCAAATTCCCATAAGTTTTCAAAACTTATTACTGCGAAAGAACAACAAATTAAGTAATCATTAAGATAAAAATAATTAAATCACGCAAAACCTTACATATAAAATAATTAAAAGCATATAAATACGCAAGAATAAAACTCATTAAATAAACACTAAAACAAAAATTGGACTTAAATACAAAAATAAAGATTATATAAAATGAAAAAAAAATGTAAAACCCGAATTTCTCCATACATTTTAACCAACTCACAAAGTATCCTCAACACAACTCCTACATCAACTCTTAAACTCTTAAATAAACATCTAAAACTACGGGACTAATAAAAAAAAATTGAGGCATTGACCACTAGTGTATAATAAAATTATCTCTTCTCTTTAACAGTAACAGTATAACTACAGATCTCTTTTTTTCCGATCAGATCCCCGATCCGATGATGATAAAATTTTGAGATAATTTAAATACTTAAAGTTAAAAAGCTTTAAAGAAAAGTATATGTTTTGAAAGCATAAGAAAGAAGTTAAAATCTTCTATTAACTTTACTTAAATTAATAATAAAAATAAATAAATCTTAATACCCAAGAAAAACAGTCAATTATTTAATGATAAGGGTAAAAAATCTCCTCCAAGCCAAATATATCAACCTATCATAACGAAAACGCGGTATTGTACCACGAACCCAAATAAATATAAAAGAAAGAAAAGAAAGCCTAAAATAAAAAAATATAGAATTAATATCACAACCCAAAAAAATGATACGAATAATATTCTCATAAACAAAATACTAGCATATTCAGCCAAACAAATTAATGCAAAACCACCACTTCTATATTCAACATTAAAACCTGAAACCAATTCTGATTCACCCTCAGCAAAATCAAAAGCAGTGCGATTGGTTTCAGCCAAACATGTAGTAAACCAAATTATTGATAAAGGAAATGTAAAACAAATTATTCAAATGTCAATCTGAAAATCATAAAATATTATTAAATTATAGCTACCTACTAAAAATACAAAAGACAACAAAATTAAAGCCAATCTAACTTCATAAGAAATTGTCTGAGCAACAGCGCGTAATCACCCTAATAATGCATAATTAGAATTAGATGACCAACTAGCAATTATAACAGTATATACACCCAAACCCAGTACAACAAAGAAAAATAATAAACCCAACTCAAAAGAAATAAAACCAGTAAAGTAAGGAATTACAAATCATACTAACAAGGACAAAAATAATCTAAAAACAGGAGCAAAATAATAACATAAATAATTAGACAAGAAAGAAATGTCTGCTGTATGTCTAAAAGGGTGCAAAATTCCAATAAAACCAACCTTATTAGGACCTTTACGAATATGAATATACCCGAAAACTTTACGCTCCAAGGTTAAAAAGGCAATACCAACTATAACAAAAATAACTAGTAAAATGAAAATAATAAATAAACCAAAAATCTCCCTAAACATAAATATTATTTATAGAATAAATCTATATTCAAAGATTCTAAATCCATTGCACTTATCTGCCAAAACAGTAGCAATTAATAATAATCATAAACAAAACATTATTCCAAATATCTGGTCCTCTCGTACTAAGATATAAAATTTATTATAGATAGAAACCGACCTGGCTCTCGCCGGTCTGAACTCAGATCATGTAAGATTTTAAAGATCGAACAGACCTAAACAAATTGAAATTCTACACCCAAATTAAATCAACATCGAGGTCGCAAACCCATTTATCAATAAGAACTCTCAAAAAAGATTATTATGTTATCCCTAAGGGAATTTAATCTTATAATCAACAAAATTGGATCAAGTATTCATAAATAAATGTATATTAAACAAAAAGAGTTAATTAATTCTTCCCATCACCCCAACAAAATATATCAAATAGTAAATAAAATAAACAAACAAAATTAATAAAATAATATATATAAACTCTATAGGGTCTTCTAGTCTTATAAATAAATTTAAGCTTTTTAATTTAAAAATTAAATTCAACAAAAATAATAAGAAACAGTATATTCCTCGTCCGACCATTCATTCCAGTCCACAATTAAAAGACTAATGATTATGCTACCTTTGCACTGTCAAAATACGGCGTCCCTTGAAAACTAATTAGTGCGCAGGTCATATTTCATATTAGAATACAAAAAAAGATGTTTTTGATAAACATACGAGAATAAATTTACTTGCCTAGTTCCTTTTAAAATCTTAACAAAAATTTTATAATGCAATTACAAAATTACTAATTCCATCATAATTACAATAAATAATAATTTAATAAAAAATTCCAAAATAACAATTAAATAAATAAATCATAATCTAAAAAAAAAATAAAATTTTAATAAACTTAAAATGATAGTTATTATAAAACCAACATCAATAAAAATAAAAAAATTATAAAAATATGTTAGAGAGCTTATCCCCCATATCATTAATATTAATAAAATAAAAACTAAAGAGATAGAAATATAATAATAATAATATAGGCCTATGAATTAAATTCATTTCTTGAAAAACCAGAGACCATTGAAGCCGAATAACATTTCACTACTAAATAATAATTATTAATAATTATAAAACAGTAACTAAAATAATTAATTAGATCCTTCAAAATCGGGAAACAAAAATTTATAATATAATTTAATAAACCCTGATACACAAGGTACAACAAAAATCTACTTTTATAAATTAATCATATAACCTTTACAGTAAAAATAAACTATAATTGAAAAAATTTAATCAACAATATATAGAAAAACAATTAATTAAGTTTAACATAAAAATAAAATGAAAGAAAAATTATATAATATTTCAGATTATATTGAATTGCACGATGAAATTAATCATTGTAAATTAAATTCTTAACTTAAAGATTTAATCCGTATTAAATTATCATCCCAGCCACACCTTCCGGTACAACCACTATGTTACGACTTATCTCAACTAATAAATAATGAGAGCGACGGGCGATGTGTACACATTATTTTAGAGCCAAAATCACTATTACAATCTGCAAAAATTACAATTAAATCCAATTTCATAATAAAATTTCAAATAATAATCCAATAATAAATATAAATGTAATCCATCTCCCAAAACATAAACTGCACCTTGACCTGAAATAATTTATAAAATTAAATTAAGAAAATTTCATTAACCCTAAGAAGATTTTCATTATAACGGCGGTATACATATATTAATCTTGGTAAGTTCAACGCGGACTATCGATTAAGGGACAGATTCCTCTAAAAGACTAAAATACCGCCAAATTCTTTAAGTTTCAAGACCCTAACTAATACTACTCAAGTTAAAAATAATTTATATCTAAAATAATAGGTTATCTAATCCTAGTTTAAAACAAAATATTTCATAGCCTCAAATAAAATAGAGTCATAATAAATATTAAGATTTCACTCAAAAATAATAAAATAACCTCTAACAAAACTCTTAACTACTTCAACTAAAAAGATTTACTTATATTCATTGTATAACCGCGGATTCTGGCACAAATTTTACCAATAATAAATCAAAATTACCAAATCAAATTCCCATAAATTTACAAAACTTATTACTGCGAAAGAACAACAAATTAAGTAATCATTAAGATAAAAATAATTAAATCACGCAAAAACTTACATATAAAATAATTAAAAGCAAATAAATAAGCAAGAATAAAACTCATTAAATAAACACTAAAACAAAAATTGGACTTAAATACAAAAATAAAGATTATATAAAATGAAAAAAAAATGTAAAACCCGAATTTCTCCATACATTTTAACCAACTCACAAAGTATCCTCAACACAACTCCTACATCAACTTTTAAACTCTTAAATAAACATCTAAAACTAGGACAAATAAAAAAATTGAGGCATTGACCACTAGTGTATAATAAAATTATCTCTTCTCTTTAATAGTAACAGTATAACTACAGATCTCTTTTTTTCCGATCCGAGATCCGATCCGATCCGATCCGATCCGATCCGATCCGATCCCCGAATCCGATCCGATCCGATCCGATCCCCGATCCGATCCGATCCGATCCGATCCGATCCGATCCGATCCGATGCCCCATCCGATCCTGTCTGATTATCTGATCTGATCTCATCTGATCTGATGCGATCTGATCTGATTCTGGGATCTGATCAGATCTGATCTCATTTGATTCTGGGATCTGATCAGATCTGATCTCATTTGATTCTGGGATCTGATCTGATCTGATCTCATCTCATTCTGGGATCTGATCTGATCTGATCTCATTTGATTCTGGGATCTGATCAGATCTGATCTCATCTGATTCTGGGATCTGATCTGATCTGATCTCATCTCATTCTGGGATCTGATCCGATCTGATCTCATCTGATTCTGGGATCTGATCCGATCTGATCTCATCTGATTCTGGGATCTGATCAGATCTGATCTCATCTGAATCTTGGATCTGATCTGATCTGATCCGATTCTGGGATCTAATCTGATCTGATCTGATTCTAGGATCTGATCTGATCTGATCTGTTTCTCGGATCTGATCTGATCTGATTCTGGGATCTGATCCTGGGATCTGATCTGATCTGATCTCGTATGGGTTCTGATCTTAACCGATCTGAACTTCCGCCTTAAAAGACGGCAAGCCCCACAAAATATACTTCTCAGACAAGACCAGCGGCCATTCTTCGTTTTTCTGTCATCATCCTCTTCTTTTTCATCTTCTTTTTCTTCTCCTTTTGATGGTAATTGGTCCTCAATGGATAGTGTTGCCATCGAATCTGGCATGAGGGATGGCATGTCAACTGGCATGGTAGGTGGCAACTCTTCTGACATATCACCTAACATGGGTGCTGCCCTGGACTCTGAGATGGAATATGGCATGGCAAATTCCCATACCGATGCGCACTTCGGTCGATCTTCGGACTCTCGCGTTGGATCTCGCATGCGATATTCGATTGTCGCGAAATGTGGCATGGCTTCCGATTCTGGGACGTAATCTGGCATGCCAAATTTCCAGATTGATAAGCACTTTGGTATTTCTTTTGATTGTCGCGTGGAATCTGGCATGCCAAATTCCCGTATTAGTGCGCTCTTCGGTCTTTCTTCTGATTTTGGCGTGGTATCAGGAATTCGATATTCCGATACTGAAGCGCACTTTGGTTGGTCTTGTGATTCTGGTGTGGAATCTGGCATGACAAATTCCCGCATTAGTGCGCTCTTCGGTCTTTCTTCTGATTTTGGCGTGGTATCAGGAATTCGATATTCCGATACTGAAGCGCACTTTGGTTGGTCTTGTGATTCTGGTGTGGAATATGGCATGCGAAATTCCCATAGCGATGCGTAATGCGGTTTGTCTTCTGGGTCAGGCGTGGCACCTTGCATGTTTGGGATCACTGGCATGTACTCTGCAAGAAACGAAATAAACTTGATCGTTAAGCATGTGTCCTTGCATTCACAGGCTTTCAGCGAGTGGCATATTAGTAGGGCGAGCTGCATATTTCTACTGTCCATTTGCAAGTCAAGCAAATTCATGTCATACAACCTCCTCAAAAACGTAAGAACAAATTACAAAAAACACAACACATCTTTCTTGAACCGGTAACCCCTAAACCTGGGGAAAAAAAATTGACTTCCGCACTAATAATAAATTAAATAACGTCATGCCTAATAAGCTTCATAATAGAGATCGATTTCAAAATAGTGGCATATATATACCACAATGCAAGAATTGCCCCAGCAAATACATTGGTCAAACTCGCAGAAATTACAGAACCCGGTTTAATGAACATGTTTCCGATTTCAAATACAATAGACGAAAAACAAAGTTTACAACACATCTGATAGAACAAGGTCATGAATTAACCAATATAAATTATATACTACACGTCGTTCACCCTATCAATAAAGTCCACGTATAAATATCGCTGAAGAATTATATATTTCACAAGCATTAAATAATGGTTTATCCCTTTTGAATGAGCAACTCCCGAACATACATAGTCTGCTTTATAATTTAAATTCTCCTTACACACGTGATTTTCGGTACACCAATACGCTTCCATCCCCCCTCTACCTTTCAATTTTATGTTACTTAGATTTTAAGCGTAACGTTCGTCAACATTTGTGACTGAACTTTCTACAACAAGGATATATTTTCTTCTGCTCCGTCTCTGTAAGTAATTTCTTTATTTAATTGGGTTTGCCCCCTCTTTTTGTGTTTCGTGAATTAACATCATTTGGTAACAAATCACAATAATTTCCTTTATTAATCTTTTCAACATAGTATGCCTAAATAAGAATTCTACTTTCTTTCAGATTACAAGACCACACGTCTCGAGCGTTACGTCCATTTTTACTACGCCTGAAGCTGCTTATTCACCTCTCTTACTACTCTGCCAATTTGCATCAGCACATCGATACGACATTTGTAAATGCAGACTTCATCTTAATCTTGTTATATAGTCACATTGAATAGCGCTTATGCTATTTATATAGCTTAATCTTATACTCATAAAACTGTAGTGATCGTTTACTTTTTAACAATTTCATTTTAGTGTATATAGTTTTCACTGTTTTATGTTATTATTATAAATTTTATCCATTTACTTGTGACTCCATATGTGTTATCATAATTCATTATCCATCCCAATCTATTTCATAAGACCCATGATTTCACTGATTGTTTATAATACTTTGTTCATAAGATTTTTTAGGTTAATTGGAGATCTAATGATGGCTCCTTCAACCTAAAACGTTCATCAACACGTTAAATAGAAATATTCATGTTATGGTAATATTGAATGAGTTTCACGGCCTTATTAATAAAACTTTATTAATCTACTCAAGGCAGATCTACGTTATAAATGAATCCTCTAAAAACGATATGCGAAGTGGGCATCTTCAAATATTTTGGGTGTATCTTCTGCTGCCAGGAAGTTAAAAGGATAGCTAGCTTTTAATAGAAAAAGCAACAGCTTCTGCGGACATCCGGAAAAAACACTAAGGAAGAGACTAGTGAAGTACTTTGTGTAGGATGTGCCAATGTAAAGGGCATAGATATGAGCATTACGACGAAGTGAAGAGAAACGACTAGAACCATTTGAAATGTGGATATGGAGAAGAATGGAGCGTGTGAAATGGACTGACAGAATAAGAAATGAAGCTGTGTTGGAAAGAGTGGGTGAAGGAAGATTAGTGCTGAAAATGATCAGGAAGGGAAAAAGAAATTGGCTGGGTCACTGGCTGAGAAGAAACTGCTTACTGGAAGGAATAGTAAACGGTAGAAACTTTTATGCAGAGAAATATATTAGTTAGATTTTTAGATTTTAGATTTTATTTAATAATAACATATACATAAAAACGTTACATTAAAATACCCCGAAAGAGCAAAGCTCGTGTTCGGGGATAGTTCCGTTACATAGATATACATACTTTGTAGACAAAATAGTTAAGAAAAAAGCTCACATAAAGATGATAATAAAATTAGTAAATAATAATACTAGTAATAACTGAGTGAAAAAAGAGACGATGTTGAGATTGATGGATTAATATTAAATTATTATTAGTAGTATAATTCGACGGCTTAATGTCAAAGAACACTAACTCCAAAATCATAACTTTACAGGAGAGGCAAAAAACAGTTTAATTGTGTACATTTTCTTATTGTTTATTGCCGTCCTCACATAAACCCGTCATCGGTCCCTATCCTGAGCAAGTTAATCCACTCTCTACAATCATATCCCACCTCCCTCAAATACAATTCAATATTATCCTCCCATCTTCGTCTCGGCCTCCCCAAAGGTCTTATTTCCCCCGGCCCCTCAACTAACACTATATATGTATTTCTGGATTCGCCCATACGTGCTACATGCCCTGCCTATCTCAAACGTCTGGATTTAATGAGCCTAATAATGTAAAGTGAAGAATAAAATGTATGCAGTTCTGCGTTATGTAACTTTCTCCATTCTCCTGTAACTTCATCCCTCTTAGCCCCAAATATTTTCCTAAGTATCTTATTCTCAATCACCCTTAACCTCTGTTCCTCTCTCAAAGTGATAGTCCAAGTTTCACAGCCATATAGAAGAACCGGTAATATAATTGTTTCATAAATTCTAACTCTTAGCTTGTTCGAGAGCAGACTGGATGATAAAAGCTTCTCAACCGAATAATAAAACGCATTTCCGATATTTATTCTAAGTTTAATTTCCTCCCGAGTGTAATTTATATTTGTTACTGTTGCTCCAAGATATTTGAATTTTTCCACCTCTTCAAAGGATAAATTTCCAACATTTATATTTCCATTTCGTACAATATTCTGGTCACGAGACATAATCATATACTTTGACTTTTCGGGATTTACTTCCACACCTATCTCTTTACTTGCTTCAAGTAAAATTCCCGTGTTTTCCCTAATTTTTGTGGATTTTCTCCTAATATAGTCATGTCATCCGCATAAAGAAGAAGCTGATGTAACCCGTTCAATTCCATATTTTTTCTGTTATCCTGGACTTTAATATTATTATTATTATTATTATTATTATTATTATTATTACTATTATTACTATTATTATTATGTACAGTAATATGTTCAGACTGTCAGTGTTCATTAGGCTCACTTGACAGGTCATATATAATAGAATGAACTCCTCTTCAATACTGGAGGCCTTTCAGCCCGCCTCACAGTGTGTAATTTAGCAGGTCAGCCGGCCAAAAATCATTTCTCGAAAACTAATCGCTCAACTTTCATAAAATTTAGCATGTACCTTCAATTATTGAAGTGGATAAGCAACTATTTTTACTGAAAATAAAAATAGTAATATTAAAAAAAAAAAATTAATTAATGTTCGTAATGTGGAATTAATGTTCATAATGTTGAATGCACTTAAAATTGAAAGCGTAAAGCGAAGGAATATTGCTACATATCTTACTCGTTCGGACGTCAGATGCATCCCTATCAGAATCTGTATCCTCGCTGTTAGTCTCTCCTTTGACAGCACCGACAATGGAGGCTCGGAGACAACTGCAGCACTACTATTGAAATCGACCGCGATTTCCCCTTCTTAATTTCTTTAAGCTGGTGATGTAAGGGTCCAAAGAAATAAGTAGCCTGAGTAAAAGATCGGTATTTGTGTCTTTCTTGATGTTGTTCTTGCGAAGACTTCTCTGAAAAGTCTAATATAGTATTTGTTCCTCGTTTCCTGGAATTCCTCAGATAGTTTGCCAGTAAGTATAATAGTGTCCTGTGACCTTCTGTCCATGAGCCAAGAGTTTGTGAAGGATTGTAGGCATATAATACTATTTGTGCAAGTATAAATTTAATTCCCTTGTCTCCCTTGCATACATGTCAAGTGCCCATTCATCAGTATTGCAAAACCGCAAGAAAAAGGTTTCTGATATATTATGTGTAAACGACTTATTAGATTTCCATCTATTCCCGTAATATATGCGAAAGTGGAAACCTCCCTGAAAAAATATTCTTGCGGTATTTTGCATTGTTTTTATTGCGACTGCTTTGTTTTATCATGTCAACAACATGTCATGTCAACATGCCTGGACCTATCCTATCTTCAATGTTTCACAATAAGTAAAACGGTGGATCTAAATTAACTGTTACAAGATTTTGCATTTCCCTTAATTCTTTATATTGTTTTGAGGTCAACTGTAGATCAGTAATCAAAGCGAGATCCTTATTAGGTGGCAATTGTTGGTCGTTCCTGCAAAATCAATTTTTATGATTTTTTATCCATTTTGTCGCACGTTGAAGTAATGCAAGTGAAAACTCTCCTACAATATTGGCCGCATCTCTTTTCCTAGAAGTTATGAAATTCGTATGGGCAACAGAAAGCTTTTCTCCTGGCGATCTTTCTTTAAAATGTGGACTAGTTTTTTTCTTCCCGTTTTGATCTTTCGCTCAATCTCCGAAAAGTTGACGTGGACGTCCTCGAATGCTTGTACTGGCAGAATCAAATTGGAATTGTTTTGTAGTAGATGGCAAAGTATTATATATTTTATTTTCAGACTTTGCATCTTCGTTGAAACATAGCGCATTATATTTTAAGACATTTTTCTCATTTCTGCTGTATTTTTCCCACCATAATCGAATTTTCGAGCATAGAAATTTAATTCATTTTTTATTGACTGTAAAATGTCTTCAGAGTAATCTATGAGACCAAAATGTGCAATTATATTTGAGAATTTCACTTTTCTCTCGCTCTTGTTCCACATCTGGAAAACAGCTCTCCGGATTACGGAGCGCATGGTGTCTGAAAATAATTAATAGCTACTCTGTCTGCACCTGTTTGCAGAAAAAAAATCACGACGTCGTATTCAGAAAAGTATAATTAATATCTCTACAAAATTTTATCGAGGTAATAGAGGGCTACACCTTTTAAAAGTCAACTCGAAATATATAATAAGGAAAAATTCAAACTCTTTGCACATGCTTATTCAGACACTTATTCTAGACAATAAGATAATAATTTTTGTCACGAAAATCAGCTTATATGTAAGTACATACCTTCTTATAATATATCCACACTCTGTATTAGAAAAAATACTGTATTAACTTTACTACTTCGCACCATCCAAACACATACTTCGCGCCTGCCTCTGCAGCGTAAATGATCTTATCGGAGACATGCAAATTTCGCTCTGTTGTGAGGGTCCCCTAACAGATGTAAGCATCTGTCTACACTTGGATAGTATACTTTGGAGTGTTATATACACAATTCTATATAAGAATTTAGCATTAAAGATAGAGTGTGAAAATTGATTTTTGGCCGGCTAGCTGCTTGAAATTACACACTGTGCGCCTTGGGGATAAGGAAATAATTTGTCCTGCAGCAGAAAATATTTAAATACAACAGTACCTACGTTGTTCTCTGCTAGAATTAAAACACGTGAACTCTGTTTGAACATTAGAACTGACCGGTAACGGCTACGATTAACCGAGTAACTTCGGTGCTCCGCTGCCAAGCACATAAACCGATAGAACCGAGTAACTCAACAGTTCTACTCGCTCCGTCCCCAGCTCTAATATTAAAGAAATCTATCTCCTTTTCTACCAACGCAACAAATCCAAAGCAACAAGTTCTGACGATATTAGTATCGCAATGATAAACAATAAATGATAATGAAAAGCTATGGACGAAAGTAAAATTACAATACTGACACTACTAGACTTCAGTAAAGCGTTTGACACCGTAAATATCGACTTACTGACGAGAAAATTACGATCACACCAACTATCAGAAAGCACAATTCCTTGGTTCTCCTCTTATCTCAGCGAACGTCACCAGTATGTTTCCATTGGAAGTCGAACTTCCACATGGCGTATCGTTAATTCTGGAATCCCGCAGGAATCTGTTCCATCACCACTACTATTCACTATTTACGTAAATGACATCCCTTCGACTCTACAGCACTGCAAGCATTACTTTTACGCAGACGATTTACAAATCTATATCCATACAACCCCTGACTCACTCAGTGATGCAATGCACAATCTTAACACGGACCTTGAATCTATATCAGCATGGCCGAGAAAGTTTGGTTTGACTCTCAATGCAAGAAAATCACAAACAATCCTAGTGGAACATCAATGTCTATTATGCAACATTACTCCTGCTCTGCCAGTCAAGTTAAACGATACAATAATCCCTTTTGCTTCCTGTGTTAAAAAACCTTGGAGTTTACTTTGATACGCATTTAAACTCGAATTACCAAGTAACCCATATTACCAAAAAAAGTGCTTGCCATACTACATTCCTTAAACAGCATTCGAAAATTCCTCCCGCTATCACTCAAGAAAATACTAGTGGAAACACTAGTAATTATTCGATTATTGGGATTTTCTACTGACTGACCTCAATGTCAACCAGTCGCAAAGATTACAACGTGTTCATAATTCTTGTGTTCGCTTCGTCTGCGATGTCAGTCGCGCTGACCACATTACCCCATCCTTCCAAACTCTAAACTGGCTACTCCTTAACGAACGCAGAAATTTTCATTCTCTTGTTCTCCTTTTCCAAGTCCTTCACACCTCTACACCTACCTAACTTGCCTCCCGTTTCACTTACCAGTCATCATATCATAATCTCTTCACTCGCACGCAAAATAGCCGCATACTAGCCATACCAACACACAAGACATCATCGTATTCATCATCATACACAATCTCGCTCTCGCGCTTGTGGAATACCCTACCACTGACATCAGAGACTATCGGAATTTAGTAGCGTTCAAAAGCAAACTTATTAAGCATTTTCTTACTGCGTAGAGTAGGTTTACTTTTTACTGAATTAATAAAAAAATATTTTTTTCTCTCTTCTTAACTTTTACAATAAATTACCTAGCTATTATTAATCAGATAATTTTTTAGTACTTTGATTTTTATTGTATTTGTGAATTTAATATCAACCTTATAATTAATTATAATATATTGTATTCTTAATATTGTAGTTGTAATCCCTTGGTAGAGGGGAAGAGAAGGCCTCATGGCCTTATCTCTACCAGCTTGAATAAATAAAAATAAACTCTGTCTTATTGACCAGACAACTCGCTACAAAATCGGAAAACAGCCCGTTTAATATTTGCGATTTTTCTTGAGAGTTTTCTATTCCAGCTTCTGCTATTATATGATTCAACAAAATGTCTGTTGTTTCTTTCTGGCAGAAGATTTTTGTTGCAATATCGTATAATCTTTGTCTCCGTCTAAATGCCATCTTGTACCCTATCATTAAATAAAGAAATTAAAATGAGATGGCTTTTAAACAATACAGTACTAATTTGTAGTGATATTTCATAACCGTAAATTGAAATAATAGTCATTATTTGTAATATAAACCCACAGTTCGATTTTTCATCTAGTATAAACTTTAAGTAATTATCACATTATCAGTATTTTTACGTTCTAACAATAGTAAGCTTTTCTTGGAATATAATAAAAAAGGCGCAATTTTTTATTTTAGAATCTAAAAATAGAAATGTCAGACAATATCTTACAACATACATCAGAATCGGGGAGCTTCGGGATACTTTTGTAAGTCTGCGTGAGCAATTTTTCAATTACCGGCAGAACATATTTACTACGATATTAAAAACTTCACAATATAACGACTAATGACATAATATGATTAAAACATCACTGTGTCAGAATAATATACACATAAACAAAGTCAGAAAATACATTACTCGCCATAACACGAAAGATTAAGTTGCCAGAAACGTGTCCTGAAACGCGCGTCAGAAATAAGCTTAGCGCCAAGGGACCAAGCACACACACAAACTCTCACTTTCAGCTCTCACCATTGAGGAGAGTTGAAGAGCAGTCATCATCTGCAGTTTTATGACCCACTGACGTAATAGAACAATGGCAGGTGGGGCACATCCTGTTATTCGCATTTTGAAACTCGATTTCTGGCCGGGTTTTGAGGTGATCGGTACCACTGTGGACAGGTGAGAAATGGTTGCATGACACTACTGGATAAAACCCTATTCGCTACCTGTCATCATAGTTCCTCTTTTCCGAAGGTCGATTCCAAATATGCCTCCATTCGTCTCTGTCTTCCCAAGCTTTTTCCCTGTTTATTTCATCTCACTTGTATCCCCGTTCCTTCAAGTTCTTCTGAATTTCATCTATTCACATTTCCCGTGGTCTTCACATTGGTCGTTTTCCTGTCACTTTTAAATTTAATATTCTCTTTGACAGACTTTCCCTTTCCATTATTTTAAGGTGCCCTAACCACTGTAAGCTCTTATTTTCTAATTGCCAAGGCATACTTGTATCAATAATAATTCAAATCCCCTGAACTTGTGCTTAGCTGAAAGCGCCACTACTTCAGAATATAAACAATTACTTACCATTCGATCCAAAAGTTCCAATAACGTCGATGGCTCCGAAACGAGTCTGCAGATCTCCTGGCATCGCCACACGCATTAGATGTTGCCATCGTTTGGGCTTCAGCTCATCTCGTTCTCTGATAGCCCTGCTGCTGTCGGGATCTCTGTCCCCCTCCGTCTGTGTGGCAGCGTCTATCGTCATCTTCTCAGTTGTTTCACGTTCAGCTAAAAGACAGTGTAATTCTGAGTTAAAATCTTCATAATACACTGTTTGCTAACTATGAAGAGGATAAATAGGTACTGTCCGGCCGAATGGTTATGTCGCATCCCGGTTTCTCACACTCGTTTCTCTTGTCCTCTCTGTAAGGGATAGTGTCTGAGTTGTTTGGTTCTCTCTGCAAATATCTTCTGTACGGAATTGCATTTTACGTAGTATTATAGAACTTTTTTAAGTAATTTTAAGAAAAAAACATTAAATAAGTAACTGTAATGTGATTTCCTTCGTTTTGACGAGCATGTGACATAACCACTCGGATGGACAATAGCATGACAACATGTACATCACTAAACTATTAACAAGTGAATCATACAAGTAAAGTCTGAAAAGAAATCTAAAGATGAAGCACGTAGTAACGGTTACTTCTAATAAAGGTATAACCTCGAGGAAAAATAAATTTAGGGATCTGAAATAATATGTAGATAATCAAAATGATATTCATTGCATCACAGAGTCGGTAAATGAATCATGAAATTAGAAATGTGGTCCCAATTGGAAAGCATTCTTCTGAAGTATGTAAATTATTACATAATAATTATCACAGCGTAATGATGTTATTGGCAACATTGAAATCATGTAGGTCATGTATGCATAATGCTTTATTGGAGAAAGTATTCAAAAGACGCTTGTTATGTTTATTGGAACAAATCTCAAACACATTAACTAAAATTCCAATATATTTACGTGTTCCAATATACTTTAAGTGCATTTTTATTGTACGAACAGTCATCTCCCTCCTACAGTGTTATTAGAAACTGTCAATTTTATAAAATAATAGAATACTGAAGTCTTCTAACATATGCAGAATATCAATAATATTGAACAAATTCTTCACTTTTGAACCCATAATAGTAATCTTTTCTCGTGAGTTATTTTACGATGCTTTATCAACTGCTATTATGAAATGAAGGTGATAATGTCAGCTAAATGAGTCCAGAAAAAGAAGCCTGAAAGAGGCCCAGCATTTGTTCTCTATGGGTTCTAGTTAGTTACTGCTTCCTACTTTGAAATATTTTTACAAGTCACTGTGACGTAAACAATTATTGTACCTTCACAAAAGTCAGATTCGGAGGTTTGTGTGGATGTCTGTGTAACGATGATCACCACAGGATCTACGTAGACCTCGGTGTCTCTGGTCTCTACTGTGTTGGGTTCAGCTGAAAAGCAATATTCTTCTGAGTTGAAATATACAAGAAACTGCGCATGCTCAGTGACATAGAGCATAGCTACACAAGCTATCGCTAAGGGAGTTATTGAAATTCGTTCTATTTCGAGTGCTGCAGTAAACCGTTCTGAAACGCACTTGAGAAAATACAAAGAAAATGGATTTGTTATATAATTGATATCAACGACCCAGTTCAAAAGGAAACAACTGAAAATTTAAAGTTTTGACAAAACTACATTTTAAAGCAATATGTTGCTTTGAGAAACCAAAGGATCATTGAAATTGCTCCAGAATTTTGTTAATAATGTTTCATATAGCTATATTATAAGTTTCAAATAATTAAAATGTGTTAATTGGATTTTTCACAGCAACATGAAGCTTACAAATTCAGGTTTATCATAATTTTAAATTATGAGTTGTTTCCCTCTTGAACTGGGCCGTCTATATATCTTTAGACCTTGGTGAGGATACTGACACGCCGCACAGAAGTGAAGTCTTCCGTCTCGTCTCAGTATCTCTGAAGGCTCAGACATGTGCGAGTCATGCAGAGGAAAGCGGATTCAAGCCTGGTCGCAATGATTTTTATTTCCCGAATAACTCGAAAATGGAGTTTTACAGAGTCATGGGAAAGTGGAATAATTATTAACCAAATCCTATCAGTTATTCCTAGGCTTGACCTGGCCCAAAAAAAGATAAAAAACGAATCATTACTTGGGAGGTAGTTTGTCTTCTTCAAACAAAATAAAAAAACAGTTGTGAAAAAATGTTCTCCAAAACACAATTTTAACGTTATTCCGAACGTAAATTAATATGACCAGCATTGTCTTCGTTTGTGTCTACTCGTACTTGCTAATAATGCTTCCACTTTTCGTCTCTTAGGTTTCTTGCTACTCTCCTGAAAGTATTTCCTAGGACATTCCTCTGCTGGGACCAGATTCCAATTTTCAGGGCAATATACTGGTGATTCCCAAGGTATGATTGCATATAACACATTTTCTGGAAAAGTTACAGTAAAATTCAACCACTAACTCTTCTTAGCTAAAATTTCCTAACACTGGGATTACTTTTAGTCCATTTTTAAAACACAATGTATAAACATATTAGGTCCTTGACAGAAAGGAAGACCATTATTTTAACATTCTAACACGAAATTCTATAGCGTTTTAATAAGACAGTGACAGTAAACATAACATAACAGCCAAAATAATTTAAACGAAGATATTACCATTCTTTCCTCCGTCTCTTCTTCTGATACAAGACTGGTGTCTGATAATGTTGTAAAATCCATGACAGTCAGTATTTCTGCAAAAAACAAAATGAACTTGATCGTTGAGCATGTCATTGCTTTTACTGAATATCATATTACCCTTTCAACACCAAACGTAAAAAAAAATTTTAATTTCTATATTTTATCGCAATAAAGGAGTAATCCCTCGTAAGGTTACATTTTTTAACGTGTAGCTTGAGACTTACGTTTGGGGTGGAATGATTGTTATGGTGAAAAAACACAAAGAATAAACTACTTAAAATGTTTTAATTTCGAGACAACAAAAAAAAACAGAAATGTGTTATCAACATTACAATGAGTTATTTTATAAAATAATAAAAACACAACCATCTCTTGCAAAGTATTACAAAAATTCAGAATTAAAAATTTTTGTCATATTACTTATTATTGAAATTGAGAAAGCAGTTATATCCCGAAGTCAAGCACGGATTTACTTTGCATTTTGGAGCGAACTGCCTTTAGGGCAAATTTTTGCATCTGCCTTTGGCGAGTCCTGATAACCAACATATCGGACATTGTTAACTGGATGGATCACAAATTTTCTTCCTTTCGGAGAGATCCCTTGACGTTCATTAGAACGACGCCTTTTGTTCTTTCCTTTCTCAGCTGAGATGTGTGCTTGGAACTTTGCAAGAGAATATTCACATTTCTGATTTCGCGGTTTCTGATGTCTACGATACAACCGGCCATTCACAACAGCAACATTAATGCTCCAATATATTATTCTAGTGTGCCATCTTGTCGGTGTTAAATCAGTTCTGTACAATTCCAAGGGCATATCCGCCAAATCTACTCCTTCCATAAAGTGGCTATGTTTTGAATCAACTTTGGGACATTTTAACTCTACGGATTTCTTTTCGTTTACGCTCCATCTCTTACATTTTACTTCAGGATGAATAGCTGCGTAAGTTGACACGAAATTCACTATTTTTCTGTCACACCACCTTACCAGTGCCACACAGTTCTCCCTTTCCACACGCCAGTCGTAACTAGCTTTTCCACACCGTTTGAGTAGAATCCTAATAGAACACATTTCCCAAGCACAAGAAACCAATAACGACGCTGTGAATACAAAACTAGACATGGTACTGTCGAAATATTTTGCTTACAGCACTGTGCTCAGTATAGAAAATACGAGAAAATGTGGCTTGTTTGAATCTAAATCTTACAAAATCACAATTTTTACACAAACATTTTGTCAAGTAACTTCAGTGATGTTGAACGATAATTTTCAGCATTCAAAAATCTCCTTGTGGGCAACAAAGTATGACAACAGATAAGCTTCAAACGCTGTTAGGTATGTTTTGTAACCAGATAAAGTAAGGTAAGCAAAGAAATGAAGTGCACATTTTGAATCTTGTGCGAAATGCCCGACATATTATTCTCATTATTTTAGAATAGTAGCAAACTCTAGTCAAAATCCGGTTGGGAAAGCCAGATATAACAGCTGGGGGGTCATCATGCTAACCACATGGTGTCTCCATTCTGGTTGGATAATCGTCCGCCTCTGTTTCGGCAGGAACGTAAGGCCAGCAGCGGGCTGTGCGGTCTGGGCCCTTCAACAGCTGTGACGTCACGGATTATTATAATTATTATTAGTATATTATTATTATTATTATTATTATTATTATTATTATTATTATTATTAAAACATAAAATGAATAATTTTGGACTCATCACGTTTTCCCTTCTGCTCTCCATATCATATCATATATAATATATCATGTCATAATATCATATCATCATTACATCATACCATTTCGTATCATATATCATTTCATGTCAAATATCATATCATATGAATAGTACAGGGAAAAACTCTGATAAGCCACGTTTTACTGTTTTCACAGCACAGCAAATTAAAAGTTTCAAGATCCATTATATTGCATTATCTTGAGTTGTTGAAATTTAGTAAGGAAAATAAACTAGAGGTGGCTACTTTGCAGTTCTCAAAGCTTGTGAACTACACTAACAATTCCTACCACTACTTCCTCTCTATTCGCAAGAGGGTAAAGACCAGACATTTGTGAGAAACTCTATACGCCAAGAGCGAATGTCACAGTCAGCAGTTTTAAAATTGGAAAACCTTTTATTAAGAAACTGTCACAACAATTTCGATTTTATGATGTCGTCATAGGCGAGTTTCACAAACAATATGGGACAGTCATTCTCCAGTTTAAATTATAGATGAGTAGGTAATTGTAAATATTCACACTATTTAGTTACTGCTTCCCTACTTTGAAATATTACTACGCGTCACTGATGTAAACAATAACTGTACCTTCAGAAGAAATAGACTCTAATTTCTCTGTCTGCATCCATGCGTCCTTCTTCTCGATGACTTCGGGTACCTGCGTTGCTGCGTCCGTCTTCTTCTTCCTCACTGTTGCTTCTATTAGAAAAAAGGTAATGAGCCGTTGAATATTCTAATTTCCAGATAAAAGAAACTGCGCATGCTCAGAGAATAGAACATAGATACACAAACTATCGTTAAGGGAGTTATGGAAATTCGTTCTGTTTCGAGTGCTGTCGTATACAGTTCTGAAACTCACTTTAGAAAATACAAAGAAAATGGATTTGTTATATAATTGATATCAACGACCCAGTTGAATAATTATTGCCCAAATCCTATCAGTTATTATTACGTTTGACCTGGTCAAAAAATATATAAAAAACGAACCATTACATGGGAGGTAGTTTGTCTTCTTCAAACAAAATAAAAAATCAAACAAAACGGTTATGAAAAAAATGTCCTCTAAAACATAATCTTAACGTTATTCAGCTCGTAAACTAATCTGACCAGCGTAAGTTAGTTTGCGACTACTCATACTTGCTAATAACCAGGCTTCGAGACTTCGGACCCGATAGAGCAGTTCAGTGGGAAATCTGCATAACGGCGTACTGAGTATAGTGGTAAAGCGTACAGTGGGTGGGGGTACTGTAGAATGAATGCCAACAAATACGCAACGGAAAACGCTCTGGATTTGAAGGTTCTGACGAATAATTTGATTTTCATACAAATCTATTTTCAAACTGTCTGAAACTATTACACGGTTAGAAAAGTCAGAGCAAAAGATGCCAGAAGCCCTGAAATTAGTTAAGGAAATGACACAGAAAATTAATGAGGCACCAAGTACACCGGTTACTGACCGTGTAAAATAGAAGTGGAAATCAATTTTATGTAAAAATAACGAATATGGATCACTGTGTAACATAAACAGCAAATTAGTGGACATAGAGTCACCCGAGAATAAAGGACTGTCTCTTAGAGACTGCAATATTGTTAGGTTTTCTTCGTTTTGCACCTATCACGCCATGCGATGTAGAGCGCAGCTTTTCACAGTATCAACTGTGGTTTGCAGATAACCGAAAAAGATTTACGTTTGAGACACTGAGAATGTATCTTGTAGTACATTGCAATTCGGTACTGTAAATGCACTTACTAAAGACCTATAGGATAAATGAAGAAATTAAAATTGCTATATGTTTATTTCCACCATTAACACTGTGTATAATTAAACACAAATGCTTATAAAAGGTAGGAGAATAAATACTTTTCACATTCTTTTGACATTGTCATTGTGTAATGTATATTTACTTTCAGAATGTACTTACGTGTGTATTTCCCCATACTACCATACTCTATTCTAAATAGTAACGTTGTTACCTCAACACATCTCTACCTTTCACTACCTGCAGCGAGTCAACAACCTACAGTACATGCACAGTAAACTTATTGTATCGGGTCCCAAGTCTCGAAGCCTGCTAATAACATTTCCTAAAAAATGACCAGTAAACAATGAAAGACAAAAAATGCAAATAAATGCAAAATAAAAGTAGGCATAGACTATATTGGTTCATGTTAAAATGAAACGGCTTTATATTGTATCCTGCATTGTCTGTGATATCTCAGAAAAATATGATATTTCATCAACTTCCAGCCCTATTCAACACTCACCAACTCCCCACTATTTTCCTACCTCCCTTCTGATATTCCCATTACATTCACTCCTCTATTTCTTCACATTGCTTCCTTCAACTTTTCCATCTTACCTTGCGACGAAAGGGTTCCAATAGGTGATCTTTCTTCTGCTGTGCTAATCTGCGTCATGGTGTGCCCTTCCCTGGTATCCCCCTCCCGGACATCCGAATGGGGGGATAGTTTACGTCCGGAATCTTTTACCAGGGCCGAGCTCATCATGTACTTTTCAGTTAGATTCCGGAGACAGATAAATGCGGAAGTTCCCCATTGCTTCCGCATACCACTCTCTCTTTCGCATCTTAAAAGATCCCAGGGGGCCCCAGCGTGGAGGTGAGGAGAGTGGATTTGACTAATTAGGCCCTCCGGACTTCACCGAAATTCAACGCAAGGTTAAATATCAGTTCCATCAGGGTTTTTGACCCGATCAAAGACCGGGAAATCCCAATTAGCCTTTGCCCCCCTCATTGAGTCTAAAACATTACAAAGATCATCACTGTAAATAGATCAACTAAGATCCTTATTGAACAGAACGAAGAAAGTTAGTCTTCAAGGATGATTTAACGGGAGAATGTAGGTATGTTTGGTGACAAATCTCAATATTTCTAACATTATAATCTGAAAAATCCAAGGATGATTAAAAACATTCTTGTCTACTAGTGTGCAAAATTGCATGATTCTACCTTAACTACATTCAGAGAAAAGGGTACATAAAGTGCACCAATTTAACATGGCGGAAATAGGGACCTACCGATGCCTACATTCTCCCCTTAAGATTAAAGTTATGTCATTAAAACACTAGATATGTAGAATTAACATTATTACTATGAAATAAACATGAAGTTCTGTCTACATTAATAATAAGATTATTAGAACGACACCATTTTTAAATTCACAAATACCATTAATTAATTATCAGTGTGCGCAATACCTAGACGCTGAACAAGAACAAGATGAAGTTAAACTTCTATCAAGTTTAAGTAAACAACACTTCCTAATATTCATTTATGCAGTGATAAGAGAAGTTGTCAAACAAATTCTAAGGAAAAATCGCGAACTGAATATAATTCATTAAGAGGTTAGGTATAACTTACAGCAGCAATACTTTTGGAAATATTCAACATTTTTTTCCTCCATTACTATATCTTGTACAACAATAAAAATTGGTATGTGTAAAACACTGTCCTTCTGCTATGCAAAAAAAAATATTTCTTACTATTTAAAAAAAAAATTCAAAATCCAAAATGGTGGCAGTTCACTGTGCAGTGATGAAGTGTTTCCCTCATAACTCATAAAATTTCTCTCTTTTATATTAATGTTGAAACTCATATTTACAATATAATGCACTTTCAACTATATACATTAATATATATGTTTATCTTTTTTTTTCATTTTGTGTTAGAAGACAATAGTGATATCTCAGCATTTTTTAAGGAATTTATTTTTTTCCAGACAATCTATCAAAGGTATAGAAGTGATTTTACTTCATATTGTAGATATAACATGCATAAAGACACAGAAAACAATTCATTACAAAAGGTTGATAGTTTTTTATTTACGAGAGGAACGCTTCAGAAACTGCACAGTGAACTGCCTCCATTTTGAATTTTAAAAAATTTACAAATAATTTTTTTAATCGTAAATTTTTTTTCATATAGCAGAAGGACAGTCTTTTACACAAAATAATTTTCATTATTGTACAAGATACAACAAAGGAGGAAAAAAATGTTGAATATTTCCAAAATTTTACTGCTGTAAGTTATAACTAACCCCTTAAAGTAATAATTGAGGCTATCAAGTGCAAAACTCGCCTTATCCAAAATTAAAAAAAAAAAATAAGTTACATATGGGATGTTGTACTTCTTGCAGCTCTCAATCTACTGATATAGTCGGTTTGTGCAAAACTTGTTTATTTTAAAGTGTACATTCGCTATAATCTGTAGACCTACTATCAACTTCCATAAGATCGTTAAAAGCATAAAAAATCGAAATTATCCTTAAGATATAAATGTTAATATATTTAATAGTATTAAATAATTAACACACGTAATTATATACAATCCAGTACTTAATTATTCTGTTCGGTGGGATGAGTATGTTTCTTTTTAAAGGCAACAAATTCTTTGTATAGTTGCCTAGTTTTAGGGCGGAAAGCTGTAGTCTCGTTTCTATTTCTGCATTTAGCCTATTTTTGTAATTTGTTTTCAAGATAAAAACGCAAAAAATCCAGATATGAAACTGATCAATGTTATATTTCTTTTTAGATCTCTAATAGTATTAATAATATAATTAAATATAATAATTATTCATATTTATTTTGTAGCCTAATATTACTATTATATTATAATTATTATTAATATTGGTGATGTTCCATGTTTTTATTGATTCATATTTTCATGACTTTGTATACGGTACATTTAGCAGTAAGCCTAATCTCCAAGTTTAAAATACTATTTAAATACAATTTTCGATTCACAGAATTCCACAGGTTCAGAAGCACTGCATTATACGATTTATTTTGTTTGTGTTTATTGATAAGGAAGGATGGCCATAAAACAATGTAGTGTATTTGAAACCACAAAACCTCATTGTCCTCAGTAATATTTTAATTACGTCGCGCGTTCCGTAATGTTTTTTATATGTGCCTGTCCAATCGAGGCTTAATTATCAGCCCATAATATACACATTTATTCCTAGAATAGGCATTGAAGCTACAAAACGTAAATGTTTTTATTCCCTACATATTGTTGCAGTTTTCAAGAAGAAATCGTAATATAACTTAGAAAACTTACCTCAGTGGGAAGAGGTTCATCCTGGTTGTCCCATGAGAATCGAACCAAGCTCCTCAATTCACGTACTCTTCATAAAGCGCTATCTTTGCTTGCGTTAAATGAAATCAAAACTCATAATGGCGGTCCAATATGTCATTTACATTGTTGAAGGGCATTGTTACGCGTTGAGCGATGAATGCGAATTCCATAGAGAACGAAAAAATGGAACTAGCGTCAGTGAGTAAACGTTGTAGATAAAAAAATTGTTAATATTTGGGTTGAGAACTTTCGGCCTGATTATTATTATTATTATTATTATTATTATTATTATTATTATTATTATTATTATTATTATTATTATTAAACACTTTCCCTAAAGACTATCAAACACTTTCCCTAAAGAGAAATTGCCTAGAAAACAATATATATATATATATATATATATATATATAAATTTAGCTTCACTTATGAAAAGGTTGCCAGATTTGACAAAGCATATTACATATAATTTGGAAACACAACTAAAAGGTAAAATGGTATACATTTGAAACGGTTAGGGAATCGAATATACAAAATGTCAGAAAAAGTTATACCTAAGTAGCGTTTGTGTTCATTTACAGTTAAGAAAAGGGGTGGGGAAATCATCAGATAGGTTAGAATGATTTTAATGCCATATACCGCGAGAAAAATAATAATAAGGATGTATTGGCATTGATATCTAAACCAATCAACAGCCATCGGTTCAGATAACTTGAAATTTCCATTATCACTCCCATACAAGTGATTTCTCAATATCTGAACCGATCCTTCGAGGGCACTAATGGCTATTTCCTTCACAAAACAAAATTTTGAATAGTACATATTAAATGGAACCGACCACAAGGGAATTTAAATAATGTCGTTTTTATACTTTATGCTTAAACAGGAACATCTATATGGCTTTGGTTTAAACCGTATTTTTAAGTTTTGTGAAGAAATTTATATAACGTACATTTTATGATGCAGTTATGTATTGCATTCATGTTAGTTGAGTTTTATCAACAGTAATCTCACTAGACGTTTTGATTTATCTAGAGAAAATCAAAACTCGAGTGGGATTTAATTGACTATTACACGATTAGAAGAAAGTATATAAAGATTAGAAGTAACGAAGTACTCCAATACAATAAAATATTAATTGACTTACGAAAATACAACTGTCTTCAAATGTATTATTGTACCATCTCAACATTACAAATATTACGCTAGATGCATGCTAGATGGCAGTAGTGAGCAATGCCTTCTCGTAGAGAAGTTCTCGATCTATTATACAGGATGGCAATGTTACTAGTCAAGAAGGCTTTGTTGATTCAGTTTCATTTTTATTAAAATGCAACATTCCACTTCAATTATCCGAATCCCAGTAATCAACGTCACTTGACAGAAGATTTTCAATAAATCTTAATATTAAACAATCTCTGAAACGTGACTATCCATAACATTATATAGCAGAAGCTATAACATAACCTAACTAATATACACAAGTGTTAGAAAAGTTTTAATTAACGATGATGGCATAAAAAATAAACATGAATAATTTTAAAAGAACTAATTATTGAATGTACAATTTTCAAATTTGAATGTGGTTGGTGGTTCAATTGATGTTATATTGGACGTGTGCGTAATAGAAGTGGAACTCGTTGATTTAGGCCTACATGGTGTATTCAACTTATTCAGAATATCCGAATGAATAATTTTAAAAGGAATAATTATTGAATGTACAATTTTCAAATTTGAATGTGGTTGGTGGTTCAATTGATGTTATATTGGACGTGTGCGTAATAGAAGTGGAACTCGTTGATTTAGGCCTACATGGTTTCAACTTATTCAGGATTTCCGAATTGTGCTTTTCATTTATTTGTAAATCGGATTTCAGAAGCTGCATAGGTATGATCAGTGATTTTTATTAATTCTTGTTCTTGAATGCCAGTGCGAGTCATATTTGAAACTGCTGTGCAACGACTGGAGTGGTCTGGATGTCAAAAAAAAATAAAAAAAAATATATATATATATAACGGTACGAAAGGACGTATATATATATATATATATATATATATATATATATATATATATATATATATACGTCCTTTCGTACCGTTTTATTGGTCAAAAGTAGTATGACATAGTAAGAGCATAATAGTCACTATAAAAACTCATTCTCTGACTCGCGATTACGTTCTGTAATCACAACCTTCGAATGTAGAGCGTGCTGTTCCTCGTTCGAAGCTCGACGGATGGCTGCGGAAGGCAGTTTAAGTACTTAGTAACGTACGAATAGTGCGGGACAATGACAAACGATCATTCCGTACAGTTTGGGAGGAAGACTATTTTTGTTGTGCGTTCGGTGAAAACGTAAAGTGTTTATTATGTTGTAAGGCACTGTCAGAACACTACTGAGCAACATAAAACGACATTATACGCTCTGCCATCCAGGACATGCCGAAGTGACAGCGAAGCTGTTTTCTGTAATATGCATTCTATAGCAAAGTTATTTTCATTTCATCAGTTTCCTTTATCAAAACCAAAATTATTGCTGCCAACATAACAATTAGAAAATAACTGCCAGTACTCAGGAAATACGAAATAAAGTTGGTACAAGAAAATTCAACCTGACATCTAGAAAACCACACTATAATCCACTAGCATGTGTAGTAATAAAGGGAAAATTGTTAGGTTTCACCTTTTAGGCTCTGTTTTATAAATATGGTTAATCTAAAGATTATGTTAAACCTAAGTTAAACCTAAACCGAGAGTTTAACTCAACGTGCCGTATTACAGAGTCTCAGTTAAGTTAAACCGTACGATTGGTATTACTGCTAGGAAAAGAACAGAAGACGATCGCAACTGTTTAATTATATTACTGATTTAAAATAGCCGGCGCTCGTCGAGAATCTTCGTTAAAGAAATATCTTTTGTTCTTCGATATCAGAGAGAGGCATCGCAAAATCCTAAAGAGGACCAATACCGCGTGCTTCAGTATGCTTGTCAGAATTAACCTCAAATAGTTTTTTAACTGGCTGTCTACCAACGTTATACTCCCAAACACAATGCAGCCATCCGCGACGTAACTCCATACAGAATAAACTGAGTAATGAAGTAATAATATTAGTGTGCGTATTTTATGTTTATCTAGAATGTTATGAAACAGAATTCAGTCAAACAATACAATTATTTTTATGAGTCTAGTAAAATTAAGTATATTATTAGTGTGTTTATAAATCAGGCCCCATAGTAAATCTTACCAGGAGACTGTCTGCCACACACAGTACAATGCGCAATAGGTTTATAGTAGATTTACGGACACCTCCGAAATCTTCCATCGTTTTCGTTATGCCTACTACCACAGGAAAAATAGCGCAGCGCAACTAGTAACTAATGCAGATAAATTCAAATCCTAAAACACATATTTTTACACTTTTTATTTTTCTGTTGCATGTTATGGATCCGTTTCAATTTTTTCGAAACAAGGTTAGGATTATAAGCCCTAATTCTGAAGGTTAAGACTGTTTCGAAATCATCAATCTGTTTTAAAATTAATGTTCATTTATATTTCAAAGTGATGCACCTATTTTGAAAAATTCTTGGCAGCCTTGGTCGTTCAGTAATATTGATCACTCACTCATCGTCATTCATAAGTTCTTGGAAAACATCTGCAATATTCATGTGTTGCGGGAAAACGGCCATCTTGCACTGTTGAGCCTGAACTGTAATTTAAACGGCAGAGAACTGCTGATCAAGTTAAACTGATTAACTCAAGATTAACTAGTAGTTAAGGTTTATAATACGAAACATAACGAAAAACTTCAGTTTAAATAGTATGTAAGTTTTAAACGGCGTTTTATAATACCGGCCCTTAGGGTATTAAGTAAGCTAATCCTGACAATAATGGGCTATAGTAAATACAGTATGAAATGTTAACCCTGGTTCTGGAGAAGAATAAAACGAAGGCAAGGATCAGAACAAAAAGAACAAAAATAGAAATGAGTGTTAAATTTTTCACTAGCAAACTTTTTAATCTATAGGCCAAAATTTTTCTGGTAATTTTCGATTTTCCAAAGATAATTGGTGTTAACATGTATAATTAACCATCCTGGAAACCGAAAATTGCTTTTTAATTTTTGTTTGTATGTCTTGTCTGGTTCTTGTCTGTCTGTCTGTCTGTCTGGATGTTTGTTTACCTTTTCACGCAATAATGGCTGAACTGGTTTATGAAAAGTGGAATATAAATTAAGTTCGTTGTAACTTAGATTTTAGGCTATATGGCATTCAAAATATTTCATTTAAAAGGGGGGTTATAAGGAGGTTGAATTAAATAAATCGAAATATCTCCCTTATTATTAATTTTCGTGAAAAATGTTACATAACAAAAGTTTCTTTAAAAAAATAATTTCCGATAAGTTTTATTCTATACAAAAAGTTTGATAGAACAGATATTTAATGAGATAAATGAGTTTTAAAATTACAATAATAACGCCACCTAAGGCGCTGTACTGAAATAAAAACAAATGACTTCGTCTATAAGGGGCCTTGGGCAACAACAATCAAGAAAGCTCTTAAACATAGCCTACAGAGAATGTTTCTGTGTTTGTATGAAGTAATATCGGAAGCTAATTAATTGTTAAATTATTATTTCACCATTGGAAATTGTAGTTTTCTAGATGGACATAATTCTACAATGTTATTACAGTAACTTCTGAAACATATAGCAAGTAATATAAAATATACACATGAAAACTAAATGATATGTCAATCTTCATTGAACTATGGATGCATGTAATAACAATTAAGAAACATGTTAAAGGAATAATTGTCGTTTCACCAAATGATTGCGCTCTGGACCAAAAATAATCGAATTTTAATTATTTAAATACAATTTAAATTAAGTAACATATTAAACGATTTATCCTTCTATCAAACACAAAATGTTCCCTGGATCAAACGTCCTATTTTAATTGTGTGATTACTTTATGTTAATTTCTAACAGGTGCAGCGGAGCCACGGTACGGCTAGTTTCAAATAAGATTGTAATGTTGCAATATTTGACTCGCTTATCACGCACTTAAACTCGAAAGTGTGATATGTCGCTGTTGCAGTCAAGCGATGATGCCACCGGTACATCGAAGGTAGTCCTCTCTTCGGGTCTTCTCTTGGAAGCAATCTGTTTCCGTTCCTTTTATTTCTTTGTTTTCTTTCTTTAGTAATGTTTTTAAAACAAGTGGCTCTTTTATTTCTTTTTCGGACATAAAGTTCGTAAACCTTCGAATTCTGCGTCTGAGCTCTGACAAGTGAAGCCATACATTCCTATCCCAACTCATTCATACCAGGACTGCACTTGGACCTGATAATCCCTTTAAATAACGATTCTTTACGCCATTCAGGCAGGATTTTCGACTCAGTGACTAACTAATACTGGAGTAATGGCTGAATGAGGGTGATCTTGAGCGTCGGGTTTTCATGCTTGGGAATCGGGAATGTCTAGGGGAATTCATGTTGTTCTCTGACCATCATTACACCATTTCGTCATAATAGAGAATTATTATAAGAAACTTTTCTTTTAGGTTTATGTGAGTGAGTTTAGGTGAGTGAGTTGACAGCAGGTACTTGTACAGCTGTCAAAAAAAAAAAAGGCAGCACTCGTGAACAGCGAATATTTTCAAAAGTCCACTTCGGGTCGCGGCGATGTTACACGATGCATGTGCTTGTACAAGCAGTTCCCGAACTATGAAAGTGTTCCATGTCTGCGCCTCGTAGGCCAGCGGTAGAGTGCTTGTTTAGTGATTCAAAGGTTGTAGGTTCGGGCCTTCTTCAAGTTTTCATTTTATTTTTTTAATCGTTCTTTAGCGATGTAAATGCTATTCAAATTATCATTTATATTCAGTTATCGTTCTTTATGGATATCGTTATTTATACTTTGTTATCGTTCTTTAGAGATATGAATAAAATTCAAGTCATCATTTGTATTCTGTTATCGTTTTATAACGATATGAATAACAATATTTATTATTGTATCTCCAATGGTGGTTAGCCCTATTTTACATATGTATGTTAGGGCTATAGTTTCATACAAAAAAAGATAAGCATAAAGAGAAATAGAAAAGAAAATTAAATTAGCTTACGTGATGTAAACAAAACATAAACAAACCGTAAATTAGGCATTGCGATTGCAAATAAATATCAGGTATCAATTTGAAACATACAAAAACATTAACACCACACATACGTAACACTTCTATAACACAAATATGCAGCCTTCCGTACCATACATCATAAATTAATACACAATAGTCATACAAACACAATCAAACTATAATTACGACATTGCGACGACATCAAACATCACATAACTGACTCACATACATAACAAATCAAGCATCCCGTTACAACACATACACTTCAACATAGTAACCACACTTTTAAAAAGTTACAAATTTGGCTCCAAGAAGAATAAATAGGACACTGTTACTAATTACTATTCTTCTACAATTTCTTAAATACATCTGTAATAAATCTGTGAAATTCCGATATGAATAATATTCACGTTTTTTATATTGTTATCGTTCTTTAGCGATATAGATAATATTCAAGTTATCATTTATATTCTGTTTTTCCTTCATTAGCATTATAAAATAATATTCAAGTTATTTATATTGTTATTGTTCTTTCGCAATATAAATAATCTGTATTTTATGTAAGTAATTATTATAACACAAATAACCATCCTTCTTTGTAAAATAGGTTATTTTATTTAGATAATTAAATAAGTATTATATAATATCATATTAATTAAACAAACAGATATTTATCATTTATATTCTGTTATCGTTCTTTAGTGATACTGTATAAATAATATTCTAGTTATTTATATTGTAATCGTTCTTTTAGCGATATAAATAACATAAATTTAATATTAGGTTTGGAAAATCCAGTTGCATAATACTGATATTAGTTTTTCTTTTTTTGTATTATTACATTATACTATCTTGAACCACAATAAAATGAAAAGGAGTAACGAGGAATTGAACCTGAGACGTTGACATCTAAATTTCGACGTTCGTCCGCTGAGCTACGAGGGCAAAAGTGTGGAAACATTTTCGGAAAAAATTGGCCCAATCACACTCCAAGATATTCTGATGATTCGTAGAAGCTAGTCCAGGATGCGGGGGCAAAGGCTAATTGAGATTTCCCGGTCTCTGATCGGGTCAAACATCCTGAAAAAATTAATATTTAACCCTTGCCGTGACTTTCGGTGAAGTCCGGAGGGCCCAATTAGTCAAATCCACTCTCCTCATCTCCATGCTTGGTCCCTGGAATTTAATAAGATGCGAAAGAGATAGTGGTGTGCGAAAGCAACGGATGTTACCGCATTTAGGCCTATCCTTCCCAAGAAAAACTGCAAACATTAACAAAGGAAGCTTTTAATAGAAGAAGAAGGATATTCTGCGGACCTCTGGAAAAAGAACTAAGGAAGCGACTAGTGAAGTGCTTTGTGTGGAGTGTGGCATTGTATGGGGAAGGAACATGGACATTACGACGAAATGAAGAGAAACGAATTGAAGCATTTGAAATGTGGATGTGGTGAAGAACGGTGCGTGTGAAGTAGACAGACAGAATAAGAAATAAAATTGTGTTTGAAAAAGTGAGTGAAGAAAGAATGATGCTGAAACTGATTAGAAAGAGAAAAAGGAATTGGTTGGGTCTCTGGTTGAAAAGAATAATAGAAGACATGAGGATATGTGGATCATATGCGGAGACTAAGAGGAAGGCAGAAAATAGGAAAGATTGGAGATTGCTGGGTTTGCAATGAAAGACCTGCCCATGGACAGAACACTTATGTATGTGGGTATGTTCAGAATGCCTGGAATATCGTGTCTAAGAACAGTCGCTATTTGCAAAGACTAGTCGATTCCATGCCCACTCGACTGCAAGATGATCGAGATAAGAGGAAGATAGACTAAATATTGAATTATGGCTTTTGTTTTGTTTTTGAACGCTTAATTGTTTGAATGTTTTAAGGCCGACGCCAGTAAATTTGTTTTGTTTATGCCACGAAAGATATTTTTATTGAGAATAAAAATCTTTTTCTTTCCATTTGCAGCCACAATATCATAATGATAAAGTCATGGCATGATATATTAATGAACCTGATGTTAATTACTAAAATAATCGTAAAAGAGAAAGGAGCCATTATGTATAGTTTGTCTCTCTCAAAAACATAACAAAAAGAACATAAAAAGCACGAGGTTGTAGTCGAACGCAGGACCTCATGAATAAGAGGCCTGAACGCTACCATTACGCTATCGAATCACAGAGAATACTTCAATTATAACTGTAGATATCAGGCAACGTGGTCCAACAACATGTAACATCCCTGTCTCCGAATTATAGCGAAGATACCCGAAGGGAACTTTGTTCAGGAGAGCGGCCACTTTTTCTTTTGACAGCTGTACATGTATGGACATATCATACTCGTGGATTTTAGTTAGAACTTAGGGTTAAGATACAAATTTGATTTACTTTAAATGTTATTTTAACTGATCGTGTTTCATTTAATTTAGGATGCTCCTTGTTAATATTATTATATTAATGGTATTTTATTACACTTATTATTATTGTTGTTAATTTATTATTATTATTATTATTATTAAATTATTATTACTATTATTATTACAACTACTATTATTAATTTATTAGTATTATTATTACTACTATTATTAATTTATTATTATTATTATTATCATTATTATTATTATTATTATTATATTATTATTATTAATTGTGATTATTGAGTGTAATTACTTATCACTGCCACCGGATATCTACTCATTTGTAATAATGTGAATAAATACATATAAATATGTTATTCATACGCAGTTGCCAAACTTCCAAGTCATACAGCGACTGTGTTGGAAACAGAACATTGTTGACAGGTTTGTTTTCTGTTTTGTTACAATCGACCAGCCAATCCGTTGACATACACGGCGTTCAAGATATCTAACCTACGATTTTCTGATAGTCTAAGCGAACTTTCTAACTACGGTATAAATCAGAACCAAAGATATAACAAACTGGGAATAGTTCCGCTAGTTATCTATAGATGACACTTAATGAGACAGGTAAACAGGTGTTGGGGGAAGTGATAATGTAGATTATACACAAATTATTTTCAAGATTAAACATACATTATTCCCGCTAAACCTAGTGCTTTTTATAATACAAGATATTAGAGAGAGATGAAATTTTGAATTCTATAATACGGGTAGGCCTACATTTAATTGGCGACATCGATTGCTATCTTCGCCATCTATTCATACAAAGTAGGCCTAATAACTAAAGAAGCCACACTTACATGAACAAATTATCGATCACTATCGATTAGTATGGATCAGGTATCTTTGAACGCCAGTGTACATAATGTAGAGCTACATCGAACGTGTTGCCATCTAGTGGCAAATATTAGGCATTACAGCTCATGAATCCCTCCCTATTCATATTCATAATTGTTCAAAAGTAAGAAATATTATTTTATTTTAACGGAAACTGTAGTTTCAATATTGTTTCACTATTATTGCTATGACAAATTAAATTAATAAACTATTCCTGGGTGACATAATGTGTGTTTTTATAAATCCATATCAGAAAATAATGGTTTTGCCTCTACAAATACGAATGGGTTTTATTCAGTATTATCACGAATGTGATGGAGATTGTTTCTATGTAGTGGAAAGATTCCGTCACAATAATCGAATCATACGAAACTATAAGGATGAAGAGATATCTCAAGCAAGCTCATCAGGTTGATCATGAAAAGAGGACGAGGCATAGTTCCACCACCATGGTTGTGTGTGTTCACAAAACAATCTTTGAGTGCTGAGAAACCTGATATCGTTCACGTTCACGAAGTATCCACGCACCGTGGAAGAACTAAAACGTAATATCCCTCACGAAATTAACAGCATTAGTTGACCAGAACTACAGTGGGCTATGGGACATTTCATAAAGATGTGCCAAAAATGTGTGGACAACGACGTTGGTCAGTTTCAGCATCTTCATCAATAAAGTTGTTAAGTAAGAGACTTTTGAAACAGTTACTGAAACTTGGATGGTTGTATCACCGGGACTCGACACTCCGTTCCCCGCCGCGAGAGCTTCAGCAGCGCATAGTGAAAATCCCGTCGCTCCTGTCCACACCTCATCTGATCTCTGTAGTATACGGAAAACTGGATTTGGTCGAAGATCTTTAGTATATTTTAATAGCATATCTTGACTCTAACATCGTGCCAATCTTGTCAATTCCTTTGGCCAAAATTTGATCAAAAACTCTGATAGTGTAATACCGTCCCTAGCAACAAAACCCACTTATTGAGACAACACAGACAAATAATAAAGGATCATATTTATATTTAAAATTTATTTATTTTATTTATTTGTATTGTCATCAACATTTATACTAGTTACTACGCGACCAAGGCGGGAACCGTTTTGTTTGGTGGCGCTGCGATTCGCTTCACAACACAGGTCATGTTCTAAAGTCCGCATCAGATGCAAAATGAAGCACATGCTGAACTGTTCTCTTGTTTCGTTATTATTAATACGCTTTATCTATACTAATAATAAATCTGTAGCCGAAATTTTTATGGTAATTTTCAATTTTCCAAAAATAATTGGTCTAACATATATAATTAACCACCCTGAAACCGAAAATCGCTTTTTGGAATTTTTGTTTGTCTGTCTGTCTGTGTGTCTGTCTTTATGTTCGTTACCTTTTCACGCGATAATGGCTGAACGGATTTCGATTAAAATTGGAATATAAATTAAGTTCGTTGTAACTTAGATTTTAGGCTATATGGCATTCAAAATACATTATTTAAAAGGGAGGTTATAAGGGGGCCTGAATTAAATGCATCGAAATATCTCGCTTATTATTTATTTTTATGAAAAATGTTACATAACAAAAGTTTCTTTAAAAATGATTTCTGATAAGTTTTATTCTTTTAAAAATTTTGATAGGACTGATATTTAATGAGATAAATAAGTTTTAAAATTAAAATAACTGCCATCTAAGGCGGTTTATTGAAATAAAAAACAAATGACTTCGTCTATAAGGGTCTTGGACACAACAATCGAAAGCTATGAAAGATAGCCTACAGACAATGTTTCTGTGTTTTATGAAGTAATATCGGAAGCTAAATTAACCGATTTGTATAATTAATTGTTATTTCATCATTGGAAAGTGTAGTTTCTCTGGATGGACATAATGCTATAATGTTATTACAGTAACTTCTGAGTGAATTGAGGACCGGTAAGATTAAAATAGCTTCTTATGCACAGAAAACTTGATAGGTTATTCTGTATATTCATTTCCTGTATTTCTGAAAATAATGTTTGTGAACATATTCATTTTTATCTCAGAGAATTAACGAACAACGAGAGTGTATTGATTTAGTATGCAGTAATAGTACGTTAGCTTAGCAATCCATTATTTTATAATTCAAATTTTAACCATGCTCAATTGAATCGTGTTAAAATACATAAAATATATATGCAATAAATGCAATGCAAAAAAATTGGGTAATGAGCCAAACAGATTATGTTGCGCTGTTGTAAAAGCTGTTCCTCCTGAAATTCAAGAGCTCCCACAACAAATTAAAAACTTTCTAATTCGAGTACGTCCGTTATCAACACACTTTTTACATAATATAATATAATATAATATAATATAATATAATATAATATAATATAATATAATATACTGTAATATATAATGTAACGTAATGTAATATAATATAATATAATATAATATAATATAATAATAATAAATCTGTAGCCAAAATTTTTCTGTTAATTTTCGCTTTTCCAAAAATAATTGGTAATGACAATTAAGAAACATGTTAAAGGAATTGTCATTGCACCAAATGAGTGGTCTCTGGATCAAAATGATTGCATTTTAATATTTTAAATACAATTTAAATTAAGTAACATATTAAACGATTTATCCTTTTATCAAATACGAATGTTCCCTGGATCAAATGTCCTATTTTAATTATGTAATTACTTTATATTTATTTCTAACGGGTGCAGCGGAGCGCACGGGTACGGCTAGTATGTTATATGTTCGTATAAGTTTATAATTTATAGTTTATTGTTTAATTTTATTTATCACATAATTACACACATAGAAATCTATTCAGAAAACAGACCACAACATCGGTGTTCGTAAAGGAGAGAATATGAATCGAAAGTAACGTAAGTTAAAGTAGCTACCGTATTTTATATGGTATTGCATTTGATATGCATTTCTTATCTTAGCATTTCTCATTCTTTACCTTCCTTTCTAATCCTACTAATTGTTTTTAGTAGGTTATTTTACAACGCTTTATCAACATTAGGTTATTTAGCGTCTGAATGAGATAAAGTTGATAATGCCGGTGAAATCAGTCCGGGGTCCAGCACCGATAGTTACCCAGCATTTGCTCATATTGGATCGAGGGAAAACCCCGGAAAAACCTCAACCAGGTAAATTTGCCCCGACGGGAATCGAACCCTGGTTTCGCTGCCAGACGCGCTAACCGTTACTCCACAGGTGTGGACTACTAATTGTTTCCTTATTTATTTTGTCTTCACAATAGCTGCAGCACGCTCTGTTGCCTTCGATAGAGGTAGGAATAAACCAGTTCTTTTCTTCATCATAAAACTTTATGGCATTACAACGCTCCGTGCTTGGCTACGAAACACACGTCTTCATACACGCGGCATTACGACCAGATTGAAACACTAGGCGTTGGATGTGACGACACTCAGCAGTAAACATACGCAGCGAGCAGGGAGTTCCTCATTCTGCCACGACGGGTCCTGCCTTGGTCGCGTAGTATGATGTACCGTCACTACAGAGTGTAAGGGGTATAAGTGCCGTCCTTGTCACAATCGTCGGCTGCCGTAGCGGCCTGGAGCACACGGTCTCCACCGTACTTCACCCCAACAAGCAATCCTCTACGTCCCGTTGCCCGCCCTCTGCGACGTGGACGACAGAAGTTGGAATTTAGGGGGAACTTTCTTCTGGTACATATATTACGTCACATGGATGCATAAGCAAGGTAGAATAATTGCAAACAGGTACGAATAGAGTATGAATCATAGTGAAATACAGGCGCTCCATCGTCAATGTTGTACAGGGCATATCAAAGGTCCGGTAACACTTCCAATATTTTATTACACAAAAACTACTAATGACAGCACTTTCAAACACACGTCAGTTTAAAGTCAAACTCTCAAAGTTCTGTTTACACCTTACAGAGATTCAATGTGGGAAGCACGAGTGACTCGGCAGATGTCCAAACGATAATCAAACTCTCCCCATACCCTTTTCAACATATCCTCTGTGACCGAGACGGCAGCATCTCGAATTCTGGTTTTTAGTTCCTCTAAATCACGTGGCAAAGGCGGTACAAACACACGGTCCTTTAGGTACCCCATAGAAAAAAGTCACATGCAGTCATACCGGGTGACCTTGGTGGCCATGTCATGAAACATCTGTCCCTTACTCCAGCACGTCCTATCTAACGATCAGACATCTCCGTATACAGGTAAGCACGAACTGCATTGTGGAAATGTGGCGGAGTCCCATCTTGCTGAAAGATGAAATCGTCATCGAGATCTTGTGTAAGTTGAGGCAGCAACCATTGCTCCAACATGTCCAGATATGAATGTCCAGTCACAGTAGCCTCAATGAAGAAGAAAGGTCAGTACCGTTTTTGTTGTGACAACGCGCAGAAAACATTCACCTTTGGTGAATCACGCTCATGTTCAATGATTCTGTAGGTTTCTGTGTACCCCAAACACGACAGTTGTGCGTTAATTTTCCCACTCGTATGGAATGTCGCTTCGTCGCTGAAAATTAAGCGGCTGAATAACTTTGAGAGTTTGACTTTAAACTGACGTGTGTTTGAAAGTGCTATCATTAGTAGTTTTTTGTGTAATAAAATATTGAAAGTGTTACCGGACTTTTGATATGCCCTGTATATGTAAAACACCAAGTTACGACTACATTGTGATCTGATTCTAATACTGGGTAAGTTACATTTTCATTCAGACTTCTGTGTTAATATTATTTTAATTTCTCAATCAGTATTATATTGTATGTCATTTTGATCTGTATTTTGTATATTGTGTAAAATGTAAATATTGTTAATTTCTATATTGATTTTTGTTATTATAATTGTGTCACTGTAACGTATTGTAACATAGGAAGAGCATTTTCTCAGCTTAAACAAATTTCTACTGACAGTTATGGTAAAAGATTTGAATTTCATAATCTCAGAATATATACTTTTGTTTACCGTAACGGAGCTGTTTTTGTTAAATGAATTAATTGTGCATATTTTATTTATAGAGTATATACAGTTAATATGTATGTTTATTATTATGTTCTATAATATATAATTTGAACTGGTAATGGAAATTACGGGAAAACGGCTGAACGTATTTTAATGAGTGACCCCTCATTTTCATGCCTGGCATCCAAAGTTTTTCGGAAAAATAGTAGTTTTCAGTGAAATATCAATTTTCCTACGCAATTTTCCTATTTTCCAAAATCCATCTGTTGCCAGTTTTGAGAACTAATTTTATTGATTCACGGCCGACTTGATTGAATTTCAGAACAAAACACACACTACGATAAACAATAGGCTATTACATGAAGGCCATGACCTGCAGGATTGCCGACATATTTAGAGCTCAATTCAATTTGTTATTAAAAACTGATTCTGCAGTGTATAATTTTCTGAGTACAGCTATGTATTGGATATTCAAATCTACGAAACTTGAAACTTGCTGACATTATTACCATTAGAAATTAAATATTATTATAGTTAATATTATGATGCGTCTATTTTTCATTAATTGTACGTAATATTGATGCTATATTGATGACATGAAAGTGAAACGTTTTGAGGTTATGTAAGTAAATGTAGAGAATATCTTAATTTAGGTCTTCATTTCTATAATTTACTGATGACTACTATATATAACTACAAAACTTAAGTAAGATAATAATATTGTTATTAAAAATCAAATATTTTTATACTTATTAACCCAGTGGGGATGGGTCTTTTTCACATACTTAATGGCGGTGTAGTGTAGATATTGATATGTGTCATTGTCTTCAATATTGGCTCGAGAGGGCGCAAAAATTACAGTTCCTAAGGAAAGATAAAAAGGTATTACTTACTGATAAAATAAGAGGCCTAGAAAATTTTGTAGTCTCAGATCATTTCAGCAAGGTCTCTTAGTAGGATAAAATGATTTTACGCTCTACATTTCAAGTTCTACATGCAGCAGCTATACGAAAATGCTATTGTTCGAAAGCTTAGCAAACCTCACATTTTTTAACTTTTGCCTACAATCCACAATGACCTGAAATAGCTACTGCTACCGTCCTGACATTGATACTTGCGTTTTCGCGTTGAAACTCAAAACTGAAGTTGGATAGGTTCAAGAAAGTATTTGGCCTAAAAATATCCATTCAGAGGGAGTATGTTTCATTATTATGGAAGCAAATAACTATCAAAAGACAAGTATTCTTCATTGAAAATAAATCTGAAAATGTTTATTTGAACGTCTAACGAACTTAGTTTGCAGCAGCATTTGGTGCACAAGCCACTAGTATATATATATATATATATATATATTTATATATATACCTAATTTGAATTGCTAATGGAAATTACGGGGAAAACGGCTGAACTGATTTTAATGAGTGACCCGTCATTTTGAAGCTTGACATCCAAGGACTTTCAGAAAAATAGTAACCTTCAGTGAAATGTTAGTTTTCCTACATAATTTCCTAATTTTCAAAATCCATCTTTCGTCAGTTTTGAGAACTAATTGCATTTGAGAATAAAACAAAACACACATTGCAATAAACAATAGGATATTACACGAAGGCCATGACCTGCAGCATTTCCGACATATTTGGAGTTCAGATAACTCAGATTCTTTCACATCATAATGCCAATATGTCGTTCTTCATTTGTGTAATTTTTTGATCACGTATAAAAAATTATTTACAGGTCTGATTCTCAGTCTGTAGCTTTCGGAGTACAGCTGTGTATTGGATATTAAGAACTACAAAACATAAGAATGTTTGATGGCATTATTAGGCCTACCATTAAAAATGAAATATTATTATAGTTAATGGCATAATTAAACACCTAATGCTACATTGATGATATGAAATGAAACGTTTTGGGTTTTTTTTTATAAGTAGACGCAGTGAAAGAATATTTTATATTAGATCTTCATTTCTATAATTTACTGAGTAACGGCTATATATGTGTTACTGAAAACTATAAAACTTACGCAATGTAACAATATTGTTATTAAAAATGACATACTTTTATAGTTATTGATCCAGTAGTGTGGGTCTTTCTCATATATTTAATGGCGGTGTGATATAGATATTTATATGTCTGATTCTCTAATTTTCCTTGGTAGTAATTGAGTTATGCTTCCTATTTTAGCTGCGTCTTTAAACTACATCGAAATTAATTTCATATTTCTTTGATTTAATCGATTAGATTTGAAGGGTACACGGGAAAAACGATCAAGGTCCATCAAAATTCGAAATTGAGTTAATAATGCTATCTTATAATGGAAAGGAAGTACTATCATGTGGTCTAGCTAGTTATAAGGAATTATCGTTCTTGACATTCCACTACGTCAATTTCTATTAAACACACATAACAAAGTATTAAGTGCTTAAACTTTAAAATTCGTTTTTCTCGAAACTTTCTAAAATGGACCTTGATCGTTATTCCCGTGTACCCTTCATTTGTGATCGCTGCCAGGCATATTTTGTTGTATGGAAAATAGCATGCCATTTCACTTCTTGCTACCGTGATGAGTAAGTTTATTTCTCGCAGCCAGCAACGAGTGAAACACTGAAACTCCTAAAGGTTTACGATGAACAAAGAGCGCATATAAGATTCTACAACTATGACATATCATTCGCCTCATTTTCCGCATCTCAGCAATAGATTCCTCACAACAGCATATATTACTGAAAATATACGGGATAATATTCATCTCCACACCTGTGGAGTAACGGTCAGCGCGTCTGGCCGCGAAACCAGGTGGTCCGGGTTCGAATTCCGATCGCGGCAAGTTACTTGGTTGATGTTTTTTCCGGGGTTTTCCCTCAACCCAATACGAGCAAATGCTGGGTAACTTTCGGTGCTGGACCTCGGACTCATTTCACCGGCATTATCACCTTCATATCATTCAGACGCTAAATAACCTAGATGTTGATACAGCGTCATAAAATAAACCAATAAAAAATAATATTCATTGTTACACAAATTAATCCAGCAGTATTTGGTAGATCAGTATTGTCTGGAGGAAGCGCAAATATTACAATTTCTAAGAAAAGACATATGACTCGGTTAAGAGAGAAATTTTATATGATATTCTTATTGAATTTGGTATTCCCAAGAAACTAGTTCGATTAATTGAAATGTGTCTCAGTGAAACGTACAGCAGAGTTCGTATAAGTCAGTTTCTGTCAGATGCGTTTCCTATTCACTGTAGGCTAAAGCAAGGAGATGCACTATCACCTTTACTTTTTAACTTTGCTCTAGAGTATGCCATTAGGAAAGTCCAGGATAACAGAGAGGGTTTGGAATTGAACGGGTTACATCAGCTGCTTGTCTATGCGGATGACGTCAATATGTTAGGAGAAAATCCACAAACGATTAGGGAAAACACGGGAATTTTACTGGAAGGAAGTTTGGAAGTTAATCCCGAAAAGACTAAGTATAATGATTATGTCTCGTGACGAGAATGTTGTACGAAATGGAAGTATAAAAATTGGAAATTTATCTTTTGACGAGGTGGAGAAGTTCAAATATCTGGGAGCAACAGTAACAAATATAAATGATACTCGGGAGGAAATTAAACACAGAATAAATATGGGAAATGGCTGTTATTATTCGGTTGAGAAACTTTTATCATCCAGTCTGCTGTCGAAAAATCTGAAAGTTAGAATTTATAAAACAGTTATATTACCGGTTGTTCTTTATGGTTGTGAAACTTGGACTCTCACTTTGAGAGAGGAACAGAGATTAAGGGTGTTTGAGAATAAGGTGCTTAGGAAAATATTTCGGGCTCAGAGGGATGAAGTTACAGGAGAACGGAGAAAGTTACACAACACAGAACTGCACGCATTGTATTCTTCACCTGACATAATTAGGAACATTAAATCCAGACGTTTGAAATAGGCAGGGCGTGTAGCACGTATGGGCGAATCTAGAAATGCATATAGAGTGTTAGTTGGGAGGCCGGAGGGAAAAAGACCTTTAGGGAGGCCGAGACGTAGATGAGAAGATAATATTAAAATGGATTTGAGGGAGGTGGGATATGATGATAGAGAATGGATTAATCTTGCTCAGGATAGGGACCAATGGCGGGTTTATGTGAGGGCGGCAATGAACCTCCGGGTTCCTTAAGAGCCAGTAAGTAAGTAAGTAAGTAAGTAAGTAAGTAAGAAAAGACCAAAAGGTCTTGCTGATAAAATAGGAGGCTACAAGATTCTGCAATCTCTTGTTCACCTCAGCAAGATCTCTTAGTGGGAAAAAGTGATTCTGCCCTCTACATTTCAGGGTAGTTCATGAAACGTGCAGCAGCTATACCAAGATGCTAAGTCTTTTGTTCAAAGCATGACAAACTTTACATTTTTTTAATTTTCACCTACAATCCGCAATTACCTGAAATAGCTACTGCATTACTCCCACATGAAAAACTTGCTGATCGTCCTGACATTGTTACTTGCGATTTCGCATTGAAACTCAAGAACTGAAGACGAATAGGTTCAAGGAAAAGTATTTGGCATAAACTAAACATTCAGAGGGAGTATGTTCACTATTATGGAAGCAAATAACTATCAAAATGTCTGGTATTCTTCATTGAAAATAAATCTGAACGATTTTTATTTGAACTTCATATGGACTTATGTAGTTTTCAGCATTTGCTGCACAAGCCACTAGTGAATATATGTTATGTAGGAGACAATTTTTTAATTTTTTTGTAAATGCACTCCCTATAAAGGGTAGTTTCCTTTATAACTTCATAATCAGATATTTGTATACAATAGATATTATGCTACATGTAACTGCTGTGTAAATTATAATGAATATATATATACTAGCCGTACCCGTGCGCTCCGCTGCACCCGTTAGAAATAAATATAAAGTAATTACATAATTAAAATAGGACATTTGATCCAGGGAATATTCGTGTTTGATAGAAGGATAAATCGTTTAATATGTTACTTAATTTTAAATTATATTTAAATAATTAAAATGGAATCATTTTGGTCCACAGAGCACTCATTTGATGCAATGACAATTCCTTTAACATGTTTCTTAATTTTTATTACATGCATCCATAGTTCAATGAACATTGACATCATTTACATTTAATGTGTATACTTTATTTTACTTGATATATGTTTCCATTGAATTATGGTAATAACTTAATTTTAACTCTTGTTTTCTACGTATTCAGTAAATGGCGCTTGGCCCACTATGGTTCTGAACCCTTCAAATACTTAAATAACTTATATTATATTATATTATATTATATTATATTATATTATATTATATTATATTATATTATATTATATTATGTTATATTATATTATATTATATTATATTATATTATATAAAAAATGTTGATAACGGATGTACCCGATAAGTAAGTTTTCAATTTGTTATGTGGGCTCTTGAATCTCAGGAGGAACAAATGTTATTTTACAACAGGGCAACATAATCTGCTTGGCTCATTACCCAAATTTTTGCATTGCATTTAATGCATATGTATTTTAACTCGATTCAATTGAGCATAGTTAAAATTTGGATTATAAAATATTGAAATGCTAAGCTAACATATTATTACTGCATACTAAATCAATACACTTTCGTTGTTCGTTAATTCTCTGAGATAAAAACATTATTTTAAGAAATATAGAAACGAATACACAGAATAGCCTATCAAGTTTTCTGTGCATAAGAAGCTATTTTTAATCTTACCTGTCCTCCAATTCACTCAGAAGTTACTGTAATAACATTATAGCATTATGTCCATACAGAGAAACTACACTTTCCAAAGGTGAAATAATAATTAATTATACAAATAGGTTAATTTAGCTTCTGATACTTTCTTCATACAAACACAGAAACATTTTCTGTAGGCTATGATTCATTAGCTTTCGATTGTTGTTGACCAAGGCCCCTTATAGACGAAGTCATTTGTTTATTCCATTACACGGCCTTAGGTGGCAGTTATTTTAATTTTAAAACTCATTTATCTCATTAAATATCAGTCCTATCAAAATTTTTCCAAGAATAAACTTATCGGAAATGATTTTTAAAGAAATTTTATTATGTAACATTTTTTCATAAAAATCAATAATAAGCGAGATATTTCGATTTATTTAATTCAGGCCCCCTTATAACCCCCTTTTAAATAATGTATTTTGAATGCCATATAGCCTATAATCTAAGTTACAACGAACTTAATTTATATTCCAATTTCATCGAAATCCGTTCAGCCATTATCGCGTGAAAAGGTAACTAACAGACAGAGAGAGACATACACACAAAATTTCAAAAAAGCGATTTTCCGGTTTCAGGGTGGTTAATTATATATGTTAGGACCAATTATTTTTGGAAAATTGAAAATTACCAGAAAAATGTCGGCTACAGATTTATTATTAGTATAGATGTTAGAAGACAAACTATTAATTTTGTCTAAATGCACACCCTACAGCTGGATTAAGGCACAGTAGGAATTATGGACCGAGACTACACAATTCAGTATTGAAAAATAATCCAGATCTAAGCAATTTACACATTCTTAAGTTTAAAAATAAAGTGAAAATATTTGTGTGATATTTGATAAATTTTATTATTTTTTAAGTGTTACTAGCATTATATGGTATTAATTTTTATTGTATTTATCTGATGCATGTAACCTATAAGATAAAACATTGTAATAAATATAAATATATCATTTTCTTAATTAATTACAGTGTATATCTCCAATAAATGATTCCTTAGCATCGCCACAAATACACTTGATTGTACTTGTCACTATCTCTTGTCACTACAGTGTTCTTGAAATTTATATTTTCCTCGCCATTCATAAAATATTTTGATATGATAACTCTTTCACAAAAGGGGAGATCTATAACTGAAACTAGATTAATATATTTCAGTATTATTTGTATTTATCCTGGTAATAATGAACAGTTTGACTCGTAGACATTTTGTTTTTGCAGCATTAACTTCCTATGATTGTACCAGAAGATTCGAAGGGAACGGCAGTTACGTAGACTTTCGGCTCCCCCCCTACTACCATTAATGCACAACACAATGTCAATACGGCGGTTGCTGTCGTCTGCGATACAACGAACTTTTCTGTTGATTTTCGAGTTCGTCATTTTTTCCGGTTATTTTATGCTTATTTAAGTTGTGTTAATTCTCGCTAGTGGTTTTATATTTCATTTTATCCGTCTTAGTATTTATTTTATTATTGTAAATATTTTTGTTTTATCACTATTATTATTATTATTATTAATATTATTAATTAATTAATTAATTATTTTGTATTACAATCTTTGTATCATTTCTGTCACGATTATTCTATTATTATTATTATTATTATTATTACTATCATCAGCATTATTATTTGATCTCTGTAAAATTTATGTTGACTATGGACTGTACCCGAGCACGAGCATATGCTCATTTCGGGTATCTATTCATATGTATTAATTTCAAATGTAAATTGTAAATAAATTTGAATTTGAATTTGAATTAGTAGTGTCACATGATTTTCGGATAGTCGTTCATCATACACAAAGCAACAAGAAAAAATTTGGTCATGGGTGAACTCGCTTTCCACTGGCTTTCGCTAAGATCCGTGAATAGCGTGAGTAACCTGAGCATGGCTCAAGGACTTTTACACTTGGCTTAGTTTACTTCACTTGGCTTTCGCTAAGATCCGTAAATAGCGTGAGTAACCCGACAAGGGAC
>JAJSOF020000036.1:30667627-30686174 GCA_025594305.2 Periplaneta americana | reverse complement strand
AACCTACCAAAAATAAAAAAATTATATACTCGGTCAGTTATGGCCGAATGCTACAATAAATCGATTAGCAACATAGTATCTCATAACGTCATACAATGAAGTAATTACATAATTAAAAATATGACTATTTGGTGTAGGGAGCATCCGTTTTCGTTGCAAGAACAATTCAAATAACAACAAATTAAGAACTTAGATTCAGTGCCCAAAACTTTGTAAAATATTTTCCTTTTGAAGATAAAATATTAGAACTAAATTTAGAGCCTTATCTATGTCTTATTTCTGAAAACGACTTTTTCATTGGAATTCTCAGTTTGCCCGGAATGGCTGTAAAGCTCCCACGAAAAAGAAAAAAAGAACCTACTCATTCAGTCACAAATTCACTTTCTCTCTAACTCGCTAACTCACAAACAAGCGTTCTGATGGGGGCAGATAAAAAAGTTAAATTTTTTTCTTCCACCATGTTAATAATGTCAAAAGAACTCCTTATACAAATTTTGGCCACTCGACCGCAATTACGAGGCCGTCCAGAAAGTAATTTTCCCTGGGGTCGTTTATAGAAAAAAGCACAATTTCATGCATATATTTATTGAAACAGATACAGCAATTTTAGCTCTATTTGTCAACATATCCCCTACTGGAATTGAGACATTTGTCATAACATGGGATCAATTTTTGTTTCGTAGAAGTCAGCCGCCTCAGTCCGGAACCAGAGTTTGACTACGTCTGCACCTCTCTTTGTCGATCCTATGATATGAGAAATGTCTCAGTTCCGATGGAAAATATGTTGGAAAATAGCTCAACAAGTTATGTCCGTTCTAATGAATTTGTCCAATGAAATTGTGTTTTTTCTTTCTGTTAACGGCCCCTGGCGAATAAATTTTTTACGGCCCTCGTAATTGCGGACGAGTGGCCAAAATTTGTATAACTTAAGCACTTCTTTTGACATTATTAACATGATGGAAGAAAAAAAAATAACTTTTTTATCTGCCCCCATCAGAACGTTTGCTTGTCAGTCATTTACTCATTATTGATTACAAGTTAAATAATTCAATGACGGACTTAACTTTCCACTCACTAAGTCATTTAGGTGCTATTCATAGACATTTCGCAGCCGCGCTACGAGCGTACTAAGCTAGCCCCGGCTATCCACTGGTTACTAGTACAGAATTCAAATCATATCCTTTCGCTAACACTGGTTTATGAATACGAAAAACGCTGATCATCCACCGAAAGCCCGTGCTAAAAAGTCTATGAATACTACCCTAAGTCACTTAGGAACTTAGGCCTACTCGTTAAGTGACAAACTTATTTACTCACAAACTGAAATGTTATGAAACTAGTTCTTATATTCTCTATGAACTCACTTGTTCACGTAACTACTCAGAACCGACTCACTAGCCATCTGTTGGCTTGCGCATGCGCTCCATTAGAGCACCGCGGAGTTTCCAATTGATAGGGTGGCGTTCTACAGCTGACTCCTGCATTTCCTTGATCATTGCATCTAATTCCACTCGTTCGAGAGGTCTGACAGCAGTTGCCATGGAACTGGGGATTCCAGCAGAGGCGATTACTAAGTAGGAAGCAATTCTATAAGATAAAGCGATCTTATGAGGCGAAGAGGGAGAAATTTGTACGCTAGATGACGCCAGATGTCTTTCTATCTTGCTTAAGTGTCTGCGTTTCCGTCTACAAATCAAGGGGAACTGAATTTAATTCCTGGAAGTGAAGTTTAGATTTAAGAATGTAGTTTATTGCCATTGAGACCGTAAGTTTATAATATTACTTACTTACTTACTGGCTTTTAAGGAACCCGAGGTTCATTGCCGCCCTCACATAAGCCCGCCATTGGTCCCTATCCTGAGCAAGATTAATCCAGTCTCTACCATCATATCCCACCTCCCTCAAATTCATTTTAATATTATCTTCCCACCTACGTCTCGGCCTCCCCAAAGGTCTTTTTCCCTCCTGCCTCCCAACTAACACTCTATATGCATTTCTGCATTCGCTCATACGTGCTACATGTCCTGCCCATCTCAAACGTTCGGATTTTATGTTCCTAATTATGTCAGGTGAAGAATACAATGCGTGAAGCTCTCCGTTGTGTAACTTTCTCCATTCTCCTGTAACTTCATCCTTCTTAGCCCCAAATATTTTCCTAAGAACCTTATTCTCAAACACCCTTAATCTCTGTTCCTGTCTCAAAGTGAGAGTCCAAGTTTCACAACCATACAGAACAGCCGGTAATATAACTGTTTTATAAATTCTAACTTTCAGATTTTTTGACAGAAGACTAAATGACAAAAGCTTCTCAACCGAATAATAATACGCATTTCCCATATTTATTCTGCGTTTAATTTCTTCCCGAGTGTCATTTATATGTGTTACTGTTGCTCCAAGATATTTGAATTTTTCCACCTCTTCGAAAGATAAATCTCCAATTTTTATAGTTCCATTTCGTACAATATTCTGGTCACGAGACATAATCATATACTTAGTCTTTTCGGGATTTACTTCCAACCCTATCGCTTTACTTGCTTCAACTAGAATTTACGCGTTTTCCCTAATCGTTTGTAGATTTTCTCCTAGCATATTCACGTCATCCGCATAGACAAGAAGCTGATGTAACCCATTCAACTCCAAACCCTGTCTATTATCCGGAACTTTCCTAATGGCATATTCTAAAGCGAAGTTAAAAAGTAAAGGTGATAGTGCATCTCCCTGCTTTAGCCCACAGTGAATTGGAAAAGCATCAGATAGAAAATGGCCTATACGGACTCTGCTGTAAGTTTCACTAAGACACATTTTAATTAATTGAACTAGTTTCTTGGGAATACCAAATTCAATAAGAATATTATATGAAACTTCTCTCTTAACCGAGTCATACGCCTTTTTGAAATCTATGAATAACTGATGTACTGTACCCTTATACTCTCATTTTTTCTCCAATATCTGTCGAATACAAAAATCTGATCAATAGTCGATCTATTGCGCCTAAAACCACAATGATGATCCCCAATAATTTCATCTACATATGGAGTTAATCTTCTCAAAAGGATATTCGACAAAACTTTGTACGACGTCAACAAAAGTGATATTCCTCGAAAGTTACTGCAGTTAGTCTTGTCCCCCTTCTTAAAAATAGGTACGATTATGGACTCCTTCCATTGTTCTGGTACAATTTCCTTTTCCCAAATTGCAAAGTTTATAATATTATTTTCATTTATTTTTATTTGGTATATTCGTAATCGATGATTTTACACCATGCCAGTAAACGACCTTCTAAAACCGTATCTTAATATATAAAATTGAATGTGAGTATGTATGTATGTATGTATGTATGTATGTATGTATGTATGTATGTATGTATGTATGTATGTATGTATGTATGTATGTATGTATGTATGTATGTGTGTGTGTGTGTATGTTCTCTATACAAATCTACACGCTTTGACCGATATGTGTCAAAGTTTGCACATTTAACCTTCATAACCAGGAGAAGAACATAGGCTACATTAAAATTGTGCAAATGGAAGTTAAATTAATTAAATATATAAAAATAGAAATAAATAGATCAAATATTCATGTATTATATTAAAATGCAAAATCTTCTACAGTCAATTGTTCTTTATTATTGTCTGTTGTATTCAACATAGATTTTCACGAGGCCTTGGAAATTTTGACACGAAATTAAATTACATTGTTGTTACACACCATGAAGGCTAAAACTAGATAATTCATGCAATAAGTATCTTTACGCAGTCCAGGACCGTATTATGAATTCCTCGATGCAGTTTTGTAGATAGTAAGCAGAGTGTTTTATCCAATGGAATTCTAGAATTCTTTCAAACTACAAGGATTGCTACCACATAATTTACTTAATATTGAATAGCCATAGTAGACCTACTATTGCAAAATACTGACTCACCAAAATTATGCACTAACAAGAATTTGTGTCAAAAACTCATGCGAAACGTAATATGAGTGGCAATATTAACTGGAAAAACGAAAGAAGATATGCTTTTATCCCACGTATTGCTATTATAGCCATTCGATTTTAAGCAATTATTATAAGTTACAGTAATATTTGTGATAATATTACAATATTATAATATTGCAATAATAATATAGAGCCTATTTTACTGTTACTGTTAACCCGTCTCTTATTAATAAGTTATGGTCACTAATGACTTGGCCGTTTATAGAAAAAATATGATTTTCTGTTGTGGTAGTGTTCTACATTGCCTTCTCCAGGAGAGTGAATTCTGATGAGTGTAGTCTCCGTTACTGCAAAACACCCTGAAATCCATGCATTTGATAGAATCCATCCGTTACAGATTGTAGTTTGGCCTTGAAGGAAATTAAATATATTGTGTGCAGAAAGGCTTAATAATGCATAATGCCGTGGTACGATAAATATGATCATCAATCACAATGTTAAATATCTTAAATATCCCTGTAGCATAAGGTCTTAATGTTGTTAAAACTCTATCCATAGGTGAGATGAAATTATTTCAATTAGTCAGTTTCTTTGGATATTAGTGGCACTTTCTTTAATATTCGTCACTAGGGAGGAGAAAACATAAGTAAATATGGTTCGTTTTGGTTTTATATAGTTCCCTCGCCGAGGTCTTCGATAAGTCTAACAAACAGTTTATTTATAAATAGACCAAAATTTGAAACCCGGGCAACGCCGGGTAATTTAAGCTAGTAATATTATAATTTTCATATCTACGTTATTATTATTGTACTTGTTAAAGTCCTTGTGGGCGGTTCAGTTCAACATAACATGCATTGATTTCACATGTTGTGTTTTGGAAGAGTCTTAGCCGCAATGGAGGTGAGTGTACCGTGCCGTATGTTGCAAGAGCCTTGTTACAGGCTCTCCAAGTCTCTATAATGATAACTTGTCGTGGCAGACGCAGGCTAATGCTCGCTGCATGTTACATTCGACAGATAAACTTCATTGCATTCTTTCTGTCCTCCGTATTTTAATAAAGTATGCAGATCGGCCCCTTCCAAGAAGATCCCATTGCGGCCTTCCAAGTACACTCGCTTCTTAGTACTCAGCTTGCACTGAAATGCGACCCAAACTGTGACGTAACATTTACATGAAGGCTCGATTTCCACAAAACTGCGTAAGCAGTCATAACTCAGCAGAGCAACTAGCATAAATGACATGCCAGAATATTACATCAAATGTGAGGCTATTTGCAGACGACTGCATTATCTATAGAAAGATTAGAAATAATTCAGATGAGGATGCTATTCAAACAGACTTGAATAATAGTAATATGTGTTACAAGAGCGGTATGTTGAAGTTTTCATGTTCGAGGAAAAGTTTGAAAAAGCGAAACGTAGTTGAGCTTTTTTAATTTCCAACAATTGAAATAAAACATACCGCTCGTGTATCGTACATTATTTTGTGCGAAGATCGTTTATTACATACCTGAAAGAGGAATTTCTAATTAGTTGCAATGAAATCTCCATCTTGGTTTCTGTTCAATGACGGAAAATTTGCAAAACAAAAATATCTATCTTCAACATCGTTGCTTTAAAATGTTGTCTGTGTTTACTATACTCCAGCAGGCCGTGATACACGTCTATCTTTTTTTTTTTTTGCCCAGTCTATAAATGTGAACTTAAAACAAACGGTAAGGTTATGTAATGATTTATTTTTCATTTTAATATTTTAACAATATTATTTATATAACATATTGCATTAATAACATCGGCAAGTTTGTTGATTTTTTCACGGCTTCCTTAATGTTACTTCCATCACGAATGCAGAAACTTTAGTGGAGTTGTGAGTTTACTTAATTTTTGCAAATATTTAAAAACAATAATTAACATTGCAATTTAGGTGAAATTGCAGTGTTAAGTTTCCAATTTATAATTATTACTATATTGAACGTCTCAAAAAATAATATGTTAAAAGCCTAAAGCAGTAAAATCAATATGCCACTTAAGAGGTAAGAAGAGGGAAATTGTTGTGTGTGTTAGGTTGGGAATACTGAATGTGGAATTTTAGACTTTCCGCGGATTGGTTTTTTTGCGGAAACCAAGCAAATACGCACGATCTCGCACAAAATTTATAACTGGGCGTTAATGCATAGGATGAAAATAAATTGTTCTAAAAGTAAATCTATAACATTTTATAAAACCCGAGAGGAAACTAGTCTTAATTACGAACTCTGTGGTATTGTAATTCCGCAAGAATAATGTTGTAAATACCTAGGAGTGTATTTAAACTCCAAACTTTCTTGGGGAGAGCATGTTGACAATGTTACGAGTAAAGCATGGAGGGCATTTCACTTTATTATGAGAATCTTGAAAAAGGCTAGCCCCAAATCGAGGGAAATAGCATATCTAACGTTAGTGCGACCGTTAATGGAATACGGAACTACATGTTGGGATCCCTATAGAATAAATCAGATAAATTATTTAGAAAGAATCCAGTGTAGGGCAGCTAAATTTGTTAAAGGTAAAAGAGAAGATGGAAACGATACGATAAAAGAACTTAAATGGGAAACTTTGGAAAACAGACGTAGGAAAACTAGAACAACATCATTGTATAGAGCACATCTAGGTCAAAAGCATGGGTAGACATAACGACTCGGTTAGAGAAGCCAACGTACTATGGTAGGAACGATCATGATTTTAAAATCAAATGTAGGAAACAGACCTCATTTTGAAATAGAACTATAAATGATTGGAATGACCCACCTGCAGCGGTCTTTGAGGGCTGTCCTTCCTTAAGGAAATTCAAGAATAACTTAAAAAGTTGTGTATAAAGTGCAAATTAAAATTAAGGTGACATTTAACATTTATTTTTTTAAGGTGACATGTATTTATTTAGCCTGACGAGTTACTCCCTTGGTTTGAATTGTAAATTATTTAAAAATAGCGTGTAAGAGGGCCTTAGACTATAAATGTTTAGTTTAAATGTAGTTCTGTTTATAAGAATGAATAAAGGTGTAATTGTTTGTCTTATTTGAACTGTTGTATCAGTGAAGCGAGGTGAGTCAGTGAAGTTATGGTTTTACAGTGCAGTGAATAGTTCCAATCAGTGATAATTTATAGCGTCAATGAAATGTGTTCTAAAGTGTCAGTGAAATGTGTCCTAAAGTGTCAGTGAAATGCGTCATAGTGCCACTACTGTGAAAGAGATGAGAGTAAGGTGAAAGGCTATTATCAGTACCAATGTGAAATTTATGTAGGGCCTATATATATGTAGGTTGTATTGTACAATTAGGTTCACTTATTAATTAGGTTATTTTATGTAGCCTATTATTATTAATTACAATTCTTGTGTTAAATTGTATTGTGTATTCTTATTGTATTGTGTATATAATTTTATTGTGTATTGTATAATTTTATTGTGTATTGTTTATATTGTGTATAAGTTACCACTGCCACCGGGTGCTTGCCCACTTGCAGTGTAAATAAATACATACATAAATAATGTATAGCTCTGGCTAAGGCAATCAAATATCCATTTTTTTCTGGACGATTCAGTGGTTTCTCTCATCCGCCTATCAAAATATAAGAATCGGGTTCTTTTCCTATCTAGTATGGTGATTACTAGGCAACGCATTTGTCCCTGGGCGTACAGAGATAAGGTTAGCTGTTCATAGACTATATTGACGTGACGTCATATTTCACGAGTGCCACAGCATCTTGTTCGTGCTGAAAGTGACGTTCTATTCATGAGTCAAAATTACACCTGTTTACAATGCATTATAGTGACTATTACATTTTTACTACGTCATACTACTTTTGACCAATAAAACGGTACGAAAGGACGTGTTTCATGGTTGTTTATCGCCACAATTTTATCACTTCCCTAGCATTTCTTTGTTTTATCACTTCTCTGGTATTTATTTCTTGTTTTATTTTAGTAGGTTATTTTACGACGCTGTATCAACATCTCACGTTATTTAGCGTCTGAATGAAATGAAGGTGATAATGCCGGTGAAATGAGTCCGGGGTCCAGCACCGAAAGTTACCCAGCATTTGTTCGTATTGGGTTGAGGGAAAACCCCGGAAAAAACCTCAACCAGGTAACTTGCCCCAAGTGGAATTCGAACCCATGCCACCTGGTTTCGCGGCCAGACGCGCTGACCGTTACTCCACAGGTGTGGATCCGTAAATGTTACTACAGTACTAATACATGTCTAAATGAATAAGTTTGGACTATTATTCACTGAAGATTTAGAAATCTGTATTAGAAAGAGTAGTTTTCTTAAATTTAACTTTAACTAGGCATGTGTTATTAATGGAATGAACATTTTCAACAGCGATTGTGTTCTAGTTCTTGGTGCTCTATTGGGCAATAAACTTGAATTTAATAAACATGTTTAAGAGAAACAATAATAAAACTAAAATGAAAAATCTGTCATTACTCATAAATGATTCTTTTTCTACACTAGATTTGCTCTTAATACAATTTAATGTCCACACCTGTGGAGTAACGGCTAGCGCGTCTGGTCGCGAAACCAGATGGCCCGGGTTCGAATCCCGGTAAGGGAAAGTTACCTGGTTGAGGTTTTTTCCGGAGTTTTCCCCAGCCTCATTATGAGCAAATGCTGGGTAACTATCGGTGCTGGACTCCGGACTCATTTCACCGGCATTATCACCTTCACTTCATTCAGACGCTAAAGAACCTGAGACGTTGATATAGTATCATAAAATAACCCACCTAAAAATAGAATTTAGTTCAGCGGCTCTCAACCTATTTAATGGCGTGCCAGTAATTTTAACTTACGAAATTTGCTGTACCACTACTAACTAAATTTACTATGGGAAAACGTTATGTGTCGCTTCCAAGGTCATAATAAACGCTTCTGTGCTACAATATCAATAATAATACAAGAGTTAGGTTGTCTGTATTTAATAAGTTTAAAGGTATCCATGTTATGTAAAGGAAAAATTATTTAGTTATGTGAAAGATGGGGTGAAGATGAATGAGAAAATTAGTATAAATAGCTATTAGTATATCTGAGAATAAGAGAAGTCAAGTAGTTTGATAAAGTGTGATAAATTAGAAGGAGGGATAAGTGAAAGTGAAGGGACATGAAAGACATAGTTAAGATCAGGTATTAAAGTCACGATTCGTCTGTTTTTTATGCTGTAAATAGTGTAAGTAAGGGAATATTGACCCGAATACAGAAATGGTCAGCAGGACGGAATATATTGAGAGAAATACATATAGACCTGTCATATCATATATCATATCCACGCAGGGCATTTTCGTTGCCAAACGTACAGCGGATCGAGTAGTTTCTTCTGGTAGCTACATCAATTACGTCACGTGGATGCATAAGCAAGGCCGAATTGCAAGCACGTACGCATGAGGTCATTAAATAATAATGATGTAATGTAATAGAAATATGCCCCTGTAACGTCATATGACGTAGAAAGAACATTCTCTTAGTTTAAACAAATTTTATGTGATGTTCGTAAACGATTTGCATTTCATAACCTCAGAGTATATGTTTTCGTTCACTGCAACAGGATAGGTTTTGATAAACGAATTATTTCTACATATTGTGTAAAATGTAAATATTGTTAATTTGTATATTGATTTTTGGTAGTATTACTTTGTTCCTGTAACGTCATGCGACGTAGGAAGAACATTTTTTTAGCTTAAAAATGTTTACTGGCAGTTATAGTAAAATATATGAATTTCATAATCTCAGAATATATGTTTTTGTTTACCGTAACGGAGTTGATTTCGTTAAATGAATTAAATATATAGGCTATATTACTGTCTATATAGAGTATTTACAGTTAATATGTATCATGTTTACTATTATATTGTACATACTAGTTCGGTATTATTATCGATATAATTATATTTTCTGTAATCTGTAGTACTAATATTTTGTAGAACGCTAGTTTCGCAATGTTAGTGCATTTAGCCTATATGGTCAAATAGTAGCTGGACAGACCACTTCAATTTAGTAGCAATCCCACTTACAGTTGTCATGCTGTATTATTATTATTATTATTATTATTATTATTATTATTATTATTATTATATACAGAAGCTAAGTTATACTTTTCGTAGCGTCCTGACGACGTAAGCATTTAGGTCAGAGTTTAAACCTTAAAACTCCAGGATATACTAACCGATAACTTTCATAACTTATTTGGGAACGAAAATGCTCTGCCTGATCATATCATATCATATCATATCATATCATATCATATCATATCATATCATATATCATATCATATCATATATCATATCATATGAAGAGTCCACTGCAAAAATGATGGATGTCATTTGGAATACATTTTGAGGAGAAGCAATTGAAAGTTTGAAATGCTTAGTGCTCAAAGCTTAACTGTGATTTTCCGTTCATTACTGGACAATGACTATCAGTGTTAATGCCATATAACTCTCTATATACATTCTATATCTCTTAAGCTATGTATTGGCAATCTTGGTTCATTTTCGACAAGAAAGTGACATCAGTCATTCTTGCAGTGGACTCTTCATTTCATATCATATCATATATCATATCATATCATATCATATCATATCATATCATATCATATCATATCATATCATATCATATATCATATCATATCATATATCATATCATATCATATCATATCATATCATATCATATCATATCATATCATATCATATCATATCATATCATATCATATCATATCATATCATATCATATCTCGTTCTATAGTGTCAGTGAAATGTGTGCTAAAGTGTCAGTGAAATGCGTCATAGTGCCACTACAGTGAGTGAGATGAGAGTAAAGTGAAAGACTATTGAAACTTATGTAGGGCTTATACATAATAATCTAGGTTGTAATGTAAAATTAGGTATTTTATTTATGTTTTATTATTATTGTGTTAAATTATATTGTGTATTCTTTTTGTATTGTGTATAAAATTGTAGGCCTGTTGTGTATTGTATAATTGTATTGTGTATTGTAATTTTATTGTGTATTGTTTATATTGTGTATACCACTGCCACCGGGTGCACGCCCACTTGCAGTGTAAATAAATACATACATACATACCATATCATATATCATATCATATCATATATCATATCATATCATATCATATATCATATATCATATCATATATCATATCATATCATATATCATATATCATATCATATATCATATCATATATCATATCATATATCATATCATATATCATATCATATCATATATCATATATCATATCATATATCATATCATATCATATATCATATCATATCATATATCATATATCATATATCATATCATATATCATATCATATCATATATCATATCATATCATATATCATATATCATATATCATATCATATATCATATCATATATCATATCATATATCATATATCATATCATATCATATATCATATATCATATATCATATCATATCATATATCATATCATATATCATATCATATCATATATCATATATCATATCATATATCATATCATATCATATATCATATATCATATATCATATCATATATCATATCATATATCATATCATATATCATATCATATCATATATCATATCATATATGATATCATATATCATATCATACATATCATATCATATCATATCAATACCAATAATAATTGCTTTATTTAGGCGTGTTTAATTAAGAAACAGTTATTCTTAGAATTTATGCAACGGGCTGTTCCATAAAATATGCAGAAAACAGCTGTATAATTATAACCGTATTTATATTTAATGATTAATTTATGTTTTATTTCAAATTTTTTGTATGTACCGCCCAGCAGTGACTCGCGTACCACCAGTGATAGTCTAATTCATTTTGTACTCTGGTCAGGTTAGAACTAGAATATCCATCTGTATCTTAAAATAAAAGTCTGGCTATGAGGAAATCAGAAACGTAATTTTATGACCATATGTTCAGACAGACTTCTGCGAACAATAATTATTGCGAAAGGCTTTGAGATCTGTTAAAATGTGACACTTCACATTTCCGATTACAATATCTGGATGTTCTGTTCCACTTACTAGCTTTTAAATGAACATAGACTATGAATCACCCCCTAACAATTCCGAATTACGTGTTCCAGCTAAAGGAATGTGAAATCTGTGGTGTATTCAGATTAGATTACAAGGGGGGAAAAATGTTTGCCAGACTTCATAGTTTTGTGTTTTATCTTTTAAGAACAGAAATCATGCGTTTTCAGCTGGATCTTGTACTTCGATTAAGTCTGAATTCCTTTGCAGAAGACTCGAAAAGCTCCTTAGAGCTTCGCTCTTGGATTTATGGGCAAATCTCAGACCTCGAGTGACATTTATTATGACTATTTCGTGAGTAAAATAAAAATGTAAAAAACATATCCCTAAAATTCGCTCACAAAATGTTCATAATTGTATATTTATGAATACTTAACCTATTCAGATATTGTGAAGTCGAAATAGATGAATAACGATTATTGCAATAAAGAAAATTGAATATTATTCAGTAATAAAATTCCAATTGAGAAATGCGAAATACAGGTTTAAAAATGTTAAATGTACTGCGCTTTTCGCTTGTTATTGTATCAGAAATACGTTTTCATTATCTGCTGAAATCATAATTTAATTTAAACATTTTATAGTATAACAATTACAAATAACCTGATTAATACATTAATTAAATGAACAATTGTTATGAAGGAGTGTCATTTTCTTTAAATACATGGACATGGAATTAGAAGATGAAGACGTAGATGTGGAAGTAGGATTTCGCACTTTATTTAGTACAGTGGATTCTTGCTCATCTATTTACGTGGAAACAGTTGGCGACACTGACTAAACAAAAGAAGGATCATGTGATAAATTGATAGTGATAAATCGAGCTGAAGAAATTATCGCGATGTGTGAATGTGATTGGTTGGAATTCAAAATTTCATCACACTTCCTTGGCCGAAAATGGGATGACGTCATATAAACGAAATATTCATCTGAATTTGATACTGAGTAAAGTGCTCCTATAGTGATCAGCGCCGGGTTAAGAACTTACACGTCCACCGCAGTGGAGTAACGGTTAGAATATCTGACCGCGAAACGAGCGCCCGGGTTCAAATTCTGGTTGGGACAAGTTACCTGGTTGAGATTTTTTCCGGGGTTTTCCCTCAACCCATTAAGAGCAAATTTTGGCTAACTTTCGATACACACCTGTGGAGTAACGGTTAGCGCGTCTGGGTGCGAAACCAGGTGACCCGGGTTCGAATCCCGGTCGGGGCAAGTTACCTGGATGAGGATTTTTCCGGGGTTTTCTCTCAATCCAATACGAGCAAAGGCTGGGTAACTTTCGGTGCTGGACACCGGCATTATCACCTTCATTTCATTCAGACGCTAAATAACCTAGATGTTGATACAGCATCGTAAAATAACCCAATAAAATAAAAATAAATAAAAGTTTCGATACTGGACCCAGGAATCATTTTCAATGGCATTATGATCTTCATGTCACTCAGACGTTAGGTAAGCATAGCAATTGATAAATCGTCGTAAAATAAACAACTAAAAATTAAGAACTTACGCCCAGCAAAAGGTCGGACTACGAGACTAACGCAACAAAATATGTATAACTTATTCATGACTTTAGCAGAATTCGATCACATTCCATCGTTTTCGTGCCGTATTAAAGCTGCAACTTTACATTTGCGCGTTGTAGCCAACTGTCATTATTATTATTATTATTATTATTATTATTATTATTATTATTATTATTATTATTATAGTGACATTAATTCAGTCGCTAAATGGTCGGAAGACAATGGTATGAAAATTAACGTATCCAAAACTAATGTAATAACCTTTTCTAGAAAAACTTCTTCACTGAAATTTAATTATTATCTAAATAATGTACTAATTAACAGAACGGATTGCGTAAAAGATTTGGGAATATTCTTTGACAGTAAATTGTATTTTCATAGTCACGTTGATTACATTTACAATCACGCAATCAGAATGCTAGGAATAATACGGTCAATAACTTATTCTTTTCCACGCCCGATTCTCTTTTAATGCTATACTATACATTGGTGCGATCGAAACTCGAATATGCATCTGTAGTTTGGAACTCGATTACAACTACGGACTCGGCTAAATTAGAAAATATACAAAGAAAATTTATATCCTTATGTTCATTCAGATTTTTGCCCATTAATTCCAGGTATAGTTATGAGAGAAAATGTGAATATTTTAATTGTCAGAATCTATATGCTAGACGCCATGAGCTAGATTATCTGTTCTTTTGTAAAGTCCTCAAAGGTGATATATCCTGTGACTCTTTCTTAAACAATATTCCTTACGTATTCCAACAAAAGATATGAGAGCCCACAAACTTTTCTATATTAGAAATTCGAAATTTCTTTCACCAGTCTCCAGATGCATTAAAATGCCAACATGCATGGCTGCGAATTCGATCCCTTCAATGTATAGACTTTGTTTGCTCTTGGCAACGATTTATTATTTATGTATTCTTTTTAGGCATTATACTCAATTAACATTCTCTCATAGTATTCTTAGTTATCCATTCATCGTCATTATTGTAACTGTAATTATATTTATGTGTAATAATTATTTTTGTTTTATGTTTTGTTATATTTGTGCTGAACTGTAATTGGCCACTGGCTGTTGTACAGCACATTAAATAAATAAATAAATAAATAAATAAATAAATAAATAAATAAATAAATAAATAAATTATTGTTGTCATTACTATTATTATTATTATTATTATTATTATTATTGTTATTATTATTATTATCATTGTTGTTATTATTATTGTTATTATTATTGTTATTGTTATTATTGTTATTAATATTATTATTGTTATTATTATTATTATTGTTGTTATTATTGCTGTTACTATTGTTGTTATTACTATTATTATTATTGTTATTATTTTTATTATTATTATTATTGTTATTATTATTGTTGTTATTATTATTGTTGTTATTATTATTGTTATTATTATTATTATTATTATTATTATTATTATTACTTACTGGCTTTTAAGGAACCCGTAGGTTCATTGCCGCCCTCACATAAGCCCGCCATTGGTCCCTATCCTGAGCAAAATTAATCCATTCTCTATCATCCTATCCCACCTCCCTCAAATCCATTTTAAATTATTATTATTACTATTATTATTATTATTTTTACTATTATTGTTATTATTATTATTATTGTTATTATTGTTATTATTATTGTTGTTATTACTATTATTATTGTTGTTATTATTATCATTGTTATTATTGTTGTTATTATTATTATTGTTATTGTTATTATTACTGTTATTGTTATTAATATTATTATAGTTATATTTACTATTATTATTATTGTTATTATTATTGTTGTTATTACTATTATTATTATTGTTATTATTATTGTTATTATTTTTACTATTATTATTGTTATTATTGTTGTTGTTGTTATTATTATTGTTGTTATTATTATTGTTGTTATTATTTTATTGTTGTTATTGTTGTTATTATTATTATTATTATTATTATTATTATTATTATTATTATTATTATTATTATTCCAACGGGAATGCCTCTTAGTTTTACCATTGATATACAATGTATAGTTCAAGCAATCATCTTGAAATATATTATCAAAACGTCAGAGGATTAAACACTAAAATTGATGAATTTTTCGGTAATGTTGTTAGTAATGCTGACACTATTATCTGTTTGACAGAAACATGGCTTCAAGAGCTTGTTGAGTATAATAATTTATTCCTAATTATTATACCATTTTTCGTGGTGATAGAAAATTTGAGGATACCAATAAAACCCGTGGTGGTTGTGGTGTCTTAATAGCTGTCAACAATCAAATACCTGTAGTATACCGGAGACATGACTTAGAATTAATTAGCGAGTGTGTATGGGTTGAGATTCCTATGGAAGACGGATTCAATTTGTTAATTGGTAATCATTACTTTCCACCTGATACTGATCCAAAGTTTCTAAAATCTTATCTAAATTTTCTTGAAAATCATCTCGATACACACAATAATAGAATAGTTTTTCTCGGCGATTTTAATACTCCTGGTATGAATTGGTCATCTGGTTGTTGTGCTAATAACATCCATTACTACTCCAAAATTAAGACTCAAGAGTTATTTTCATCTTCTTGCTTTCTTGGATTGAAACAAGTAAATTCAACAGTTAATAACAAAACTTACTTGATCTTGTATTTACAAATTTAACCGAGACTGAGGTCAATCTGGCCACTCACTCGCTAGTCTTGCAGGATGAATATCATCCTCCCTTTAACAATAACTCTTGAAGTCACACTAAATTTTTCCCCCAGAATCAACAAAATTCTTTCCCAAATTATTCTCAAGGTGATTACTTGAACTTATATTGGAGTCTATATAATTACGATTGGTCCTGTGTTTACCAAGCTGTCGATGTTAACGATGCAGCTAGCTCACTATGTTCAGTAGTTAATAGTGTCATATCCCAGGCAGTTCCTGTCACTCGAGTCAAAAGGTCTAGTTATCCTCAATGGTTTTCTAACACCTTACGTAAACTTATTAGAAAGAAAGACCATGCACATAAAAATATAAAAATTCAAAACTCAATTTTATTATCAAACATTTTCCTACTATAGAAAACTTGTGAAATCTAAAATTAAATCGGATAAATTATCATGGCTTCAAAATATTAATGAAAATCTTAAAACGGAACCAAAAAGTTTTGGAAATATGTTGAATCATTTCGGAAGACAGATAATTATCCCTCTGAATTAATTCTTAACGATAAACACATCACAGATCAGTTAGACATTGTCAATGCTTTTGCTGATCACTTCAAATCTGTTCAGACTAAACACAGCCATACATATGAAAACATTATTACGAATATAACAGACTCATTGCCTATACCTAAAGTAACACATGATGACGTTCGTAAAGCAATTAAAAAACTGAAACCAACAGAAACAACTGGCACTGACGGTATTCCAAATTTTATAATTAAAGGATGCTCTAATATATTTATTCCTCTTTTAGCCCACATATTTAATATTAGTTTGAAAAATGGTGAATTTCCCTCACTATGGAAACAAGCTGCAATTATTCCTACATTTAAAAACGGAAAAAGAAATGATGTCAGAAACTACAGACCTATCTCGATCCTAAATAACTTTTCAAAAATTTTGAAACCATTATTCACAGACATATATCGTTTTATGTGAAAAACAAGCTCAATTCTTCACAACATGGATTTACTAAAACTAAATCCACTGTCACTAACCTGGTCACATATCTAAATCAAATTGTACCAATAATTGAAACGCAGGGACAAACTGATTCAATATATTTTGATTTCAGCAAAGCTTTTGATGTAGTTCCGCACTATATCCTTCTTCATAAGTTAGAAAATATTGGCCTTTCTGTAAGCTACGTAAAATGGTTCGAAAATTATTTAAGTAATAGAGTTTCATGTGTAAGACTGTTTAATATACACTCTTATTCTTATAATATAAATTGCGGAGTCCCGCAGGGATCTACTTTAGGACCTCTCCTATTTATTATATTCATAGATGATATATGCAAAAGAATAAGTTCTGATAGTTTATTATTTGCAGACGATTTAAAAATTTTTCGTACAATCAAAAGTAGTACTGACTGTCAATCACTTCAATGTGACATTAATTCAGTCGCTAAATGGTCGGAAGACAATGGTATGACAATTAACGTATCCAAAACTAATGTAATAACCTTTTCTAGAAAACCTTCTTCACTGAAATTTAATTATTATCTAAATAATGTACTAATTAACAGAACGGATTGCGTAAAAGATTTGGGAATATTCTTTGACAGTAAATTGTATTTTCATAGTCACGTTGATTACATTTACAATCACGCAATCAGAATGCTAGGAATAATACGGTCAATAACTTATTCTTTTTCCACGCCCGATTCTCTTTTAATGCTATACTATACATTGGTGCGATCGAAACTCGAATATGCATCTGTAGTTTGGAACTCGATTACAACTACGGACTCGGCTAAATTAGAAAATATACAAAGAAAATTTATATCCTTATGTTCATTCAGATTTCTGCCCATTAATTCCGGGTATAGTTATGAGAGAAAATGTGAATATTTTAATTGTCAAAATCTATATGCTAGACGCCATGAGCTAGATTATCTGTTCTTTTGTAAAGTCCTCAAAGGTGATATATCCTGTGACTCTTTCTTAAACAATGTTACCTTACGTATTCCAACAAAAGATATGAGAGCCCACAAACTTTTCTATATTAGAAATTCGAAATTTCTTTCACCAGTCTCCAGATGCATTAAAAATGCCAACATGCATGGCTGCGAATTCGATCCCTTCAATGTATAGACTTTGTTTGCTCTTGGCAACGATTTATCATTTATGTATTATTTTAGGCATTATACTCAATTAACATTGTCTCATAGTATTCTTAGTTATCCATTCATCGTCATTATTGTAATTAATTAATTATATTTATGTGTAATAATTATTTTTGTTTTATGTTTTGTTATAT
>JAJSOF020000036.1:30427038-30667527 GCA_025594305.2 Periplaneta americana | reverse complement strand
TATATGTAATAGCCGGAGGTTTAGAAAAAGCGTAAGCAGAAAATCATGTATCCAAGAGAGTGATGGCACTGTATGCAGAAATGTGAAGGGCCATCACGACCTATGTAAGCTGGTGGAATAAATATTACATCATATCATATATATATATATATATATATATATATATATATATATATATAATTTGAACTGGTAATGAAAATTACGGGAAAACAGCTGAACGGATTTTAATAGACGACCCCTCATTTTGAAGCTTGGAACCCAAAGTTTTCAGAAAAATAGTAGTTTTCAATTAAATATCAATTTTCCTACATCATTTTCCTATTTTCCAAAATTCATCTCTCGTCAGTTTGAGAAAAAATGGTTTTTCCGAATAAACAAAACACACACACACTACAATAAACAATATCACACGAAGGCTACGACCTGCAGGACTGCTGACATAATGATGGCCCAGAACCAGTCTGTTCCAAGTCCATTTTACTATTTTTTTTTTTTCAGGAGATTTATTCTGAGCTCCTGGCATTCAAATCTTCATGAAGCAATTTGTAATAGCTCCACAGCAACCTTATGGAGAGAAATATTTACAATTTTATGCGATTCATATATGCAGACAAGAACTGGAACACAATGAAACACAGATTTCTTTCCAATAAAAAGTTGGACTTAGAACAGTCTGGTTCTCAGCCATCGATATTTCGAGTTCAGATGACTCAGATTCTCTGACATCATAATGCCAATATGTCGATCTTCATTTGTGTAACATTTTCACAACGTTTCTGTAACATTTGTTATAAAAACTTCAAGATTTACTAAAATAATTTACAGATCAGATTCTGTGGTGTGTAATTTTCTGAGTACAGCGTCTGCGTATTGGATATTAAAAACTATAAAAATTAAGAATGTTTAATGACATTATTACCATTAAAAATAAAATATTATAGTGAATGCCATGATGTATTTGTTACTAATTATACAGATTAATGCTTTATTGATACGAAAGTGAAAACTTTCGGGGTTATACAAGGACATCATTTTATTTTTACTTCAGTTTTCATTGTACCTGAGTTTTTTAATGTACTTCACTCCTACCCCTTCTACTAATGAAGTTCAACCGTCCTCCACACAGATCCAAGACCGCATATACAGTCATAGTAGCCTTACGGTCATAGTAAACAATACTTTCCAAAAATATGTTCGTTTTTTCCAGTGACGAAAGAGCTTTCAATATTGAATCCTTTTCGCACAGGTACTGTCGTCCATTTGCCTAGGTCGTATCCCGGTTTCCACCACCAGCTTTTATTCGCCAGCTAGTGGCTGGGCTTCTTAGCTCTTTTCTGAGAACATTAATTTCTGTTAGGAATTGGACGTGTGCGTAATATTATACGACTGTTTAGAATAACTTAAGTAAAAGGACCTCGTTAAGTAATTAACTGTCAGGTGATTTCCTCCCTTTCTACGACCCTACGACATAACCACTTGGACGGTCAATAGATTGTATGTCTGAGTAATTTTATCTTTTCGGATCGGGCAGAAGTGAAGATTTAATTTAAAATACGCAAGGTACTATTTTATAGAGTAAATACAGAATTATTTAAAGAGTTACTAGTACGAAGGACGAAACTTGTGATTGGGATTAGGTACAATAGTCTATAATGCGTTAATATGCACATTATAACTGAAGCCTGTATCGAAATGAACGGCCACCATTTTCAAAAATTTGTTTAAATATCCATATTATGATTATTTTTCAATTTCACTTCATTCTCTATATTGTACGCTAATGTGCTGTAGACAGTATAATATACACTGCATAATGAATACATCCACATGGACAGCTCAGTTCGTGAGTAAAAACACACATTGTTAATACTGTACTGTATTTTGATTAAACAAAAACCTAATGAAAATGATCAAACTCAAAATCGCGATATTTCCTAGGTTATATAAATGGATGAACTGCTTTTCTTCCCTCCTATACCTAGTAAAGTGATTTGTTTGTATATTACACCAGTATCATCGAACTCCAGTCGTGGAAGGGGGTAGGAAACGGAGTTGATCCAGAGGTATAGCCAGGTTAATATTAAAAATGTTAGTAAAAATAAAATGATGTCCCTGCATAAGTAGGCGTAGAGAATATCTGAAGTTAGATCTCCATTTCTATAATATTTACTGAGTGACGGCTATATAGTAGTCTATACAAAACTTACATAAGATAACAATATTTTATTAAAAATGATATATTTTATAGTCATTAATCAAATGGTATGGGTCTTTTCCATATATTTTATGGCGATGTGGTGTAGATATTTAAAGCTGAAAGTCAGAATTTATAAAACATGCTACCGCTTGTTCTTTATGGTTGTGAAACTTGGACTCTCACTTTGAGAGAGGAAGAAAAATTAAGGATGTTCGAAAATAAGATGCTTAGGAAAATATTTGGGGCTAAGTGGGATGAAGTTATAGGACAATGGAGAAAGTTACACAACGCAGAACTGCACGCATTGTATTCTTCATCTAACATAATTAAGAACATTAAATCCAGACGTTTGAGATGGCAGCGCATGTAGCACGTATGGGTTAATCTAGAAATGGATATAGAATGTTAGTTGTAAGACCTGAAGAGAAAAGACTTTGAGGGAGGCAGATGTAGATGGAAGGATAATATTAAAATGGATTTGAGAGAGGTGGGATATGATGGTTGAGACTGGATTAATCTTGCTTAGAATAGGGACCGATAGTGGGCTTATGTGAGGGCGGCAATGAACCTGCGGGTTCCTTAAAAGCCATTTGCATGTAAGTGGTATAAATATTTACATGTGTGATTCTCTTCAGTATTGTATGGAGGAAGCGCAAAAATTATAATGTCTAAGGAAAGACCAAATGGTATATTACTTACTGATAAAATAAGAGGCGTACAAAATGTTCAGTGTCCCGATCACTTTAGCAAGATTTCTTAGCAGGATAAAATCATTCTACCCTCTACATTTCAAGTAGTTCACGAAACATGCAGCAGCTATACCAAGACACTATGTCTATTTTTGGAAAGCATATTTTCTTAACTTTCACCTACAATCCGCAATGGCCTGAAATATCTAGCTTACTGCTTCACTCCCACATGAAAAACCGACTGATCGTCTTGACATTGTTACTTGCGTTTTCGCATTGAAACTCAAGAACTGAAGATGTATAGGTTCAACAAAAAGTATTTAGCATAAATAAAACCATTCAGAGGGGTATGATTCATTATTATGGAAGCAAATAACTTCCAAAATGTCTGGTATCTTTCATTGGAAATACATTTGAAAAAAAAAATATTTTGAACTTCTATGAACTTGGTTCGCAGCATTTGCTGCACAAGCCACTAGTATTATATATACTAGATCAGTATTACCATCGATCTAATTATACAGGATGTTTCCGAGGTAGTATTACAAACTTTCAGAGATGATGGCGAAGGGCACATGTATCAATTTGAGATAAGGAATCCTGGTCCGGAAATGACCGAGTCGAAAGTTACAAGCAAAAATAGTTATGTGGAAATGAAATAATTTTATTCCTCTGTACACCTTATTTATGTATATTTATCTGTACATCTTGCACATACTGTATTCATCTGACGTTCTTTACGTTGTCTACTTACAGTATTCCATTCTGTGCGCTGTCTGAGGGATGGAGACAGGAAACTACACTAAACCAATGCAGATAGCGTAATGTGTAACGGACATGGTCGGTCCTGATATGCACGTCTGTAGGCAGCAGTGTATGTGTACAAGTTGCAGTGTCCAGTCGATCAGTCCTAGTGAAACGGTTTGTACGCGAGAGCGGAATAAGCAGACCTGATTTTCGAATACGGATGAGCCAATGGGAACATATACAAGCTCACAGATTGTATCGGGACAAGTACCCACGTAGGAGACATCTGGCCCATACCATTTTTGCACGACTGTTCCAAAAGTTAAGGGAAGGAGGACACGTGGTGCCAAATTACAATTCCATTTCCACACAACTATTTTTGCTTATAACTTTCGACTCGGTCATTTCCGGACCATGGTTCCTTATCTCAAATTGATACATGTGCCCTTCGCCATCATCCCTGAAAGTTTGTAACACCACCTCGGAAACACCCTGTATATCCTGTCATTTATAGTATTTAATATTTTGTATGAATCAGGAAATTGAAATCAAACACCTATGTGATTTATAATCGGGGAAGATTGCAGGAACAAGTGAAATGTCTGGCGGAAAGTCAAGAAACGCCTGAAGGATATAGGCAGGCAAATAACAGAAGGGGAATGTAGGGAAAAGGTTGCTCTGGAGATCCAATTGATGATCAAAACAAATTGGGGGATCGAATTATATCTCTATGGAGGAAGCAGAGAAGGTAGACTGGGTTTAATCTGGTTTCGTCTAGGAGCCTGGAGGGCACTTAAAATCGTCAACGAAGAGGGGGCGAGAATATGTCCTCTTTGTAGTAGAGGCGACATCACACCATATTTTATCGGAGTGTAAAGCCACAGAAGCTCTGAGGAAACGATTCCTGCCAGAGTCCTTCATTACATCTAGCAGGGGGCACTTGGCAACATACAATATATTAAATAACATTAAATTCTGTGACAGTGTGGGAAAATTTATGACAAATGTTCCACAGCTTAGGGTGGAACTGGCCGAGGGGAGGGAGCCGAGGAAATAAGGGAAAGAGTTATTTATTAGTGGTGTAATGAGTATAGTATTAACACTAAACGATTCTTTTTGTATTTATTGTGTCTTTTTTTCGTGTGTTTTTTATATTACCTTTATATTTATTAGTTGGATTATTTCGTGCAGTTTCAATAAGGAATTGAATTGTATATATATATATGTATGTATATATATATATATGTATATGTATATGTATATGTATATATACATATATGTGTGTATATATATAAATATATAATATGTGTGTGTTTCATTGTGTTTTTTTCTTTTCATATCTTACATTTATTTTATTTTTATTATTATTTTTGTGAAATTTGGTTTGAAGTTAGATTAGATGTAATTGTGATAATTAATGATAACGGTAGTAATAATAATAACTGTTGTTTTACTATTTTATTATTAGTAGTATTATTTTTGTTTTCTTTGAAGATTCAAACTGTGCATAGTTACAGCACGAATGGCCGTACGGGCTCGTGCGAAGGATCTTGTGTACATGAGTTTGTATAATTTATCATGCATCAATAAATGCACTTATCTATCTATCTATCTATCTATCTATCTATCTGTCTGTCTGTCTGTCTGTCTGTCTGTCTGTCTGTCTGTCTGTCTGTCTATCTATCTATCTATCTATCTATCTATCTATCTATCTATCTATCTATCTATCTATCTATCTATCTATCTATCTATATATCTGTCTGTCTGTCTGTCTATCTGTCTATCTACCTACCTACCTACCTATCTACCTATCTACCTATCTACCTATCTACCTATCTATCTATCTATCTATCTATCTATCTATCTATCTATCTATCTATCTATCTATCTATCTATCTATCTATCTATCTATCTATCTATCTATCTATCTATCTATCTATCTATCTATCTATCTATCTATCTATCTATCTATCTATCTATCTATCTATCTATCTATCTATCTATCTATCTATCTATCTATCTATCTATCTATCTATCTATCTATCTATCTATCTATCTATCTATCTATCTATCTATCTATCTATCTATTTAATATTTTGTAGAGCGCGAGTTTAAAATAATAATAAGAGGTTAAATTACAAAATAAAAAGGTTTAATGTCACGGTACTGATTTTCACTAGTTTGATTTCATTTGGAAGCTGTTAAAGCTGTAAAATTAAGTCTATTCTAACAAAGGAATGTTTTATAATGTTAATGATTTTTAAATATAAATTTTAACATATATATGTTTGGTTATGCCTGTATAATTAGTGTTTTATAGCAATAAAGCAATATCATTATCAATACCTATAAGCTATACAGTTTTTATAGAAGAGGGATTTCTTGTCTCGTATCAAATCCCGTTCTTCTGTGACTGTATCTTTCAACATTGTCGCTTTAACCACAGAGGAAGACTTTGAAAGGCATGGTGTGGGCCGATAAGCTGATACAATTACAATAGGAGTTTTGTCAGGATCCGTCTGTGCTTATCTATTTAAAAATATTAGTAGTTTACTATATTTATTTATTTATTTATTTATTTATTTATTTATTTATTTAGTTTTTTAACGTTTTCGGCTTGAATAAGCCATCTTCAGAAAAATGTTTTATGCCTATATACATGAAGTAGTACATATGTGTATAGTACAAATAAGTGAAACAGTTGAAAAATATAAGTCTCTGTGGAGATGAGTGAACATACAATGATTAAAACATTACTGTATTAAAAACAAGGGCTATATAACAGACAACAGTTGTCTTCCTACCTCCAGCGTCTACAGAGATGTCTTCACAGCACACATGATATTGATTCACCATATTCTAGCCAGATCTGGACATTACTACAGATGAACCAACCTATTTTAATCGCAACCACATCGCACATGTTTTTAATTTTAGTATTTAATAACTTTTTAATAACTTTTGATCATGGCTTATATAGCCCTTTTTTAATACAGTAATGTTTTAATCATTGTATGTTCACTCATCTCCACAGAGACTTACATTTTTCAACTGTTTCATTTATTTGTACTATACACCACTTCATGTATATAGGCATAAAACTTTTTTCTGAAGATGGCTTACTCAAGCCGAAAACGTTAAAAAACTAAATAAATAAATGTGACAAATATTGTAAACTATTCATATTTGTTAAATAGATAAGCACAGACGGATCGTGACAAAACTCCTATTGTTACAGAGGAAGACGCTAACATTCTGTTGAAACACTTACTTTCGTAGTACCTGTAGCTCAGAAAATCGCTATTTATTGACACCAGCAGCTGCAATAACCCATCAGCGTCTCTTATTAAGGTAGGCAGGATTAATACTCGAGTGTTCAAAGCCCAGTAATAAATTGGAAAGTTTAAAGGACATTTTCTAATTAGCATTTACGGACATTTATTGGCAGAAGCAGTTGTTGAACCTGGGTGAGCTAGCAAGAGAGAAAGAGAGATAATTACTCGAACAGTATCGGAGCTGTAATGGAAGCAGACGGACAGACTCTGGGATCCTGATTTTCTGTGCCTGTCGGAATCCTTTAAGCCACATTCCACCATTCGCACACAGCATACACACGTCCGAGATTATTAGAAGATGGAGAGAATTTAAGTCTCATGCAGGGACATTTATTATTCAACAACTGTAGCTGGAGTCGACCAAAACCCCGTCCTTGATGGCCCTGAATTGTTTTCTTATTTCTTTTTAAACAAAATTCTCTCATACCGATAATCCCAAACGCCAAATATTAAAAGTTTTTCATTGCTTCAACTGAAAATGAAGGAATGGAGATCGTAACAGACTGTTCAGACGCCGGCAGCGCTCAAAGTGGTCTCGACAAAGAATTAGCGAGTGTGATGAAACAGTTGACGTGCGGAATGCGAGCTATGAATGTTACAGAGACTGTTACGTGCCGAAGTTTCAGATGAAAATTGGGAATGACAAGAGTGTTTGCGAGCTATGAGGCTTTGAATCTGGTTCCTAGCAACTACGCAGAGGTCTGTACTGGATGTTATGTTTGTTATGCAGAGAATAACACACATCGCTTTGCTTTTAAAATTCTAACACAAGGGTTTAAATAGGTACAAATTGAATTAACGTACTGTAGGCTATATTTCTGTTAATAAATGAAGTTCGAAATATACATAGGCCTACTCAGAGAGAGAGAGAGATAAAGAAAAATAAATCGTCCGACCTTAATTAAGGATGACCACGAGGATCCAGAAATTTATAGCAAAACATAAATATTAAATATGAATATTGTTATAAAAATAAATTTAATAATTATGCATCGTTGATACAAATCTATACTAATAATAAATCTGTAGCCGAAATTTTTCTGGTAATTTTCGATTTTCCAAAAATAATTGGTCCTAACATATATAATTAACCACTCTGAAACCGAAAATCGCATTTTTGAAATTTTTGTTTGTATGTCTGTCTGTATGTTTGTTACCTTTTCACGCGATAATGGCTGAACCGATTTATATGAAAATTGGGATATAAATTAAGTTCGTTGTAACTTATATTTTAGGCTATATGGCATTCAAAATACTTTATTTAAAAGGGGGGGTTATAAGGGGGCCTGAATTAAATAAATCGAAATATCTCGCTTACTATTGATTTTGTGAAAAATGTAACATAACAAAAGTTTCTTTAAAAATTATTTCCGATAAGTTTTATTCTTTACAAAATTTTAATAGGACTGATATTTAATGAGATAAATGAGTTTTAAAATTAAAATAACGCCATCTAAGACGGTGCAATGAATTAAGAACAAATGACTTCGTCTATAAGGGGACTAGGACAACAACAATCGAAACAGGGGCCTTGGACATCAACAATCGAAACCTATTAAACATAGCCTACAGAGAATGTTTCTGTGTTTGTATGAAGTAATATCAGAAGCTAAATTAACCGATTTGTATAATTAATTATTATTTCACCATTGGAAAGTGTAGTTTCTCTAGATGGACATAATGCTATAATGTTATTACAGTAACGTCTGAGTAAATCGAGGATAGGTAAGATTAAAATAGCTTCTTATGCACAGAAAATTTGATAGGCTATTTTGTACATTCGTTTTCTGTATTTCTTAAAATAATATTTATGTACACTCATTTTAATCTCAGAGAATTAACGAACAACGAGAGTGTATTGATTTAGTATGCAGTAATAGTACGTTAGCTTAGCAATCCATTATTTTATAATTCAAATTTTAACTATGCTCAATTGAATCGTGTTAAAATACATAAAATATATATGCAATAAATGCAATGCAAAAAAAAAAAAAATGGGTAATGAGCGAAGCAGATTATCTTGCGCTGTTGTAAAAGTTGTTCCCTGGATCAAACGTCCTATTTTAATTATGTAATTACTTTACATTTATTTCTAACAGGTGCAGCGGAGCGCACGGGTACGGCTAGTTATAAAATAAAATCTTAAAAGATAACCATAGAATTAAACTCATAAATAAACGATTTTAGTTCAAGTTAGCATGTGATACAAATGTGTTCAGAAAAGTGCTATAAGACAGCCCAGTCAGTAGTCTTTACAGCAGAACTGGGCATCGAGAGCGGAACCAGTCTCTAAACGGGGACGCTTAATATTCATCCGTCAGTGAATCAACGCTGCGCGGTGTTCGGCGGGGAAGAAAGGGGATGAAGAGAAATCATAAGGCTCCCCGTGAGAGAGTAGAATCCGCTCTTGCTGCCCAACCTTGCTTTACAGAGAGGACAGCAGAAACGGGTGGGGGAAACCGGGATCCTACACTTTCTTTATGAATGATGTGTTTCATCCACTCAATACAGTATAATATTATACTACTATGGAATTTAAGTGAATATTCCTTCTTAACTCTCTATTATGTTATTAAGATTTAAAACACGACTGCAATATTAAGAAATCAGTGTTAGTACTTTTGTTTTACAGGCAATATAGATAATAACAAACAGAAAGAAGCCATATAAAAATAACGACATAAAATTTCACGTTCCGTTTGAAGTTTGTGCACCACTGTTTTCTTAATCCAACAGGTTGCTTATTCATATACACAACCCTTCCTCTTTCCATACTTAGCGCTTGCTGCCCGCGCACGACGCGACGTCAAGGTCAGAAAAATGCGCTTGCTTTGACATCACTGGCTTAGTCTCATATATTTTCTACAAAAATATTTTCACCCCTAATCGATACACACATATTAAGAACAACAGTTATTGAATAGTTTATAAGAGACCAGTGTAAACAAAGAGATTAGACACTATCTTACTCAACCACTTTATTGGTGTCAGGATTGCAGAAAACGTATCCTTCTTAAATATCTCGCACTTGCCACAGGCGTAGCCATATTGGCTAAGGTGCTTGCCTGCTGATCCGGAGTTACGCTCGGACGCGGGTTCGATTCCCGCTTGGACTGATTGCTGGTTGGGATTTTTCCCGAGGATTCCCCAAACATAAGGCGAATGTCAGGTAATCTACGGCGAATCCTCGGCCTCACCTCACCTCTCTATCACCAATCCCATCGACGCTAAATAACTTAGTAGCAGTAGCGGCTGGTGGTCAAAATAATGAGTGTGCTACAATCTCTATATCGGCCTACTGTATACACTTATCAGGGGCGGTTATTCAGGTGAAGTAGGTGTAGTCCCACTTCACCTATTTACACGTAAAACGCAATTTTATCTCTTATTAATAATTAATTCTAATTATTACCAGTACCGTATTTCTAAAATAAAAAGTTTTCTTTTCAGTCGTTATGAACAATATTTAGTTGTATAAATAGTACCTGTAATCGTCCACTGAATAGAATAATGTCAACTGTTACGAGCACCGAGCGGTGTGTATTGAAACTGACAATATTGTAGAGGTGAAATTATTTGGGCTCCCATTCTCATACAGCACTTGGTTTCCATGGTAACGTGACGTCACGCACTAAAAAGACAGACAAATTACTAACTACATGAACGAACACAAACTATTCGACGAGTATCAGTCAGGTTTCAGAGCTGGACACAACACAAGCACTGCTCTACTTAAAGTGACCGAAGACATTCGTGAAGCAATCGACTCTAATAAAGTAACAATACTAACACTTCTTGACCTTAGCAAAGCTTTCAACTCTGTAAATTTTGACCTGCTCACCCATAAATTGAGAAATATGTATTTGTCAGAGACTGCTGTGAGTTGGTTCGAATCCTACTTACGGGAAAGACAACAATGTGTTGTATCCGGGAATCGAAGCTCCTTCTGGCTTGACATAACATCAGGTATACCACAGGGGTCGGTACTCGGACCATTGTTGTTCACAATATATGTCAATGATATTACATCTCTTGTAAGGCATTGTAACTATCACTTGTATGCTGACGACCTTCAATGCTACATCTCTTCCCGCTTAGACCGAGTAAATGACGCTATAAATAAATTGAACGAAGACATTGACTCGATTGTGACATGGACAAAGAAACTCCGTCTTAAAATCAATCCTGGAAAGACACAACCAATTATATTAGGACACAAACGGCAAACCGACGCTGTAAAACACCTCGACATTTCCCCTGTTAAAGTACAGTGCATATCCCTTTCAGTTCTTCAGTAAAAAATCTTGGCATTCACATGGATAATAATCTCAACTGGGACATGCAAATTACAGAAACCTGCAGAAAAGTATATTCTATTATCCATGTGCTAAAAAGGATAAATGTTCATCTCCCCTCTTGCTTAAAAAAGTCCCTTGTGCAGACACTTGCATTTCCCTATTTCGACTATGCGGACATTTACTGACTGACCTCTCCAGCGACAACAAAATGAAACTTCAACGTGCTCATAATTTGTGTGTACGTTTTGTAAGCAATGTTCGTAAATATGATCATATTACCCCATCCCTGGAAGCAATAGGTTGGCTTAAACTAGATAAGAAAAGAAATTTACATTCACTTCTCTTTCCCTTCGAAATCTTGAACTCTTCTATTCCTTCGTACCTGTCGTCTCGCTTCACTTACCTTTCTTCCCACCATAATCTGAACACACGCTCTCGTCATGAAACAATACTATCAATACCATCCCATCGCATCTCCTTATACTCATCTTCTTTCACAATAGCCCTGCCAAGACTCTGGAATTCGCTACCTGCTAGCATCAGGGACTGTCGAAATAAAATTGAATTCAAACGAAAACTTACTAGGCACTTGGTCAGTAATTGATTACTTGTAAATAGTTTCTTTAATCTATCACAAAATATTTCAATATTCAGTAATTTCATCACTATACAATTTTGATATTCTAGATTTAATTTGTAATTCAGTAAATATAAAGTATTCTTTGTTTCTCTATGATAAATTATCTAGCTTTAATTATTCAGGTAATCTTTTCGTACTTTGATTTTATTGTAATTGTAAATTTAATACTAATTGTAATATTATTTGTAATTGTAATTGTAAATTTAATACTAATTGTAATTTTATTGTTGATATTGTAGTTGGAATCTCCTGGTAGAGGGGCAGAGAAGGCCTGACGGCCTTATCTCTACCAGGTTAAATAAATAAATACTAATACTAATACTAAAGAAAGATTGTATGAGTGAAGTGCGTTTCTGTCAGACTTGTTGTAGTTGGAGTAACTAGTTTGCAGATCTAACGGTACTAACAATAGAGAAGGGTTGAAGCTGACCTCCAAGGCCGAAGACTATTATTTAAGGGCTGTGAAATTTTACAGTACAATATGTACTACCTGACTCGAGAATAGTATCCTCATTCCTTGTGTCCAAGAAGCCACCTCTGCAACGGTAAATTAGCTGGGTCTATGTTATTTTATCAGGAATACACCCCACACAGCTTTGCATAGAGATATAGTTTCCACCCTCAGTTAAACTCAGACATTTTATGAAGACATTATCGACAGGTTTGCGGCTTTAAAAGACAGGAGGATTGACTTGGTATGCAAGGAATTGGATGAACCCTGAAATAAATTTATGTTCCTGTTTGCATGTGTTCTAGAACTAGTAAAATTGTACTTAGTTTACGAATTGTAGGCCTACTCATTATATTGGTAAAACTGTTAATGCATTTGTGTATGTGAACAGCACTTCACCTATTTTTTTACGACGAGCCGCTACTGACACTTATATGTATTTATCTTAATTTGAGACTCGCCTAGTGACGAAATATGGAGTTCCGTCCTTCTGCAGAACTTGTCAATTACCCTGGTGTTAAACGTTAAATCCCTCCATCCTGGACTTTATACTCTTTTCTATTGACAGTATTGCAAGAGCAGTGAGGCGATCCTGGGACATAATGTTCCTTAAAAACGTTTTTATGCGTTTCAAGCAAGAAAAACATCTTTCTGGCTCAGCAGTGGTCATTGGTGTTGTAACCAAAATATTTAACAACTTCGTTACTTCACAGAATGGATCCCGTGAATTTTTGGAGACTGTGTTTTGTAACAATTGAACAGCCATCTATATTTCGGAAGTCGGATTTTCCGTATAGAACTCCAAGTTGCCTTTAACATTCTTTTGTTCAGTACAGTATAGCTGTTGACAGCAACTTCAAGTTCGCGTTCAGGAAAATTATGCAAAAAATTGTCAAAAAATTCGCTGTTTAACAATTTTGTTGCGTCTAGGTAGCTTAAAGATTGGAAACGATGAGTAGTTTCCTGAATTATACGGTTACATACCTCCTTGGCATCAATTTTCTGGGATTCAATTTTCCATCGCTTGCTGACTGGTAGATGGCAGCAGCAGTCGAACATTTGAATTACCAAATACATTGTACATAGTTCCGACTTCCTCCACAGTCTACTATATACAGTCGCGAAGCTCAATATGTAGTAAAAATGCAAACATGGGTAGTTGCCCACCACTAGGATCGCTACTATCGCCTCATCATCGCAGATCTCTCTCCTAGTAAACGACAAAATATGTTACACTTTCGATGTGTTCTTTTGGAAAAATTAACACCTTCCTTCCATTATTGAAATATTAAATGCATAAAGTTAATTTATTATTTTAATGAAGTATATTAAATTCCACCATAAACTCGAAGATACCTGCAAGAAATAGGTTAATATTATTTTTGTTTGTGCAAAACGAACTGAAATTTACTATAATCGCTTCACTAATTCAAGATTATAGCGATAATTAACTATGAAATCAATAAATATTAATTTGCATTTCCCTTTACAACAATAATAATGGAAATATGAATTAATGGAGTAACTTAAGTGTACCGGTACTTGTAGTGTAGGATTACGTAGTTAACAAAGTGGGATGAGGTTAAGCAATAATAATCACACCAGAATTGGAAATAAAACGTGATCTATAAATTTTATTGTAACAGACTTTTCTACGTCTCTAGTAAAGTAACAAATAAAAATAACAACAAAATTAACAGCTATAATTAAAAACAAATCCTTTGAAAAAAAAAAAAAAAGTAGACCTAAGCAATAATAATCCCACCAGAATTGAAAATAAAACGTGATCAATAAATTTCATTAAAACAAACTTAATTTTTCTACGTCTCTAGTAAAATATTATTATTCCAATTATTGTATCTTAGCCATTAACATTTTCATTACAACCAATAACGAACATTTCACAAGCATCAATGTGAAATACGCAACGAGCTAGCACTCGATGGAAATACGACACAGTCCAAAGTCGACCATGGACAGTCTATTGTTTCTAGTTGCTAACCGCTTGGAGCGCTTTATCACGAGATTTGCAAAAAATCACCTCAAGCTTCGCGACTGTATATAGTAGACTGTGCTTCCTCCACAAACAAGCCTTCTTTCCTTACGCTTTACTTTTGCAATCTCCAAGCTGTGTTGTGCTGAAGCTGACTACAGCACTTCCCCGCGTAAAAATAGCCAATCAGAGTAGTTATTTCAGCTTCGCACATGCGCATTAACTGTCTACATTCTCATGTAAGTTTTGAATAGCACAACGAACCCCCTGAGGCACCAAAGAGCGAAGAGCGAAGACTAAACACTCTATAACGCGTCATGAACATAACCACGGGAAATTGTCAAATGGCAGATCAGATACTATGGTGGTATTGCAAACACTTTATTTGAGCAAAAATTATCATTGTGCTGTAGCACTGTAGCACATAAGGACGGGCCGCCCTTGCTTAGTAGTATGATACAGCGTCGTTAAATAATCGACTAAAAAATAAAACATTCGCACTAATTCTTCTCGATATTTTGTATAGTAGGAAATTAAAATTAAATCCCAGTGAAAGAAAAAGCAAGCGATGTTTCCAATTCGAGCATTAAATTGACAAACAGCTCTTACTACTAGCCCGGAAGTAACCAATGTTACCAGTGTAGAGCGTAGTAGGAGAATATAATGGAAATCGTCTCTGTGGCTGCCCCAGGGTCTGCTAGATGTCCAGGCCTCAGAGCTATGAAGGGTCAAAGCCATATTAACGGCCCAACATAATAGAGCAGCGATTATGTATTGTCCATTACCTTACCCACTTCCTCCTCGTCTTGGTTTTTTTTCCTTCTCGGTGATTCCATTATCATCATCACGGGGATTCATCTTTCTCGCAGCCAATATCATAAACGTCACGTCCTTTTAATACAAGTTTATTACAGTCCTCTCTTTAGCGGCGAACTTCTTTGTTTCATTCGAGGTCGGTTTCTACATATCAACGTCTTTTGTTATTAGCATGGCCGACCGCCTACAAAGCTAGATACGTTGTCGTATATTTTATACTTTTTATACTGGGATTATTTCAATAATACATTATTATTATTATTATTATTATTATTATTATTATTATTATTATTATTATTATTATTATTATTATAAGTAGTACTGACTGTCAATCACTTCAATGTAACATTAATTCAGTCGCTAAATGGTCGGAATACAATGGTATGAAAATTAAGCTATCCAAAACTAATGTAATAACCTTTTCTAGAAAAAACTTCTTCACTGAAATTTAATTATTATCTAAATAATGTTCTAATTAACAGAACGGATTGCGTAAAAGATTTGGGAATATTCTTTGACAGTAAATTGTATTTTCATAGTCACGTTGATTATACATTTACAATCACGTAATCAGAATGTTAGGAATAATACGGTCAATAACTTATTCTTTTTCCACGCCCGATTCTCTTTTAATGCTATACTATACATTGGTGCGATCGAAACTCGAATATGCATCTGTAGCTTGGAACTCGATTACAACTACAGACTCGGCTAAATTAGAAAATATACAAAGAAAATTTATATCTTTATGTTCATTCAGATTTCTGCCCATTAATTCCGGGTACAGTTATGAGAGAAAATGTGAATATTTTAATTGTCAAAATCTATATGCTAGACGCCATGAGCTAGATTATCTGTTCTTTTGTAAAGTCCTCAAAGGTGATATATCCTGTGACTCTTTCTTAAACAATATTACCTTACGTATTGCAACAAAAGATATGAGAGCCCACAAACTTTTCTATATTAGAAATTCGAAATTTCTTCCACCAGTCTCCAGATGCATTAAAAATGCCAACATGCATGGCTGTGAATTCGATCCCTTCAATGTATGGACTTAGTTTGCTCTTGGCAACGATTTATCATTTATGTATTCTTTTAGGCATTACACTCAATTAACATTGTCTCGTAGTATTCTTAGTCCTACATTTTAAAGTTATCCATTATTTATCCATTCATCGTCATTATTGTAATTAATTGTAATTGTATTTATGTGTAATAACTATTTTTGTATTATGTTTTTGTTACATTTATGCTGAACTGTAATTGGCCACTGGCTGTTGTACAGCACATTAAATATAAATAAATAAATTATTTACGTATCTGTATATTCATTATATTTTCTCCTGAAAAGAGTGAAATTAATTGTGCACTATTTTTTTAAATAATGTGAAAATGGCGGGGGATATAAAACTATTCCACGCAAATAGGAAATTACAATAGAAAAGTCTCCTTTAGAAATACATAGTGTACTCAAAGACATTGAAACGGGTACCAAGAGTATCCTGTACATTGCTGTGTGTTTCATTCACTTACTGAAGGCAAGCAGTGGCGGTATCATGTCGCTATACAAACTCTGTCTCTACAAGCAGTAAGAGGTGGTTTCGTAAAGAATGAGAAAGAGAACTGCTTTGTTGTTCTGTCGGACAAAATGTAATATGTTTACTTTGCTCAACGGTTCAATTAGGAGTATATAGAAACATTAATTGCCACGCTGAATAATGTATTAGTATTATTATTATTACTGACCACTAACTATGTGTTTCTATATTTGTTCTGTACGTATAATCTGGATCATCTTAATACCCTAGGGTGACTCCTAACCATTGTTCCCCCCATTACTACATATGCTAGTGGATTATAGTAATTTTCTAGCTTTGAGGTTGAACTTCTTTTACCAACTTCGTTTCTAATTTCTGGTACTGACAAATACTACAACTGACAGTTATTTTATAACTGTTATGTTGGCAGCAACAATTTCGGTTTGCAGTAAAGGAAACTGATGAAAATGCAAGCCAGTAAATATATTTTTAGGTTAGGTCTCATGAATCGTAAACTGTTTAGTCAAAGCAATGAATTTCATGTTGCCAGACAAAAGAGATTTTAATATTAGACCATACTAATCCTAATTACCAACATAATATGCAAAACGTTCAGGAGAAAAATATACTATATCATAAATTATTGAACCTCTTAGGAAACACCTCACAACATAAAGATGAGGTGTGGTAAATAAGCAAGATATTGTTATTGTTAATACATTATTATTATTATTATTATTATTATTATTATTATTATTATTATTATTATTATTATTATTATTATTATTATTATTATTATTATTATTATTATTTCAGTACGTAGTATTGTGATTTTATCCTCTGGTGATATCTGATATTAGTTGGCAACACTGAAGTGATGGCCAAATTAGATTTTTAGGAACTACATTTACGTGTTCCTCACAATACATGAATATTGATATTTTTAGATCTCCCTAGAAGGACAAAATTATTAGGTTTTATCTCAGTTCCAATCTTCTTAATGTTTAGATGAGGGTAACTATTTTTCGTTATTCATTTAATAATACTGTTGTAGAAAAACTGATTCAATTTTATGTGCCAACGAACTGTTAAATGCCAGGAATTGACATGTCTTAAATCATAGCCAGGAAGAGAAAGATGACATAAGTAAATGTAAGGAAGTCGGCTACCTAATGGGGTTTGAAATATCTCGTGCTTTAAAGCCTTGTAATAGAACAGAATTTCACAAAAGAGTAATGATTAAAATAGCTTAAACAACTTGTCCATAAAAGTTTTTAATTCTGAAAAACTATGAATTTCTCCACCAAGTATCGAGAGAAGAATTTAGAAAATTCCAGATTATATTCAAGAGGAAGGTTAAAAAAGAAGCAAGAAAAATCGTATATTATTCACTGGCTCTTGATGACAGCAGTGACATTACTGATACAGCAAAGCTTGGGATTTTTATCCGCGGGATTGATCAAGATGTTAGTACAGGAACCACCACTGGTTGTAGTTTTCATGCCAAGTACCTTTCCTCAGTCTCCTTACTTCATAGGCTGCCTGTCGCATGTATTCACTGCAGTTCGAGTTTTTGTCACCGCTGTTCTAAATTTAAATATTCAGTAGTTATTCTGTTTCTTTTTAAGAAAAATATTTTACAAGTTTTATGGGCATTGAATCTAAGTAGTCTTGGCTAGGTACCTAATGGGTACTTTTTGTTTCCCTAACGTTTGCAACACTTACTCAGAAAGAGAGAGAGAGAGAGAGAGAGAGAGAGCGGCTGTTAAAATATGAAGACATGGGGGAATAATGATGAAGGTCCATTTTTTTCCATTTTTAGATTATGGTGTCAGTTGTTAGAGAAACTCGCGTAGTTTCATTATGTATATTCATTTGTGCCAAAAACGGTACGGGTCCCGTGATATTCTTGATTTAATATAAGATGGAAGATGGAAGACTGATGAGAGTCCTAGTATTTGACGAAAAATGATGAATTCCATTCCAATCTTTCTTTAAAATTGAATGCTTTAGTTGTTTTTAGTTCGCAATTCTTACTATTATTTATGTGATTGGTGTTACATTATTGGAATTGAAGTCAAGCTTTATTTCTATTGTCGTTAGTGAAGCTGAATATCAGTTAGTATTGAGTTAAATGTGGTGAAAGATTGCTGTAGTGATGGATCTACATACAAATCCAGAATTGAGTCAAAGTACGAAGAAGAAACGAAAGCTTGGCCGTATATCGATGATAAAAAGAAAACTGAAACCCAAATACATGAAACAGGAGAGGACTGTAGGTGCACTAGATTGAAGTGTTTTCAAAACTTTAGTGAACTACATAGGAATGGTATCACCAAAAATGTTAATAGTCTGCCTGATCGTGATGCTCAGAGATTTCATTTGTTTGAAATTGTTTCAAATTTATTCATAATTTACATTTGAAATAGTATATTTGAATAGATACACGAAATGAGCATAAAATTTTATTTGAGTGGTTTAATTGAAATAACACTCTTAAAATGGCTCTCCATGGGATATGTGCAAGAACATTAGGGACCATTCAGGAGCAGTTGAAAGAATGTGGAAAGGTTGTACGATGGAAGCACAAAAATCGACTACATGCTGTAAGTGATGAAACTAAGAATGCAATTCATGACCATATTCAATATCAATATCACCAACTGCAGTAACAAAAGTATCTAAAGACTGGTATGAAATTATACGGCACAACAGACTTAAGCCAAGCCCATTCCAAGTTGTTGAGTGCAATCAGACATTAAAAAAAAATGGACAGTGTTATTTTCCTCTAATGGAGAATACAAGAGTAAGTTATATGTACCTACAAGACCTCTGACACAAGTAAACGTGGAAATGGAACAGCCACGTATTATGTCATGAAGATCTGGGAGCTACAACACATCATGGGGTACTGTAGTTATATCACAGATACAAGGAAAACACCTTCAAGGCTGCAAGAGGGGGAATTTACTCTACCAGGCCCTGCTTACACTGAGATCCTACCAATACCTTTCTTAAAGTGGAAAGATTTGAAGGGATTTTTTTATAATTAATATTTAGTCATTAGTTTACATCTGTAGTACTATACAATATTTTACTTATTTAATTTTTACTTCCAGAAATTGTCGAAGCTTCTCACGAAAGAAGAATGAAAGCTATTCTATGGCAATATACCACACTGTGAATGATTTCAGAAGATATGTAAATACATTCTCTTGCTCCATTATTTTATATAATTATAGTGTTAAATTGCATTTATGGCTGCAAGTTTGAGTTAAATCAAGTAAAGTAGGATATTAACAGTATTATACAATTAAGGGTTTAGACTTTCACCTTTATTTTCGCTTTTATTTGTTCATTACAACGTTATTGTTGCTCATTCTCCATTGTTGGTAAACAAAACTTCACGAAACTTTGTGAATCCATTGTTATAATATGTATGTGTAATTTAATTGCAAGTATTGTATCCATTTTGAGTTTCAAACTTTAAAATTGTAATTTCTCAGAATAATGAAAATGTGACATTCATCATTATTCCCCCATGTCTTCATATGGTTTTCAAGGCTATATTGTTGAAGAAATATTTTGAGAGCCTGCGTCGTTAATTCCAGAGCTCCAGTATTAAGGAAATTTCACTCTGTACTACAGGGACATCATTTTAGTTTTACTTCAATTTTTATTGTACCTGAGTTTTTTAATGTACTTCACTCCCACTCCTTCTAGTAGCGAACTTCCACACACAACCAAAGCCGCAAAGTCGTCTTACGGACAAAATAAACAGTTCAGAGTGAGTGAGTACAGTATTTCTCAGAAATATGATCACATTTTCCAGTGAAGAAAGAGCATTCATTCACTATTGAATCATATTTTCATTTAAACAAAATAATGTTTCATTTAGGTATTGTGCGTCCGTTTAGTTACGTCGCATCCCGGTTCCCCCGTTTCTACTGGCCCGTCTGTAAAGTCTAGTGGTTGAGTTATCTTAGCTCTTTTCTGAAAACATTTGCTGTTAGGAATTGGACTTCTACCTAATATTATACAGGGACATCATTTTATTTTTACTAACATTTTTAATATTAACCTGTCTATACCTTTAGAGAACCGGAAACACAGTTTGCTATCCCCTTCCACGACTGTAGTTCGATGATACTAGCGTAAAACACAAACAAATCACTCTACTAGGTATAGGAAGGAAGAAAAGTAGTTCATTCATTTACGTAAACTAGGAAATATTGCAATTTTGAGTTTCATTTAATTTTCATTAGGTTTTTTTTAATCAAAGTACAGTACTGTATTAAGAATAAGTGTTTTTACTCACGAACTGAGTTATCCATGCGAACGTATTCATTATGCAGTGTATATTATACTGTCTATAGCACATTGGCGTACAATATAGAGAAGAAGTTAAATTGAAAAATAATCATAATATGAATATTTAAACACAAGTTTGAAAATGGTGGCACGTTCATTTCGATACAGTCTTCAGTTCTTTTGTGCATATTATCGCACTATAGACTACTGCATCTAATTCCAATTGCCAGTTTCGTCCTTCGTACTAGTAACTCATGTTGAAGTAATTCTGTACCTACTCTACGTACTGTAAATTCAATCTTCACTTCTGTCGGACCCGAAAATATAAAATTACTCAGACATGCTATCTACTGTCCGTCCATGTGATTATGCCGCAGGATTGTAGAAAGGGGGAAATCACGTGACAGTTAATTACTTAACGAGGCCCTTTTATTTAAGTTAAATTAAACAGCTGTATAATATTACGTAAACGTCCAATTCCAAACAGAATTAATGTTTTCAGAAAAGAGCTAAGACAGCCCAGCTATTACAGAGGGGCGAGCAGAAGCAGATGGGGAAATCGGGATGCGACGTAGGCAAACGGACAGTACCTGTGCGAAAATATGATTCAATATTGAAAGCTCATTCGTCACTGGAAAACGCGAACATATTTTGGTACGTACTATACTCACTCAGTTTGTTTACTATCTTGGTTCTGTGTTGAGTTGGAACTTCATTAGTAGAAGAGTTGGGAGTGAAGTATATTCAAAACTCAGGTACTAAAAAGTGAAGTAAAAATAAAATGATGTCCCTGTACAACTATTTGAAATAATTTAAATAAAAGGGCATCGTTAAGTAAGGAATTGTCTCGTGATTTCCCCCCTTTCTAAGACCCTCCTACATAACCACATGGACGGGCAGTGGATAGCGTATCTGAGTAAATTTGTCAATGTGGATCGGGCAGAAGTGAAGATTGAATTGACAGTACGTAACATACACTGTTATAGAGTAGGCCTAAGTACAGAATTATTTCAACAGGCGTAGGATTATGGCTTCTCCATGTCGCCTGATTTGAGTGCTTTGCATTATTTCTTTGGGGTTACTGTGAAACAGTTGTGTTTGCTTAACATCCTACAACAATAGAAGAATTAAACAATTACATTCAAGAAACCATACATTCAATTTCAGAAGATATGCTTGAAAACGTCTTTGATAATACGCACAAATGATTTGAAGCCTGTATCGAAATGAACGACCACCATTTTCAATAATTTGTTTAAATATCCATATTTTGATTATTTTTTAAATTTAAATGCACTATAAATATTGTATGCTAATGTGCTGTAGACAGTATAGTATACATTGCATAATAAATACGTCCGATTGGATAGTTCAGTTAGTGAGTAAAAACACATACTGTTAATACTGTACTATATTTGATTAAATAAAAGCCCGACGAAAATGATCAAACTCAAAATCGTAAAATTTTCTAGTTTACGTAAATGGATGCACCACTTTTCTTCCGTCCTATACATAGTAAAGTTATTTGTATTGTATTTTACACTAGTGTCGTCAAACTTCGGTCGTGGAAGGGGGTAGCAAACAGTGTTTCCGGTTCTCAATCGTTATTCCAAAGGTATAGTCAGGTTAATATTGAAAATGTTAGTAAAAATTATTCTTTCTGCTATTTATTTTCAGTAGATTGGGTTAATAGCAATTATCAATTTTACAGTTCGAGTGAATATTTTGACTTAGAGATGTTTTGAAGCTGGAAAAATGAAGGATATTAACTTATCTGTAACATCCGTGACAAGGAAGAAATAGCTGTAAAATATTTATCGATTCTTTTTTTTTTTTTTTAGCTAATCTGATACCATGAGATTTTCATAGCTTTCACATGAAAACTATGAGAGTGCATCTCTTTTTGCTTGAGACAGAGACCTGTGTTTTACACTTTTTATTAATAAGGTGCAAAGCTAGTTCACAAATCTTGTAAGATCCGTGCAGTAATAATGATGATGATGATGATGATGATGATGATGATAATACATTTTATTCAAACAACTTTTTCTGTGAAATGATATTTATCTTCTAAATTGATTCTGATAATAAGTTGACAAGTCATTTCATTTTCAATATATAGAGTTTGAAAATAGTAAAACTGTAACACCCGTGACAACTGGAATGGCTATATAGTGTGAAATCCCTTGAATTTCGAGAAATGTCTTTAATAGATACTTTCACAGGCAGGATGATTACACCCTATCCAATAATTCACTGCCCAACAATGAAAATGTTTCGGGCTCAAAAATAGCTAATTCTTATGTATTCCCACCTGTTGAATTCATAAATCACCATAAAAATGACAGATTAGCTCTTGCTTTGAAGATAAAGTGACATTTCATTTTTTTATAGAGTCAACATTTTCAGTTTGGGGGAAATTTGGGGGAAAGTTTCTTTTGCGAGTTGGCACACTTGTCAAATAAGAAAACACTAATGTTCTTCAATTGTGTAAGTTATAAACATAGGTATTGTTGCTGTGACTGTGAATTTCATATTGTTTCTGCTGTAATTAATGCAGAGTTTCTGGTTTGGAAGTGCTTTTAAAGTGTAAAATTTGTAAAAACTGCCACGGAAATGTGTAAATTAGTGAAAAAATTGAATCGGTGAGTTGGAAAAGGGGTCAAGTCCATCATTTTTCAAAATGACATTTAAATATAGTGAATCGTTTTTTTGTTACAGAATTTGTATTGAGTTGAAGGGGTCATGTCCACAGTTTTTTTCGTCTGAACAATTTACTTTTCAGAAACTTTTCCAACTCTGTCATTTGTGGTGAACTAACATTTTGTGAAAGACTGTCGCCTCTTGTGGAGACTGCCTATCAGCATTATTTCGGTATGAATGTAGGGGACCAGGGTAAGTCATGGGCTCCACATATAATATGTTGCAACTCTTGTTCAGTTACACTGTGAGAATGGCTGAAAAATAAGAAACGATCTATGGCTTCTGCTGTGCCTATGGTTTGGCGGGAGCCTAGAAACCATACAGATGACTGTTATTTCTGCTTGACTCCACCTATAAAAGCAGGATTGTCTATGAAGAAAAGAAGAACAGTTCAATACCCGAATCTTCGATCTGCTCTTCGACCTATTCCGCATTCAGATAGTTTACAAGTTCCCACTCCTCGTGATTTTTGTCCATATACGAGTACATAGAAAATCGAATAAAAAATAATTTATCCCTCTGGCGTATTTCAATAGCGTGGACGGTTTCCATGTAAATTTAATTTAAAAACCACTAATTTCAAGGCATTGAACGATGCGAACAGATTGCAACATTGTAATCAGGAACAGAGGTGGAAGGTAGCTTTCTCGAGACAGAACTGAATTAGTTGATCCCTTACATCTGTATTACTAGAAGAAAGGAGAGCGTGTACCAGCGATGTTGTCAGAGAGCTGTAACTTCCAACTTAATTTTCTAATTAATTGATGAACTAGTGGACTTACTCGTGTTAAATATGTAATATTCGTCTGGCTTACAGCTGTTTCAGTGCATCACGCACCATCATCAGAGCCTACTAGATCGGGGCGTCATCTCGAACTTCTCTGCCTGTTAGGAGGGTGTGTTTTATTGTTGGAATGTGTTGTGGAGGAATTGTGTGTACTGAAATTGTCTGTGTGTTGAGGATTTGATCAGTTTTAGTGTGTTTGTATATTTCGTATTGTGATTTCATATGGTTGGCATTGGTTTGTAATCAGATGTGTTGTGTCCTCTGGTCATAGCTTTAATGTGTTCTTTGTAGCGAGCTATAACCAGAGGACACAACACATCTGTACGCCGATTACATAACCAATGCTCATACATACAATAACATAAATACGGACATGGAAATCCCACACACAACCCAAGAACCAAAACTCAACACACTAGAACAATACGAAATATACAAGCACACTAAAAACACACCTGATCAAATCCTCAACACACAGATCAAATTCAGTACACACACACTATTCGACTCCACAATCCAACACATTCCAACAATAAAACACACCCTCCTAATAGGCAGAGAAGTTCGAGATGACGCCGCGATCTAGTGTTGGATGATGGTGTGATGCACTGAAACAGCTGTAAGCCAGACGAATATTCATATTTAACACGAGTAAGTCCACTAGTTCATCAATGAATTATATTCAAGTGTTAAAAGTGGTGTACGCAAGATTCAAAAATGGATTAATTTTCTAATTAACCGTGCATTTAATCACAAAACGGAATATGGTTTCCTGTTTATTTCAGTGTACTCTATTTTCCCTTTCAATCTGCTGGATTACTTCTCTTCCACCCTGTATTTCGAAATTAACCATTTATAACTCTACAGTTACTTGAAAAATAAAATTTTAGCCTATATCGGCACTAATTTCTATTGGCACCGCGTAATACTTCCAGAAGTAAAAGTATGCTTTTAGCTGCTGGATACTGAACGTTACCGCAACCATGACTATAGTCCGGGTCAGCTTACTTAATACCCTAAGAGTGAAACCTAACCATTTTCCCCCTATTACTACATTATGGTAGTGGATTATATGATTTTCTAGCTCTCAGGTTGAATTTTCTTTTACCAACTTCGTTTCGACAAATACAACTGACAGTTATTTTCTAAGTGTTATGTTGGCAGCAATAACCTCGCTTTGCAGTAAAGTAAACTGATGAAAATGCAAGTACCTAGACTTGTGAATTAATAATTAATTAGTAATACTTGTATTAATATTAATATCAATACACAATTCAGTTCTCTTGCATTGTGATTCCAATTCAAATTCAACTCTATATTCAGGTAAGTGCAATTGAATAAGAAGTAGCTTATAGACCTACTTCGTATGAAACATGCATGTAAATATATTTGATATTTTATTGAAGTTCTTTCGTGTTTAAATTTTTATTAAAATGTTCAAGACAGGAAATAGCATGGTAGCGACTTCCCCAAGAAAGAAAGTGTTTCTAAATTTTTAAGTAAACTGTACATTTTGAAGTGGTGTTCTGTTTTCGGAATTCGCACCAAACATTTCACGTGATCAATCTACATATATATTTTTTTTTTTTTAGGTTAGGTCTTGCGAATCGTAAACTGTTTAGTTAAAGCAATAATTTTCATGTTACCAAACAAAATAAATTTTAATATTAGATCATACTAATAATCCTAATTACCAACATAATATGCGAGAAGTCCAGGAGCAAAATATACTACTGTTGTCACGCCAGGAGAAGGCGGCTGAGGTACTTAGACGGGGCGGAGGGGAAACAGTCGCGCATGCGCACCGCGCTGTTCACTGCAATATTCCTGTTTCACAAACATCTACTGCACGTGTCTATGAATCTTTGCGACTTTATGAAAATAATTGTGGGGTTTTTACTGTAGTGTTTTATTAGTTTCAACAAGACAATTGTTTTCAGTATACCACAAATCTTGTATTGCTTTAGTTATCCTTTGCTTTTCGTGTTAATAGTGTTGATAATAATATTGTTAATAGAATTTATGTTATTGTATACTGTAATTTAGGTTTATAGCAGTTTTTTGTTTATTGTAAATATGTCGACAAAGAGGAAACAAGGATTGACAATCTATAGCGAAGAAAGGAATATTATTAGAAGTGCAAAATAATTCTGTGATGAAGAAAAAGAACAACAGTGCCTTTGTATTCCTCTTACGAAACCTACAGCAAAGGTAGAAAAGTACTCTAATCTATCCACAAGAATAATATAGCGTATAAGGAATGAAATGAAAGACTGCACAGAAGAAAGTGCGTTGTCGACACCTGAGGGAGAAAAAAAATGTAAACGTCCAGACTACCGAAACGCAAATGTAGATGACTTCGACAGGAGATTGACAAAAAATATATAATTGAGAATTTTTATTTGAAAAAGAAAGAGGGCCACCGGCGTAGCTCAGGAGGTAGCGCGTTTGCCTGCTGATCTGCAGTTGTGCTCGGGAGTGAGTTCGATTCCCGTTTGCGCTGACTACCTGGTTGGGTTTTTTCCGAGGTTTTCCCTAGCGGAAGGCGAATGTCAGGTAATCTATGGCGAATCCTTGGTTTCATTTCGCCAAATACCATCTCGTCATCATCAATTCAATCGACACTGAAGAAGCTAGTAGTTATTACAGTGTCGTTAAATAACGAGTAAAAAAATAGTACCAAGCTGCAACAAACGTCTACCCTTTTACAAGAGAAAATTGATTTGAAATGAAAGACAACATTAAGACGAATACTGAAGAAAAAGGATTTCAGGTGGAAGAAGTGTGCAGCAAAAAATTTGAGGAAAACACTGTAAATTAGAATACGTGAAGATATCTACAGCAAATAAGAAAGCTTAGGAAAGTGGAAAAACCGATTTTGTATCTGGACGAAATGCGGATAGATAGGCCTACCAATTTAACGTTTCCCAAGTTCTGGCACGATAAAAATGTTACGGGAGTTTTGACTACCGCAAATGTGTCCAGAACACTCATTGTTGTTCATCAGGATGGGGGCGGTGGGGCTAATGGCTTTGTTGAGAGATTCGAATTAATATACACGGCTGGAACCTAAACAGACGATTATCATGGACAGATCATACTCCAGAAATTTTGAAAAATATGATAATGATAGTCATAGCGACAGCACCGAAGCTGCGGAATCTTTTATGTCTGACTCCGTTCCCGTGTAGCCAAGTAAGTGGACGAAGTTTTCAGGTCAGAGTGTAGCGTAAAGTTCCCCCGTCCCGCCTATCTACTCCCCGCGCCAACTCGTAGCGCGAGGACAGTATTTCATAATTTATTGAACCATTTAGAAAACATCTCGCAACGTGAAGATGAGATGTGGTAAATAAGTAAGACATTGTTATTGTTGATACTATATTATTATTATTATTATTATTAAGGGCAGTATTTATAGACATTCTTAGAGCGGGCTTCCGATGGATGATCAGCGAACTAACGTTTTTCGTATTCATAAACCAGTGTTAGCGATATATGATATGATATGATATATGATATGATATGATATGATATGATATGATATGATATGATATGATATGATATGATATATGTGATGTGATGTGATGTATATGATATGATATATGTGATGTGATGTATGATATGATATATGATATGATATGATATGATATGATATGATATGATATGATATGATATGATATGATATGCCCTATATGGTATATGATATGATATGATATATGATATGATGATATGATATGATATGATATGATATGATGATATGATATGATATATGATATGATATGATATGATGTGATGTATATGATATGATATGATATATGATGTGATATGATATGATATGATATGATATGATATGTGATATATGTATATGATATGATATGATATATGATGTGATATGATATATGATATGATATGATATGATATGATATGATATGATATATGTGATATGATGTGATGTATATGATATGATATGATATATGATGATATGATATGATATGATATGATATGATATGATATGATATGATATGATATATGTGATGTGATGTATATGATATGATATGATATATGTGATGTGATGTATGATATGATATATGATATGATATGATATGATATGATATGATATATGGTATATGATATGATATGATATATGTGATGTGATGTATGATATGATATATGATATGATATGATATGATATGATATATGTGATGTGATGTGATGTATATGATATGATATGATATATGTGATGTGATGTATGATATGATATATGATATGATATGATATGATATGATATGATATGATATGATATGATATATGATGTGATATGATATATGATATATGATGTGATATGATATATGATATGATATGATATGATATGATATGATATGATATGATATGATATATGAATCCCGTACAAATAACCAGTCTAGTTTAGCACGCTCGTAGCGCGGGCTAGCGAAATGTCTATGAATAGCACCGTTAGGAACTACACTTAACGTGAACCTCACTGTACTCAGACTCGAATCATGGTCACGTGATTATTATTTTACATGCTGACGTTCCTGGATTTCGACTTCCAGATTATGAAATGCATGAATATTAGTCGGCAACTTGAGTGTTATTATTTGTGTAACTTTCTTTGTTGCTGATTCTCAGTGGAGCTTCAAATTAAAGGCAGTCTATTACGTTAACAGGCTTCAATATAATTTACAGCAACCGTACCGCTATTCACACAGCTCGATAGCAACTGTAAAGAAAGAGAAGTAGAAACAATTTTCTCCTAGTTTAGAATTACGATATAAAAATGATTATGAATTTTATTACGGCTTATAACCCGTAGCTCGCTTTATAGCGGATACGCTTTACCTGCACTTCTTGTTATTCATCAGCTCCATTTCCTTGCCGATAAAATGTCAACAGTATTTAAAAGTTCAGGGCCCATTATGACGTTGTTTACGACCGACGAGCACACAAGATACGCCACATACTAACGGGAAGTTTACGAGGCACTATTCATTCGTAACAAGCTGAAATGAGAGGCATTTTCCTTGCTTACTGCGCATCGGGGTCTAATCGCAGTTACAGAGTAATTTTCATCCAGGCATTATATTTAAATACTTAACAGGGAGAAAATAATATATATAATTCATTATAAAATCAGTGGTCACGGGGCTGATTGTGTCGAAAAACTAAATCACGTTCTTATTAGAGATTTACCATTATCAGAGGCAGGTATTTATGAAGATTAATTTTATCGTTTCTGTTTTTTAACATTCGTGTCGGCGAATATTGTTGGATATTATTTGTTCTCTTGGCACAGATTAATTGTATTCTTCACCTGACATAATTAGGAACATAAAATCCAGACGTTTGAGATGGGCAGGACATGTAGCACGTATGGGCGAATCCAGAAATGCATATAGAGTGTTAGTTGGGAGGCCGGAGGGAAAAAGACCTTCTGGGAGACCGAGACGTAGGTGGGAAGATAATATCAAAATGGATTTGAGGGAGGTGGGATATGATGGTAGAGACTGGATTAATCTTGCTCAGGATAGGGACCAATGGCGGACTTATGTGAGGGCGACAATGAACCTCCGGGTTCCTTAAAAGTCAGTAAGTAAGTAAGGCGGAGATTAATACGAATTTTGAAAAATACAATATTATTTTGGAACTGGAGTATTAACTCAGTATAATATTACTTTCCAAATAATAGACATTAAAGGCTCGATGGATACTGGTAAAGATACGATATGGTCAATAGACAACATTTGTCGGATTGAGGCTGTATTTACCATACTTCATTAAAAAAGGAAGAAAACTTGCAGCCTTCAAATTAACTTACTTAAAATGGCTTTTAATGAACTCGCATGTTCATTGCCACCCTCACATAAGCCCGCCATCGGTCCCTATCCTGTGCAAGATTAATCCAGTATCTATCATCATATTCCAACTCCCTCAAATCCATTTTAATAGTATCCTCCCATCTACGTCTCGGCGTCCCCAAAGCCTTTTTCCCTCCGGTCTCCCAACTAACATTCTAAATGCTTTTCTGGATTCGCCCATTCGTGCTACATGCCCTGCCCATATCAAACGTCTGGATTTTATGTTCCTAATTATGTCAGGTGAAGAATATAATGCGTGCAGTTTCGCTTGTGTAACTTTCTCCATTCTCCTGTAACTTCATCCCTCTTAGCCCCAAATATTTTTCTAAGAACTTTATTCTCAAACACCCTTAATCTTTGTTCCTCTCTCAAAGTAAGAGTTGAAGTTTCACAACCATACAGAACAATCGGTAATGTAACTGTTTTATAAATTCTAACTTTAATACTTTTTGACAGCAGAGATACAAGCTACTCAACAGAATAATAACACGTATTTCCCATACTATTTATACTGCGTTTAATTTCCTTCCCAGTGTCATTTATATTTGTTACTGTTGCTCCAAGATATTTAAGTTTTTCCACCTCTTCGAAAGGTAATTCTCCAATTTTTATGTTTCCATTTCGTACAATATTCTGGTCACGAGAGATAATCATATACTTTGTCTTTTCGGGATTTACTTCCAAACCTATCGCTCTACTTGCTTCAAGTTAAATTTCCGTGTTTTCCCTAATCATTTGTGGATTTTCTCCTAATATATTCATGTCATCCGCATAGACAAGAAGCTGATGTAACCCGTTCAAGTCCAAACCCTGTCTGTTGTCCTGAACTTTCCTAATGGCATATTCTAGAGCGAAGTTAAAAAGTAAAGGTGATAGTGCATTTCCTTGCCTTAGTCCGCAGTGAATTAAAAAAGCATCTTATAGAAACTGGCTTATACGGACTCTGTTGTAAGTTTCACTGAGACACATTTTAATTAATCGAATTAGTTTCTTGGAAATACTAAACTCAATAAGAATATTGTATAAAACTTCTCTCTTAACCGAGTCATATGACTTTTTGAAATCTATGAATAACTGATGTACTGTACCCGTACACTCCCATTTTTTTCTCCATTATCTGTCGAATACAAAATATCTGATCGATAGTCGATCTATTACGCCTAAAACCGTAATGATGATCCCCAATAATTTCATCTACGTACGGAATTAATCTTCTCAAAAGAATATTGGACAAGCCTTCAAATTAACACTTTCCCAAATTATTAGTAAAATATTAAATTCCCGTCTTTTGAGTTCACTAATATAATTAGAACACTTGAAATACCATGTAACGTAAGGTAGCCTACTTCCATATATAACAAATTCAAATGAAAAGAAAAATCCGGAAAAAAAATTAGAATATGAAATTCGCTATAAAACGACGCAATAGTAATAATTCGCGAATGTGTCCATATTTCGCTATTAGAACTCTATTTCGCGATTTGTCGCGATTGTTTTATCCGCATATTATTAATCATAATCACTTAATTAGTAAAGATTAGTAAAAATCTATTGTATATCTATTATGTCGTGATTTTTCCCGATCTCCATAAATACCCGATCCTGATCTTTACTAAAGATAGGAATTTACCCACAGAGACTACAAGGTGAGGTATGCATAGAGTGTTCGTTGTACGCACGAGAAATATATCCCAATTCAATTTCTGCGATACAAAACAAATTTCAGGGACTGTCAAAATAAAATTGAATTGAAACGCAAACTTACTAGGCACTTGGTCAGTATTTGAGACTCGTTCAGACGTGGTTTCTTAAAAATAGTTACCTTATTCTAGCATAAAATATTTAAATATTCTGTAATTTCATTATTATAATATATTTTTATTATTCTATGTTTAATTTATACTTCAGTGAAAAAAAAATATTTCTTTGTTAACTTCTATGATAAATTGTCTAGCTTTTATTAATCAGGTAATCTTTTAGTACTTTGACTTTTGTTCTAATTGTAAATTAATATTAATTGTAATTGTATTCTTAATAATAATAATAATAATAATAATAATGGTTTATTATAAAGCCTTCTCTAACACTCAACCAGGAGTTCCTGAAGTAGTTGTTGAGGGGAAGAGAAGGCCTGTATCTCTATCAGGCTAAATAAATATCCTATTTTCTACCTTCCTCTTAGTCCCCTCATGTGATCCAAGTATCTTAATGTCTTCTATTATTTTATATTTTGTTCTACCCCGAACTCTTCCCTCGTTCACCGTACCTACCAGTTCATCCTTCAGTAGGCAGTTTCTTCTGAGCCAGTGGCCCAGGCAATTTCTTTTTCTCTTCCTGATCAGTTTCAGCACGTTTCTTTCTTCACCCACTCTTTCAAACACAGCTTCGTTTCTTATTCTGTGTGCAAAATTTCATGAACTTCCCTCTAGTGGTTCCCGAGTTATATCCTAGATCATATATACCCAGATTGCTCGGCCTCATAGGCTTTGACTGTAACAACTTTTGTCAGGCTTAGAGGAGAAGGTGGAAATATGGGCTAGGATGGTAATATGGGCTACCTCGTTTTTACTATATATGGTGTTGTTACCTAACGAAAAAGCTCTAAAAGTGCATCTCGTGTCCATCAGTTTGCGTGCATAAAGAGACAAACCAGTTGCCTTTGTGGTGTGGATGTCGTGTGTCCTTTATGTTTTTCATCAATTTCAAAGTTTTTTCAGGTAAATAGGTTCAATTTTATTGAAAGAAATATATTTCGTGTTTATAAATCACGCTTGATGTGTTACACTGACGAATAATAGCTCTATCACATGGCATAAGAGTAATATTTATTTAGGACAACAATTGCCATACATAATCTTAGAAACCTTCATGAGTCGATGCTGCTAATATGGGCTACCGCTATGTGTCAAATATGGGATAGGTATCCCATATTACCAACACATTAACACGTCCCGTATTTTCACTATCGTTATTTGTTATAGAATATTGCCATTGATGTGACACATGTTTCCTACGTATGTTCTTTGTTTTTTCCAATTTTATTTTCAAATTTTTGTGGTAGCCCATATTTAGACCCAACTACCTGTAGAGGACCAGTTCGTCTTACTTTCAAAAAGTAATTATATGCAAATATCTATTGCAACTATTGACCTTTAACACTGGAAAAATTGTATATGAATAATTACTCTGTATGTCAATAAAGATTTCCAAACAGTATGCCACACCATTTTCCAATATTACGAGGAAAATAAAATGGTAGCCCATATTTCCACCTTCTCCTCTACTATGCTGCCATCTAGTTCTTACATAAGGCGTCACGTCATAACTCCCATATGAATTGCATTAGCGACTGTAGTGCTATCTCATGTTCGTTTACGGCAGACGGGTGGCGATCCTGGCGGTTGTTCTCTTCAAAGTGCAACCGATTTTAACATAGGGATGAGCAATCTGTTATATCCATATATATCCATTTTTGTAAGTGTCAGAAAATGAAAGTTGCGGTGAATCAATAAACAACAGCATGCCATTTAAAGTCCCAGCACAAAGGTAATTTAAAAATGGATACCAGTGATCTCCAATCGTGCAAAATGGCCAATAAAATAATATATATTGTGTTGTACAAATAACAAGGAAGAGTTATAAGCCATAATTTTTTAATTCAACTTTTTGTCAAATTTCACCATCCTTCCCCTTCCCCTTAGCACTGGTTCCATCGTTTCTGGGTAGGAAAAAGAAGGGCTATGAATTAATAGGGGTGAATATAACCTCTCTGATAGCTCACCTCAGTCTCTCTGTTACCTTGACAACGTTGTGTTCTATAAGCTTCATTAGGGTCCATAAACGCACTCTTTATGAAAAAACTGCGTAATTTAAAAGTCTGTGAGACAAAATTGCAACACCCTATAGCTAACAACACGCCCGTGGGCAGTCACAGCATCTACCAGCTGCGCGCCGACCTCTCCATCCTGAACTTCTCTGTCGTAATTCATGGCACCGTCCCGTCCCAACACTACAGACCTCTGCCACAGTGGGTGCTTTGTTTAAGTGATTATTATTTTTTACTCTATCGTTATGCGAAGAATAAAGAGAATACTGTAGAATATGTATCTCGAGATTTCCACGGAAATCAACGTTTTCAGTATTCCTGTAACAGAAAAAAATATTTCGTTTATGCAACCTATTTGTATACCTACAGCGCTGTATTACACAGATTATGTTCGAGTATCTGCAAAAAAATTCATCTTGAAAATATGCACGTAGAATACAATATTAAAATTATTTAAAAACAAATTTTTTTTTTTTTTTTTCAAATTATATCAAGAATCTACTGTTGATCAGATTTCTTGTATTTGACAGATATTGAGAAAAAATAGTATAAGGGTACAGTACATCAGTTATTCATATATTTCGAAAAGTCATATGACTCGATTAAGAGAGAAGTTTTATATAACATTCGTACTGAATTTGGTGTTCCCAAGAAACTAGTTCCATTAATTAAAATGTGTCTTAGTGAAACTTCTAGCAGAGTCCGTATAGGTCAGTTTCTGTCTTATGATTTTCCAGTTCACTGCGGGCTACAGCAAGGAGATGCACTGTCACCTTTACTTTTTAACTTTGCTCTAGAGTATGCCATTAATAAAGTTCAGGATAACATACAGGGTTTGGAATTGAACGGGTTACATCAGCTTCTTGTCTATGCGGATGACATGAATATGTTAGGAGAAAATCCACAAACGATTAGGGAAAACACGGAAATTTTACTTGGAGCAAGTAAAGAGATAGGTTTGGAAGTAAATCCCGAAAAGACAAAGTATATGATTATGTCTCGTGACCAGAATATTGTACAAATATAAAAATTGGAGATTTATTTTTAGAGGAGGTGGAAAAATTCAAATATCTTGGAGCAACAGTAACAAATATAAATGACACTCGGGAGGAAATTAAACGCAGAATAAATATGGGAAATGCCTGTTATTATTCGGTTGAGAAGATTTTGTCATCTAGTTTGCTGTCAAAAATTCTGAAAGTTAGAATTTCTAAAACAGTTATATTATCGGTTGTTCTGTGTGATTGTAAAACGTGGACTCTCACTTCGAGAGAGGAACAGAGATGAAGGGTGTTTGAGAATAAGGTTCTTAGGAAAATATATGTGGGACTAAGAGGATGAAGTTACAGGAGAATGGAGAAAGTTACACAAGCAAAACTGCACGCATTGTATTCTTCACCTGACATAATTAGGAACATGAAATCCAGACGTTTGAGATGGGCAGGGCATGTAGCATGGGCGAATCCAGATACGCATATAGAGTGTTAGTTGGGAGGCCGGAGGGAAAAAGACCTTTGTGGAGGCCGAGACGTAGCTGGGAGGAGATTATTAAAATGGATTTGAGGGAGATGGGATATGATGATAGAGAGTGGATTAATCTTGCATAGGATAGGGACCGATTGCGGGCTTATGTTAGGCCGGCAATGAACCTTCGGGTTCCTTAAAAGTCATTTGTAAGTAAGTAAGTATTATTATTATTAGAAGCTTTACTATGTAAAGTAACTTAAAAATAAAATCGTATAATTCGCATTGAAAGATAAATTTTTATTAATTGTAAGAAAAGTTGATTACACACAGTTACTTATGTTTTTAGTTGCGTTTTAAATGTTTTTTTTTGTCTGCGACCAGATTAATGTACAGACAGTTACGTATTCGTCATTCTTGAGGTTGTCAGAATTGGTAGATTCGCTACTGATAGTTACACTTACGAACTACGGACGCAGCTTAAAGACAAATTATTCAATTGTAACAGAGTAATGATGTGATAATAATATCAAAAGCAATCTCACTAGAGGTTTTGATTTATCAGAGAAAATCAAGACTCGAGTGGGATTTAATTGACTATTATACGGTTAGAAGAAAGTATATGAAGATTAGAAGTAAGGAAGTAGTCTAATACAATAAAACATTGACTTACGAAAATACTGAACTGTCTTCAAATGTATTATTGTACCATTGCATTCTGCTAGATGGCAATAGTGTGTTATGATTAGCTGTTTTCTTGTTATCAGTTGTGCCAACTATAGAATCTTCATTGAACTTTGTGGAGGTTACTAGTCAAGAAGACTTTGTTGATTCAGTTTCATTTTTATTAAAACAGTTGCATTCTACTTCAATTATCCGGATCGCAGTAATCAACGTCACTTGACAGATGATTTTCAATAAATCTTAATATTAAACAATCTCTGATATGTGACTATTCATAATGTCACACAGCAGAAGCTGTAACATAATCTAAATATCATAAACAAGTGTTTGAAAAGTTATAATTAGGAATGATGAAATAAGAAAAGTTTTAATTAAGGATGATGAAATAAAAAATAGACATGAATAATTTTATTTTTAAAAGGAACAATTATTGAAAGTACAATTTTCAAATTTGAATGTTTTAGTGGTTGGTGATTCAGTTGATGTTATATTGGACGTGTGCGTAAAAGAAGTGGAACTCGTTGATGTAGGCCTACATGGTGTATCCCTCGACTTATTCAGGATTTCCGAATGGTGCTCTTCATTTATTTGTAAACTAGCCGTACCCGTGCGCTCCGCTGCACCCGTTAGAAATAAATATAAAGTAATTACATAATTAAAATAGGACGTTTGATCCAGGGAACATTCGTGTTTGATAGAAGGATAAATCGTTTAATATGTTACTTAATTTAAATTGCATCCAAATAATTAAAATGCGATCATTTTGGTCCAGAGACACTCATTTGGTGCAATGACAATTCCTTTAACCTGTTTCTTAATTTTTATTACATGCAACGATAGTTTAATGAAGATTGACATCATTTAGATTTAATGAGTAATAGGCCTATTTTATTTTACTTGTTATAGGTTTCCATTGAATTATGGTAATAACTTAATTTTAACCCTTGTTTTCTACGTATTCAGTAAATGGCGTTTGGCCCACTATGGTGAACCCAAATCAAATGACTTAGTATATTATATTATATTATATTATATTATATTATATTATATTATATTATATTATATTATATTATATTATATTATATTATATTATATTATATTATATTAGAGCCTATATCAGAAGTTACTGTAATAACATTATAGCATTATGTCCATCTAGAGAAACTACACTTTCCGATGGTGAAATAATAATTAATTATACAAATCGGTTAATTTAGCTTCCGATATTAATTTATACAAACACAGAAACATTCTCTGTAGGCTATATTTCATAGCTTCGATTGTTGCTGTCCAAAGCCCCTTATAGACGAAGTCATTTGTTTTTTAATTCATACACGGCCTTAGATGGCAGTTATTTTAATTTTAAAACTCATTTATCTCATTAAATATCAGTCCTATCAAAATTGTTCAAGGAATAAAACTTATCGCAAATTATTTTAAAGAAACTTTTGTTATGTAACATTTTTCACGAAAATCAATAATAAGCGAGATATTTAGATTTATTTAATTCAGGCCCCTTATAACCCTCCTTTTAAATAATGTATTTTGAATGTCGTGTAGCCTAAAATCTCAGTTACAACGAACTTAATTTATATTCCAATTTTCATCGAAATCCGTTCAGTCATTATCGCGTGAAAAGGTAACAAACATACAGACAGACAGACAAACAAAAATGTCAAAAAAGCGATTTTCGGTTTCTGGGTGGTTAATTATATATGTTAGGACCAATTATTTTTGGAAAATCGAAAATTACCAGAAAAATTTCGGCTACAGATTTATTATTAGTATAGATAGGATTTCAGGGAAGATGCATAGCTGTGACTAGTGATCTTTATTAATTCTTATTCTTGAATGCCAATGCGAGTCATATTTGAAAGTGCTGTGCATCGACTGCAGTGGGTTACAATTTTCTGTTTTTTTTTTTGACGTCCAGACCAGTGCAGTTTGAAATGTTGGCAAACAAAGAAACAAATGCTAGGGACGCGATAAAAGTAAACAAATGCTAGGGACGCGATAAAATTGTGCGATAAGCAGCCATGATTGGTTGAACGACGTCCTTTCGTACGGTTTTATTGGTCAAAAGTAGTATGACGTAGTAAAATTGTAATAGTCAAGATAATTAATCCCAAGTGATCTAAAGAAAGTAGTTCCTCTCATATTCTTTTCAACTATCAGAAATATCACAGAATCTGCTCGCAATTCGAACGACTGTCCCATTTTTAACAGTGAGAGTGCCGATTTCCAAAATAACTGTCACAGAAGCCAAGCAAGGGAATTGAAAGAGGAACCTTCGAAATACGAAAGCGATATAACCTTCAGGCTTGCTAAATAAATGTGATACAGGTAAATTTATAGAAATTATTTGCAAAAAGTCGGCAGACAAACGAAGGGTGGATCCATAAGCAAGCCCGCTGTGACCGGGGTCTGAATCGGGAACTCTTGATTTATCGGCGGTCATATTCGAGGAAGATTTGTATAGCGGCTACCGGCCTCGCAGCAGACAGACCGGCTCTGCTCTGTAGCCGCTGCCGTTTGCATCCCCACTATATTCCACTCTGTCACCGTGTACACTCACCTTGTTTCTTGAATGTCCCTCCACAGACCACGTTACAACAATATACTGTAGTCCTGCCCTTATGTAATAGCTTATATTTGATTATTTGATTATTATTATTATTATTATTATTATTATTATTATTATTATTATTATTATTATTTATTTATTTATTTATTTATTTTTTATTTATTTATTTATTTAACCTGGTAGAGATAAGGCCATCAGGCCTTCTCTTCCCCTCTACCAGGGGATTACAACCACAATATTAAGAAATATTAAATCTACAAATACAATAAAAATCAAAATACTAAAAAATTAACTGATTATTAAAAGCTAGAGAGTTTATTGTAAAAGTTAAAAGAGAGAAGCATATCTTTTATTGATTAAGTAAAAATTAAACCTACTCTACGCAGTAAGAAAATGCTTAATAAGCTTGCTTTTGAACGCTACTACATTCCGACAGTCTCTGATGTCACTGGGTAGAGTATTCCACAAGCGCGAGAGCGAGATTGTGTATGATGATGAATACGATGATGTCTTATGTGTTGGTATGGCTAGTATGCGGCTATTTTGCGTGCGTGTGAAGAGATTATGATATGATGACAGGTAACTGAATCGGGAGGCAAGGTAGGTAGGTGTAGAAGTGTGAAGGACTTGGAAAAGGAGAACAAGGGAATGAAAATTTCTACGTTCGTTAAGCCGTAGCCAGTTTAGAGTTTGGAAGGATGGGGTAATGTGGTCAGCGCGACGGACATCGCAGACGAAGCTAACACAAGAATTATGAACACGTTGTAATTTTTGCGACTGGTTGACATTGAGGTCAGTCAGTAGAAAATCACAATAATCGAAGTGGGGCATTACTAGTGTTTCCATTAGTATTTTCTTGAGTGATAGCGGAAGGAATTTTCGAATGTTGTTTAAGGAATGTAGTATGGAAAGCACTTTTTTGGTAATATGGGTTATTTGGTTATTCCAGTTTAAATGCGTATCAAAGTAAACTCCAAGGTTTTTAACACAGGAAGCAAAAGGGATTATTGTGTCTTTTAACTTGACTGGAAGACCAGGAGTAATATTGCATAATAGACGTTGATGTCCCATTAGGATTGTTTGTGATTTTCTTGCATTGAGGGTCAAACCAAACCAAACAATTATTGTTGTTGTTGGTGGTAGTGCTGGTATATAAGTATCCATGTAGGTTCAAAAGTCACTGAAAAACGAGAAATTTTGATGAACGTAGACAACGTTGCGGCAGACTATCACAGTAGACCTAGTAATACATTCTCGAAGAAAAATAATGCCAAGAAATATAAGGAGTTCATGACTATCAGTCTAGTATCGCACTTGGCACAGCTTCTCTTGCAAATACTGACTCGACGTTTATATTTTAAGATAGAAGAACAGTTGTAACAAGAGCAGTTTGGCCTCAGGAAGGGAAAAGGTACGAGAGATGCAATTCGATTCCTATGGACAATCAGTGGAAGATCCTAGAGAAGAATAAAGAAGTGTATATAGTATTTGTGGACCTACAAAAGGCGTTTGACAGTGGATTGAAATAAGCTGATGAGGATCCTACAGAAAATTGGTGTGGATTGAGAGAGAGAGAGATGGCAGTTCAGTAATCTTCATATGAAACGACGAATCAAAGTCAGGATAGGAGAAGAAATGTCAGAAGAAAGTGAAATTGGGAGAGGAGTACGTCAAGGATGTCCTTTATCACCTACCCTGTTCAACATCTACTTGGAGGATTTAGTAAAGAACTGTTTCCAGAACATGAGAGGAGTGATAGTAGGAGGAAGAAGAATAAAGTGCATAAGATTTGCTGATGATATGGCGTTGTTAGCAGAAAAGGAAATGATACTGGAGCTAAATGACAGCTGTGAGCAGTATGCGATGAAGATAAATGTAAATAAGACGAAGAGCATGGTCATAGGAAGAAAAGTAAAGAAGATAAACTTGCGAATTCTAAATTAGGCAGTAGAGCAAGTGGACAGATTCAAATACTTGGGGTGTACTATAAGCAGTAACATGAGCTGCTGCCAGGAAGTCAAAAGGAGGATAGCAATAGCCAAGGAAGCTTTTAATAGAAAAAAGAGCATCTTCTTCGGACCTCTGGAAAAAGAACTAAGGAAGAGAGTAGTGAAGTGCTTTGTATGAAGTGTGACATTGTATGAGGCAGAAACATGAACATTGCGACGAAATGAAGCGAAGCGACTAGAAGCGTTTGAAATGTGGACATGGAGAAGAATGGAACGTGTGGAGTGGATAGACAGAATAAGAAATGAAGCTGTGCTGGAAAGAATGGGTGAAGAAAGAATGATGCTGAAACTGATCTGAAAGAAAAAAAGGAATTGGTTGGGTCACTGACTGAGAAGAAACTGCCTACTGAAAGATGCACTGGAAGAAATGGCGAACGGAAGAAGATTTCGGGGCAGAAGAAGATATCAGATCATAGACGACATTAAGATATATGGATCACATGCGGAGACAAAGAGGAAGACAGAAAATAGGAAAGACTAGAGAATGCTGTTTGCAGTGAAAGACCTGCCCTTAGGTTTATATTTACTCATCTATTTATGACCTAGTAATTTCGACATAACATTCCTCAATATGGCAATGTATGTTACTATATTTACAGACTTTATTATTTCATACACCGTGCTGCTCATGCTAAACAACTGGTATAACTAAAAGCAAGTTTGATGGCAGAAAGTAATCAAACATAACCAGCAATAATCCGAATACAAAACCTGGACGGGATTCATTAGGAAAAAATATTCCTGAAGGGAGCATGAAGTTGCGTGGGTAATTGCTAAAGAAAGAAAGCCATACATGGAAAGAGAATTTATTAAAAAGTGCCTCATTAAAGTAGCATACTGTTTATGCAAGGAAAGGAAAAAAAAAAAAAAAAAGATAGTCATGATGGTAAATGATAGGATGTTAAAATTTCTGGTGAGCTCATTATTAAAACAGTAATTTTTATTTACATACATTTGAGTTTTAATTCCTACTTCTTATAATAAATGGTAATAAATGAACTAGTTCTGTTTTCATTAAGGATAGCAATAAATTTGTACTCTCGTATATACGAGCCACCACTGAGCAGTAGCAAGGAGAGTTTGAGACAATCTAGCGTACGAGGTGAATGAGATAGCTGGGTTTGCTACTATCACTGTAGAATAGCGGTGACCAAACTGGGTATCGTGATTACATAGTGTAATGAAAGACATTCATACTGGTAAGGGGAGTTTCCTGTACATTGCAGTCACGCTCACGTACTGAAGGTAAGCAGTGTCGGTACCATGTCGCTCTACAAACCCTCTGTCTCTACGAGCAGGAACAGAAGGTTTCGTACAGAATAGGAAGAGGAATTTCGCTGTTTTGTCGGAGAAAATGTAATATGTTGCTTTGTTCAACGATTCAATTAGTAGTAATATATAGAAGCGACAATACAGGACATAACAGGTATTATTATTATTATTATTATTATTATTATTATTATTATTATTATTATTATTATTATTATTTATAACTTATTATTTATCAGCAAGTGTTACCATAATTCTTATATACTTGCCGCAATAGATAGACCTACATCTTCCCTTGAATGATAAAATAATGACTACGTCATATCTCCATTTTAATTACTTTCTTAATCTTTTGATGGCTATATCAGTTATTTACTAGTTATTGAGTTAATAATAATAATAATAATAATAATAATAATATAAACTGATTGAATATTACGTGCTAGTGTAGTAATGAAACGCGTTATTAAACTCCAAGAACTGAAATCAGCCTTTAATCATCGTCATTAAGAGAAAGATGACATAAATAAATGTAAGGAAGCAGCTATCTAGTGGCGAACGGAATAGTTCGTTCTCTTAAGTCTTCCAACGAAGGAGAGTTTTATAAAAGCGTAATGATCAAGGTGGCTGAAATAATTTGTCCAGTGGAAGTTGTTAATTAATTTTGAAAAACTGCGCATTTCTCGACTAAATATCCAGAAGAGAATTCAGGAAATTTCTGATTGTGTTCATGAGGAATATTTTTAAAAAGCAAGAAAATTTGTATATACAGTAAAACCTCTATTATCCGTGTTAATGAAGGGGATAAACTGAACGATTAATCGAAAAAATCGGATAATTCTTATAATAAAATATTTTGGTAAATGAAGTGAATAATACTTTAAGTTTCGTAATTTTCTCCGTAGTTTTGTGTTTATCACGCTAGGTAGTGGATCAGAAGTTCACTAATTTAAGTTCGGTTGTCAAGGACGTGTTTTTAAGGGCAAGGAAACTCCTTGTAATGGCTGTAAGTGGAAAGATAGGAATAGTAGAGGTCTCATGTTGTAGATTTACATACTCTATACACTTTGTCCTTAATTTTCGCGCACATCACCGATACCCGGCCCCGGAACAATTTTTCCCTTGAAATTATTCAAATCTGCTTTACAGGGAGCTTCACCTGAAAGACTAGATTTGCATAATATATACGTTACTGTGTACGTTAACAGAAAACCACAATTCCAAGACACACAGAGATTGTGTGCACTCGTTGTGGGTCTCTGGCGTTTCGTCAGCCCACGCGAGTTGTGTGGATATAAAGGGAAAAGTTGAGACGGTGTCGGGTGGAGTTCCCGGGTAGCTCAATGGTAGAGCGCTGGTACGTTCAACCAGAGGTCCCGGGGTCGATACCCGGCCCCGGAACAATTTTTCCCTTGAAATTATTCAAATCTGCTTTACAGGGAGCTTCACCTGAAAGACTAGATTTGCATAATTGTAACATCAGTCTGGTATTCTGGTGCGAGATGAGCTACAGTTTCTGTTTCCCCAAATCACTCAATTATATGCATTTTTCGATACTTATCACGAAAGTTTTCTTTTGACACTCATGGAATACACTTTATATAGAAGTTGTACATACGGCAATTAGAACAGTAGGCCAAACTGGAAATATAAAGGCTTGTAATGACACTCTCCACAAAAAAAAAAAAGAAAAAGAAAACACGTACTAATATAACGAACAATAGTACTTCATATGTTTCTGTATCAAAAACAAATAAAATAAAATAAAAAAGAAAGAGTCAGCGAAAGACAGTCTGATAATCCATTAATCGGTTAATAGGGTGTCAGGTAATCGGGGTTCTACTGTATTTTTTATTGGTTCATGATGACAGTAGTGACATTACTGATACAGCAAAGCTTGCTATTTTTATTCGCGGGGTTGATGAAGAACACAATGTTAGTGCACTAACCAGCACTGGTTGTAGTTTTCGTGTCATGTACCTCTCCCCCGTCTCCTTACTTCTTAGACTGTCTCTCGCGTGTAATCACTGCAGTTCGAGTTTTGGTCACCGCAGGTATAATAATGCCTACCACTGGCATAACAAGAGGTCGGACAGTGGTGTGGGGCAGAGAAGGGACATTCGGCATACAAGCGAACTGTACAGATGAGTGCGATGGTGGACTCCGATACTGTAAAATATGCGGGCGAAGATGGAAAGCTCGGAGCATCATTAAATTAAGCGGTGTCCTCCTGATCTTGTGCCGCCGTCCGTCCGTCCGCGTTCAACTCTGGAGATGTGCCTCTGTTTGTGTGGCAGCCTAACAGGGATTTCCCTCCCTGCAACAATGCTCCAACACACAAACCGTTCAACTCCGATGGGCTGCAACTGTAGCATGAAACATGTTTCTTGTTTTGTATCTTACTTCGTACCTTGCACTCAATGTTGGTTGCATGATGGTTGTCAGCCCACTTTGAGGTCTGTGGATACAAAGGGTTTCTGGTAGAGTTCCTGGGTAGCTCAGTTAGTAAGAGCGTTGGTGCGTTTAGCCCAGCCGTGACGAAAATGTGATCGTTCGCCGAGCCACTGTTTAACCTGCAACGTGCATAGCACCTATGGAGGGAGGCGGACACCCGAAGGGGAAGTGAAGCAACTATCTGACTTATTAACGGATTTTCATTTTCCTTACATCAAGCATTTAAATATAATTTTATACAGTATAAGATTACAAACTAATGTTTAGTACGTAGTGAATGAAGAAAGAAATGAATAAGAAAACATAGGACACATTATCACAACCTATTAACTGTCTTCAGAATGTCTCTGTGACAGAGTTTCAAAATCAGGAATTATGTCACTTACTGCCAGTCGTAGTTGATCACGAAGGTATTTGTTTGTCAGTAGTGATAAAAATGGGGTTTTACTATTTTCGTCGTTGAAAATAATTTTTTACAAATGTAAGTTGTAGTGAACACGGCTTCAACAGAGCAAACGAAAAAACGATGCTTCGGATATTTATTTTTAGGCAAAGATTTGAAAAGTTCAACATATTTGTCAAGTCATGATTATTATTATTATTATTATTATTATTATTATTATTATTATTATTACTACTACTACTACTACTACTACTACTACTACTACTACTACTACTACTACTACCACTACTATTATTATTATTATTATTATTATTATTATTATTATTATTACTATTTCTTACCTATGTTTATTATTGTCACTCAAACATTAGTTATCCAATTTTCATTATTTACTTTCATGTTGTTTTATGATCTAGATATTAATGTAATAACTATGTAAGCAATTGTATTCAATTAAAATTAGAGTCTGGCTGGGCGGAAGAGAAGGCCTACTGGCCTTAGCTCTGCCAGATTAAATAAATAAATTATTACTATTATTATTATTATTATTATTATTATTATTATTATTATTATTAAGTCCTTACATCTAGCTTTCATTTAACATCAAATTGTAAATCTGTGAGCTAACCGCATTATTCGTATATCTGCTGAAAAAGATCGACGTATAGAGATGATGATGATGATGATGATAATAATAATAACACTTAACCCTTTCATGTTTCATGAGTAATATGTAGTACAATACCGTTTTATGTTCTACAACCGTTTTCCTCGTAATACTTGTGAATAAATCATACATTTAATATTTTCATCATATTGGCAGCAAAGAAATGCGTCCTCCCATCGTACTTGAAACTTCCGTTCTTGTAGAGGTGCATGGTTTCGAGAGAGACATTGCGACCATACGCCACTCACAAGTCAGAGACAAATACAAATGGAACGGAGTTTGACTCCAGTGAGTGAGAGGGTGGGGTTGGGGGAGGTAGGAAGCAAGAGAAATGCACAGCTATCATTGCGAGCCACAATGTGCTCGCGAATCACATTTTCGCCACGGCTGGTTTAGCCAAAGGTCTCGGTTCGATACCCGGTTCCGGAACGATTTTTCTCTTGAAATTGTTAAAAAACCTATAACATCATGTACCTTGGAACATATTCCAAAGTTGCGCTCGGGCGCGGGTTCGATCCCCGCTTGGACTGATTACCTGGTTGGGTTTTTTCCGAGGTTTTCTCCAACCGTAAGATGAATGCCAGGTAATCTATGGCGAAGCCTCGGCCTCATCTCGCCAAATATCATCTCGCTATCACCAGTCTCGTCGACGCTAAATAACCTCGTAGTTGATACAGCGTCGTTAAATAACCAACTAAAAAAAACATGTTCCATGATACAAGATGTTTTGTGTTCCAAGGTACAAGAGGGTGCACGCTTAAACAAATAGGCTATGGCTGCCTAAACTAGAGATGAGAATAAGTAAAGGAAAATTGCATACTACCTATGTATTTCCTCGCCAAATGATAGGGAACACACTGTACTTGATTAATAGTTACAAATACAATATGGTTTCGTGTTAGAAAACATATAACAGTGAACGAAATGTTTACTTTTGATACCAAAAAATTGTATCATCCACAGAACTCACACTTTATAATAAATCAAACCAGAGCTACCTACCGGCTTTCTCTACGATCTACTTCAGTTTGAGTTTGCTAGATAGCAGCAAAAATCGGAAACAAAAAAATGATTGAAGGTACACTATGCTCAAGGTACAACAATCTCTCCTATACAGGGTGATTCAAAACCTCTGCGACAAACTCTGAGGGGTTATGGATCTAACAATAAGAAACTCTTTTTTGTTAAACAACCTGTGTCTTTTGACGCGTCGTTTCGAAGTTACCGTTGAAAATGTTTTTGCGCGGGCGTACGTCATTTTGTTAAACAATCTATGTCCTTTGACGCGTCGTTTCGAGGTTGTGTATCAATGTATGATGTATGCACCCCTGTTTGTTTGTTGAGATGTTTGTAAGAGACGAGAAGGGTTGTTGTTGTTGTTTGTTTACGTTCAATGTTCAATACCTTTTCCTTTCAGTACAGTCTAATCATCAACTGAGAATGGATATCTACGCGGTCTTCCACCAATGCGTCTCGAAGGCGCTGATAAAGTGGAGCAAACATTGTGTGGTGAGGGTGATTTCTGTTTTGAAACTGTTGTTGGTACATGTGGAGAGCTCTTCTTCCGTTTCCGCGAGCCTCCCCATAACACATGACCATGCCGGCTATCTCGGGGAAAGTGTAGACATCCATTCTCATTTTATGATTACTGAACTGAAAGGGAAAGGTATTGAACATTAAACGTAAACAAACAACAACCCTTCTCGTCTCTTACAAACATCTGAACAAACAAACAGGGGTGTACACATTCGCATACATTGACGTACGCCCGCGTAAAAACATTTTCAACGGAACTTCGAAACGACGCGTCAAAAGACATAGGTTGTTTAACAAAAAGAGTTTCTTATTGTTAGATCTATCACCCCTCACAGTTTGTCGCAGAGGTTTTGAATAACCCTGTATATAACGAAAAATGTTAATCAATTACATGTTAGTTTTTTTAATTTCTTCCGTAAATATACGTGGTTTGTAATAAAACTTGAATGTATTGTAAATAATAATATAATCCTCACAAAAATAAATATAAAACTATTGTAATAATAATACAAAAGAAGAATTACAAATGTCATAACATCCCATATAATAATTATTTATATAAAAATTAAGGGAAAAATCGTATTTCTGCGTTATTTCATATAAATTGAACAATTAAACAAGAATAACAAAATATTGCAAATATAACATCTAGGATAATACTTTATTTTTCTATGTGCACGATGGTGTTCCGCGTCAGTTTAGTCAAGTTGCTGGAAAATGTGTGGTAACAGATTCTGAACTAAATGGATCAGTCTCGCCTACGCGCTTCCTGCACCCGAATCCACTTGATTCTTAATTGAGTCTCCCCCTTAAATCCATTGTTCACTCAAACTCACCTAAGAAAATGAAATAATATATTGCGTTACAAACGTGGTAAGTGCATTATAACAGAATCGAGTAAAAGTTAGGGAAGACGAGACGAAATCGAGTAATCTATTTTCGAGATTACTATGCACTTAACACATCTATTACGTACTATTTTTTGGCCGATCTTTATAAAAAAATAAATTATTATTAATCACTTTTAATCTAAATAAATAGTTTGTTTTTTGACGTTTATATTTTCATGTGTGATCGCCGTTTATTTGTCGATAGGAGTCATTCATTTGTTATTATTCGTATTTGTCGATAGGTTATTCATTTGTTGTTAATTTGTTATTATTCGTATTTGTCGATAGGTGTTATTCATTTGTTATTATTCGTATTTGACGATAGGTGTTCTTCATTTTTGTTATTATTTGTTGTTTTGTATTTGTCGATAGGTCATTCATTTGTTATTCATTTGTTATTATTCGTATTTGTCGATAGGTGTTATTCATTTGTTAGGTTACTTTGTTGTTTTCGTATTTGTCGATAGGTGTCATTAATTTGTTTTTATTTATTTGTTATTATTCGATAGGTGTCATTAATTTGTTTTGTCGATAAGTGTCATTCATTTGTTGTTATTCGTATTTGTCGATAGTTATCATTCATTTTTTATTATTCGTATTTTCGATAGGTGTTATTCATTTGTTATTATCCGGCTGCGATTGTGAAAATGTTGTTAATAAAATAAATTATTTGTCGATAGGTGTCATTAATTTGTTGTTATTCGTATGTGTCGATAGAAAGTTTAGTCATTCATTTTTGTCTTCAAAGTTTAAATAGGTGATACATTAAATATACATCAATATAAATAAATAACATATAGAAAAGTTTGTAGGTGACACATTAATTATACATCAGTATAAATAAATTGCATATCAGTATAGGTTAATGCTTGAATACGTACTGTATTTTACGCCATGGTTTTTTTCGCGTTCAGCCACGATTCCACGAGTGGCGCTCAGTGCAACAACCGGAAGTCTTCAGAAATAGTTTTCGCGCCTACGTCTTATCTGCATTAATTCCTGTTTCCTTACAAATCTCCACTGCAATAAATTAATTTGGAAAGCGTACAGATATAATAAGACATTTAGTTATCTCCTCATAGCACATAGTGGTGCGCGACACTGATAGTTCGTTACTTTTAAGTACATAAATAAAAGTTGATTTGTTTTATTTACTTACCGCACGTGAGTTGTAAGTTTAACTTACAAGGCCTACCAACAACAAACATCGGTAAGGTTAAATTACATAAGTTAGGTCAGATGCAACAGTGTTCATGAGTAAGATAGTTATATATAATAAAAGTAATATAATACAGTTATATAACTATGTTCATATAACTGTATTATATTATTCTATTATATATAACTATAGGTAAGGTTGTTAAATAAAAGACTCGATCGGCCAAAAAAATATTCTACTTGTAACAGCATTGCCCACAAATTCGATAGGCTCATGTAATTTTTTAAAAGGTGAAGTTTATGGTATGTCGCAATCATTTATCATTAGTAAACACCCTGTATTTTAATCATGCTACAGTTGGCGGTACTGAACTGTAGGTATCCCATCTATCACCTGTAATTGAGTGAGGTCTCGAGTTCGGCACCCGGAGCGTCTTGCGCACGCGCGCGCATTAAACGCTGACTATATATATCTCCCTCTCCCCCTCCCACCCTTGTAATAATGATAAACAACGAAGTCGGTCCTTCAGAAATTCCTGCGCCACTCTCAGCAATATTGAAGTGGCCGATCACGTAGCGGTAACATATCCTCTCGCCGCCCCCCACTCCGCCTGGACGTGGCGTGCAAAGCCATGCTGCTGTTCTGCTGCTGCCGAAAAGCTTTTGAGAAAGAATGCACAAGTCCATATTATCAATATGTGAATGAGACCAGCTGATGCGGCATTCCGCAGGGTTATCAGGGAGCAGGCCTGACATGCGACGTGGAGAGGCAAAGATAGACGTGGAACAAAGAAAAGGATGAGTTTGAGAATGAAGAAGGAAATTACAGAAACTTGAGATAGAAAGCGAATAATAATGCAGATAATAAAGACGAGAAAGGAAATTGAGTAAGAGAGAAGGAAGACCTAAGAGAAATACAGTGAATAAATTTAATATTGGGCCAATGTTATCCTAACTGTGTGTGCGGAATCACATTTTGAATTAAAATAAATGTATTGTAAAATACATGGATATAAATATATTGCACAATTAAAAGTAAGAAAACTGCGTTATTGTACTGTAGTCCCTATGACATGGTAAAAATATTTTAATCATAAGGAGGCATTATTTGTATTAATTCCTCGAAATACCGTAACAGTACGTCAATTTAATATTGGGCCGATCAATGTTATTATCCACTCAAGGTATTCAGTTCAGTCTCAGATGGAGTCACGTGCGGTCTCTGTGCTGTGTGAACGTGCTCAAGTTAACAAGAGTGATACGGGGCGAAGAGGTCCTAACATTACGTTTGAGGAGCGGCAACTGATTATATATCATCGTGCAAGAGGTAAAAGCCAAAGACAAATAGGCAATATGCTAAATTTGTCCAAGAGTAATGTTGGAAATATTATAAGACTATACCAAAAAGTAGATAGAATAGAAAGTACCACAAACAGGTCAACCAAAGAAATTAACTGATCGTGAAGAACGGATCGTACTGAGAATGGTTAAAACTAATCCAAGAATAAGTGTACCAAAACTTGCTTCCGAATTGTTGGACAAGTTTAATAAGAAAGTAAATCCAGAGACAGTGCGTTGTGTAATTAGGAAAGCAGGGTACAATGGCAGAGCTGCCAGAAAAAAGCCATATATATAAGTGAAGTGAATAGAAGAAATAGAGTTCAATTCGCAAAAGAATATGTTAATAAGGATAAAAACTGCTGGAAAGATGTGCTTTTTGCGGATGAAAGTAAGGTAAATGTTTTTGGTTCTGATAATAGGATAACTGTATGGCGCAGATAAAATGACGAACTAAAAACTAAGAACTTGCAGCCTACAGTTAAACATGTGATGGTCTGAGGTGCATATCTTCAGCTGGGGTAGGGGAGATGGCCTTCATCGAGGTTAAAATGAATCAAAATGACTATCTGAATCTCCTGAAGAGCAATCTTTACAGCAGTGCTGAAAAGTTCAGTATTAGAAACACTTTTAAGTTCTACCGGAACAACGACCCAAAACATAAAGCTGGAAAGAACAGAATGTGGTTGTTATATAACTGCCCGAAAGTAATAGACACACCTCTCCAAAGTTCAGACTTAAACCCAATCGAAAATTGTTGGCAAGAGCTGAAAAGGGGACTGCGATAAACAGCAATAAAGTCAAAATGTTACCTGAAAAAGAGACTGCAGGAAGAATGGGCACTTATTGACTCAAATTATACCAAGAAAATAATTGAGAATATGCCGCAACGGTTGAGGGCCGTCATTAGACAGAAAGGGAACCAAACTAAATACTAGGGACTAGGTTTTTGTACAGTAGAGGAAACGTTTAATTTCTCTGGCCCAATATTAAATTGTGTGCATATATATTAGGTTATTTTTTCAGAGAGTCGTTTTATTTCTTCAAGTAACAATTCGTGTTTTTAACGAAGTGAGTTTGTGTTGTTTAAATTGGAATAATGTTCTGCGCTTGAATTTCTTGTATATGTTTGCTTCAAATATCAAATAAAGACTTATAAAGTGGTAGTGCGACATTGGCCCAATATTAAATTGATTCACTGTATGAAAGAAGTAGGCCTAGTAGTACCTATCAAATTCCAGCAGAATTAATACAAGAGGGTGGAAGAGCTTATATAGTGAAATTTATAAGCTTGTACTTGCTATTTGGGAAAAGGAAATTGTACCAGAACAATGGAAGGAGTTCATAATTTACCTATTTTTAAGAAGGGGGACAAGACTAACTGTAGTAACTTTCGACAAATATCACTTTTGTTGACGTCGTACAAAATTTGTCCAATATTTTTTCAGAACATTAATTCCATATGTAGATGAAATTATTGGGGATCAACAGTGTGGTTTAAGGCGCAATAGATCAACTATTGATCAGATTTTTTCTATCCGACAGATATTGGAGAACATATGGGAGTATAAGGGTACAGTACATCACTTATTCATACATACTTACTTACATACTTACTTACTTACTTACTTACATACTAGCTTTTAAGGAACCCGGAGGTTCATTGCCGCCCTCACATAACCCAGCCATCGGTCCCTATCCTGTGCAAGATTAATCCAGTCCTATCATCATATCCCACCTCCCTCATATCCATTTTAATATTATCCTCCCATCTACGTCTAGGCCTCCCAAAAGGTCTTTTTCCCTTCGGCCTCCCAACTAACACTCTATATGCATTTATGGATTCGCCCATACGCCTCGATTTAATGTTCCAAATAAAATCACGTGAAGAATAAAATGCATGCTAGTTCAGCGTTGTGTAACTTTCTCCATTCTCCTGTAACTTTCTCTTAGCCCCAAATATATTCCTAAGCACCTTATTCTCAGACACCCTTAATTTCTATTCCGCTCTCTAAATGAGAGTCCAAGTTACACAAGCATACTGAAGAACCGGTAATATAACTGTTTTATAAATTCTAATTTTCAGCTTTTTTGACACCAGACTGGATGAAAAAAGCTTCTCAACCGAACAACAACACGCATTTTCCATATTTAATAACACAGCACATTACCATGGTTTCATTTTAATACTACCGTACATTGCCATGGTTTTATTTTAATAGTGCCGCACATTTCCATGGTTTCATTTTAATAGTAGCCTACCGCACATTACCATGGTTTTATTTTAATAGTGCCGCACATTTCCATGGTTTCATTTAATAGTACTGCACATTTCCATGGTTTCATTTTAATAGTACCGTACATTACCATGGTTTCATTTTAATAGTACCGCACAATTCCATGGTTTCATTTTAGTAGTACCGTACATTACCATGGTTTCATTTTAATAGTGCCACACATTACCATGGTTTCATTTTAATAGTACCGCACATTACCATGGTTTTATTTTAATAGAGGCCTACTGCATATTACCATCGTTATATTGTAATAGTCCTGCACATTTCCATGGTTTCATGGTACCGAACATTACCATAGTTTCATTTTAATAGTAGCCTACCGCACATTACCATGGTTTTATTTTAATAGTAGCCTACTGCATATTACCATCGTTATATTGTAATAGTCCTGCACATTTCCATGGTTTCATGGTACCGAACATTACCATAGTTTCATTTTAATAGCAGCCTACCGCACATTACCATGGTTTTATTTTAATAGTACCGCACATTACCATAGTTTCATTTTAATAGTAGCCTACCGCACATTACCATGGTTATATTTCTATAGTACCGCATATTACCATGGTTTTATTTTAATAGTACCGCACATTTCCATGGTTTCATTTTAATAGTACCCCACATTTCCATGGTTTCATTTTAATAGTACCGTACATTACCATGGTTTCATTTCAATTGTAACGCACATTTCCATGGTTTCATTTTAATAGTACCGTACATTACCATGGTTTCATTTTAATGGTACCGTACATTACCATGGTTTCATTTTAATAGTACCACACATTACCATGGTTTTATTTTAATAGTAGCGCACATTTCCATGGTTTCATTTTAATAGTAGAATACCGCATTTTACCATGGTTACATTTTAATAGTGCCGCACATTTCCATAGTTTCATGGTACCTCACATTACAATAGTTTCATTTTAATAGTAGCCTACCGCACATTAGAATGGTTATATTTTAATCGCACCGCACATTTCCATGATTTCATATTAATAGTACCGTACATTACGATGGCTTCACTTTAATGGTAACGTACATTACCATGGTTTCATTTTAGTTGTACCGCACATTACCATGGTTTTATTTTAATAATACCGCACATTACCATGGTTTCATTTAAATAGTAGCCAACCGCACATTACCATGGATTTATTTTAATAGTACTGCACATTACCATGGTTTCATTTTAATAGTACCGCACATTTCCATGGTTTCATTTTAATAGTAGCCTACCGCACATTACAATGGTTATATTTCAATCGTACCGCACATTTCCATGATTTCATATTAATAGTACCGTACATTACGATGGTTTCATTTTAATGGTAACGTACATTACCATGGTTTCATTTTAGTTGTACCGCACATTACCATGGTTTTATTTTAATAATACCGCACATTACCATGGTTACATTTTAATAGTAGCCAACCGCACATTACCATGGTTTTATTTTAATAGTACCGCACATTTCCATGGTTTCATTTTAATAGTAGCCTACCGCACATTACCATGGCTTTATTTTAATAGTACCGCACATTTCCATGGTTTCATTTTAAAGTAGCCTACCGCACATTACCATGGCTTTATTTTAATAGTACCGCACATTTCCATGGTTTCATTTTAATAGTAGCCTACCGCACATTACCATGGTTATATATTAATAGTACCGCACATTACCATGGCTTTATTTTAATAGTACCGCACATTTCCATAGTTTCATTTTAATAGTACCCCAAATTTCCATGGTTTCATTTTAATAGTACCGTACATTACCATGATTTTATTTTAATGGTACCGTACATTACCATGGTTTCATTTTAATAGTACCGTACATTACCATGGTTTTATTTTAATAGTACCGCACATTTCCATGGTTTCATTTTAATAGTAGCCTACCGCACATTACCATGGTTATATATTAATAATACCGCACATTACCATGGCTTTATTTTAATAGTACCGCACATTTCCATAGTTTCATTTTAATAGTACCCTAAATTTCCATGGGTTCATTTTAATAGTACCGTACATTACCATGGTTTTATTTTAATAGTACCGCACATTTCCATGGTTTCATTTTAATAGTAGCCTACCGCACATTACCATGGTTATATATTAATAATACCGCACATTACCATGGCTTTATTTTAATAGTACCGCACATTTCCATAGTTTCATTTTAATAGTACCCTAAATTTCCATGGGTTCATTTTAATAGTACCGTACATTACCATGGTTTTATTTTAATAGTACCGCACATTTCCATGGTTTCATTTTAATAGTAGCCTACCGCACATTACCATGGTTATATATTAATAATACCGCACATTACCATGGCTTTATTTTAATAGTACCGCACATTTCCATAGTTTCATTTTAATAGTACCCTAAATTTCCATGGGTTCATTTTAATAGTACCGTACATTACCATGGTTTTATTTTAATGGTACCGTACATTACCATGATTTCATTTTAATAGTACCGTACATTACCATGGTTGTATTTTAATAGTACCTCACATTTCCATGGTTTCATTTTAATACTAGACTACCCCTATTACCATGGTTATATTTTAATAGTGCCGCACATTTCCATGGTTTCATGGTACCTGACATAATAGTTTCATGTTTTTAGTAGCCTACCGCACATTACCATGGTTTTATTTTAATAGTATTGCACATTACCATAGTTTCATTTTAATAGTAGCCTACCGCACATTACCATGGTTTTATTTTAATATTATTGCACATTACCATAGTTTCATTTTAATAGTAGCCTACCGCACATTACCATGGTTTTATTTTAATAGTATTGCACATTACCATAGTTTCATTTTAATAGTAACCTACCGCACATTACCATGGTTATATTTTAATGGTACCGCACATTACCATGGTTTTATTTTAATAGTACCGCACATTTCCATGATTTCATTTTAGTAGTACCGTACATTACCATGGTTTCATTTTAGTAGTACCGCACATTACCATGGTTTCATTTTAATAGTACCGCACATTTCCATGGTTTCATTTTTAATAGTACAGTAGCGTGCAAATTAATCCGAACAACGTAATTACTTATGCAAAAACACTCAAATGGGATAAAAAAGGATCTAAGACATACCTCAGTAATCTAAGTGGCCTCCCTTGTTCCTAATAACAGCTCTGAGACGATTTGGCATGGATTTGCCTAATTTCCCACAAATATTCTTAATTTTTCGTCGCGAAACCATACACTAAAGAGGGCAGAAATCATCTTCTGCTTTGTAGAACAATCCATTTTTTGCATTCCTCTTTTGCAAATTGACCACAAGTTCTCAATTGGGTTGATGTCAGGTGAGTTGCCTTTTAGGGAGTAACTGAATATTCTTCTTGTTGAAGAATTCTGTAGTTTTTCGAGACGTATGGCATGGTGCCAGGTCTTGTTGGAACACACCTCTGCAATCCGGAAATGATTTTTGCAGCTGGGGTACGATTCTGGTTTCCAATAAGTGAATATATTTGTCAGAATTCAGCATTCCCTTGATAGGTATTAATGCTCCAGGCCCTTCATGTGTAAAATAACCCCAAAACATTACTTTAGGGGGTATTTGGGTGCTTGTTGGAGATGAGCTGCTGTTGCTTTTTCGGATCCTTTCCGTACATAAGAAACACGGTGGCCGTGGACCTCGAAATGAGACTCATCGGAAAAAAGTAAATTCTTTCAGTCATTCACTGTCCAGTGTTGATGTAATTTTTCCCACATTAAGCGTTTTTGCATATAACAGGAGTCCGCAGTTGCTTCTTAATAGGCTTACGAGCCCTTCGTCCAGCTTCAAAATTACGCCGCACTGTTGTGACGTGAATATTCGCCCCAATGGTAGACATTAACTCGCGGGTTAAGTCGACAGCAGTTAGTCTAGGATTTAATTTACTTTTCCTGACAATTAAACGATCATCTGCAGGTGAAGTCTTCCTTTTCCGGCCACAGTTTCCTTTTTCTGGGGTGCGATTGAGCCAGTCTCCTGTATCGTTTTATGATCGAATTAACAGTAGCCAAACCGATGTGACATTCTGCAGCAATTTGCCTATGTGTCATTGGAGAATGCTCTGCTAATGTTATAATTTTAGACCGTTTTCGTGGAGTTGTATCCATTTGTGAAGACGACAGAATGTACACAGGATTGCAGTATTAAGTGTTCAACACAACTGAAACTGCTTTATAAGTACAAAACGACAGGCAAAAATGTCACATATTATAAAAAAATAATGACAGACCTTCAACAATGGAATTACACGTTCTACAGACGTCAATTAAAGCGGTATGAACAGCTTGAGGCCAACAATGACAGAATATGTAAAATAAAAATATGTCGTATTCGGATTAATTTGCACGCTACTGTAGACTACCGCACATTACCATGGTTTCATTTTAATACTCCTGCACATTACCATGGTTTTATTTTAATATTACCGCACATTACCATGGTTTTATTTTAATAGGTCCGCATATTTCCATGGTTTCATGGTACCGCACATGACCATGGTTTCATTTTTTTACTACTGCACATTATTATGGTTTTATTTTAATAGTATCCTACCGCATATTACCATGGTTTTATTTTAATAGGTCCGCACATTTCCATGGTTTCATGGTACCGCACATGACCATGGTTTCATTTTTTACTACTGCACATTATTATGGTTTTATTTTAATAGTAGCCTACCGCACATTACCATGGTTTTATTTTAATAGGTCCGCACATTTCCATGGTTTCATGGTACCGCACATGACCATGGTTTAATTTTACTACTGCACATTATTAAGGTTTTTATTTTAATAGTATCCTACCGCACATAACCATGATTTTATTTTAAGAGGAGCGCATATTTCTGTGGTTCCATGGTACCGAACATTGCCATGGTTTCATTTTAATAGTGGCCTACCGCACATTACCATGATTATATTTTAATAGTACCGCACATTACCATAGTTTCATTTTAATAGTAGCCTACCGCACATTACCATGGGTTTATTTTAATACTGCCGCACATTTCCATGGTTTTTTAATGGTACCGCACATTACCAAGGTTTCATTTTAATACTACTGCCCATTATCATGGTTTTATTTTAATAGTACCGCACATTACGATAGCTTCATTTTAATAGTAGTCTACCGCTCATTACCATGGTTTTATTTTAATAGTGCCGCACATTTCCTTGGTTTCATGGTACCGCACATTACCATTGTTTCATTTAATACTACTGCACATTACCATGGTTTTATTTTAATAGTAGTCTACCGCACATTACCATGGTTTTATTTTAATAGTGCCGCACATTTCCATGGTTTCATGGTACCGCACATTACCAGGGTTTCATTTAATACTACTGCCCATTATCATGGTTTTATTTTAATAGTACTGCACATTACGATAGCTTCATTTTAATAGTAGCCTACCACTCATTACCATGGTTTTATTTTAATAGTGCCGCACATTTCCATTGTTTCATGGTACCGCACATTACCATGGTTTCATTTAATACTACTGCACATTACCATGGTTTTATTTTAATAGTAGTCTACCGCACATTACCATGGTTTTATTTTAATAGTGCCGCACATTTCCATGGTTTCATTTTGGTACCGCACATTACCATGGTTTCATTTTAATAGTACCGCACATTTCCATGGTTTCATTTTAATAGTAGCCTACCGCATATTACCATGGTTATATTTTAATAGTACCGCATATTTCCATGGTTTCATGGTACCGCACATTACCATAGTTTTATTTTAATAGTAGCCTACCGCACATTACCATGGCTTTATTTTAATAGTACCGCACATTTCCATGGTTTCATTTTTTAATAGTAGCCTACCGCACATTACCATGGTTTTATTTTAATAGTACCGCACATTACCATGGCTTTATTTTAATAGTACCGCACATTACCATGGTTTCATTTAAACAGTAGCCTACCGCACATTACCATGGCTTTATTTTAATAGTACCGCACATTTCCATGGTTTCATTTTAATAGTAGCCTACCGCACATTACCATGGTTATATTTTAATAGCACCGCACATTACCTTCGTTTTATTTTTCTAGTTCCGCACATTACCATGTTTTCATTTTAATAGTACCGCACATTATCATTGTTTCATTTTAACAATACCGCACATCACAATGAATTGATTTTGATAGTACCGCTCATTGCAATGGTTTCATTTTAATAGTACCGCAAATTACCATGGCTTTATTTTAATAGTACCGCACATTTCCATAGTTTCCTTTTAATAGTACCCCAAATTTCCATGGTTCCATTTTAATAGTACCGTACATTACCATGGTTTCATTTCAATAGTACCGCACATTTCCATGGTTTCATTTTAATAGTACCGTACATTACCATGGTTTTATTTTAATGGTACCGTACATTACCATGGTTTCATTTTAATATTACCGCACATTACCATGGTTTCATTTTAATAGTACCGCACATTACCATGGTTTCATTTAATAGTACCGCACATTTCCATGGTTTCATTTCAATAGTACCGTACATTACCATGGTTTCATTTTAATAGTACCGCACATTTCCATGGTTTCATCTTAGTACTACCGTACATTACCATGGTTTTATTTTAATAGTATCGCACATTACCATGGATTTATTTTAATAATACCACACAGTATCATGGTTTTATTTTAATAGTACCGCACGTTTCCATGGTTTCATTTTAATAGTAGCCTACCGCATATTACCATGGTTATATTTTAATAGTGCCGCACATTTCCATGGTTTCATGGTACCGCACATTACCATAGTTTCATTTTAATAGTAGCCTACCGCACATTACCATGGTTTTATTTTAATAGTACCGCACATTACCATGGTTTCATTTTAATAGTAGCCTACCGCACATTACCATGGTTTTATTTTAATAGTACCGCACATTTCCATGGTTTCATTTTAATAGTAGCCTACCGCACATTACCATGGTTATATATTAATAGTACCGCACATTACCATGGCTTTATTTTAATAGTAACGCACATTCCCATAGTTTCATTTTAATAGTATCCCAAATTTCCATGGTTTCATTTTAATAGTACCGTACATTTCCATGATTTTATTTTAATGGTACCGTACATTACCATGGTTTCATTTTAATAGTACCGTACATTACCATGGTTTTATTTTAATAGTACCGCACATTTCCATGGTTTCATTTTAATAGTAGCCTACCGCACATTACCATGGTTATATATTAATAGTACCGCACATTACCATGGTTTTATTTTAATAGTACCGCACATTTCCATAGTTTCATTTTAATAGTACCCTAAATTTCCATGGGTTCATTTTAATAGTACCGTACATTACCATGGTTTTATTTTTAATAGTACCGCACATTTCCATGGTTTCATTTTAATAGTAGCCTACCGCACATTACCATGGTTATATATTAATAATAAGCACATTACCATGGCTTTTTATTTTAATAGTACCGCACATTTCCATAGTTTCATTTAATAGTACCCTAAATTTCCATGGGTTCATTTTAATGGTACCGTACATTACCATGGTTTTATTTTAATAGTACCGCACATTTCCATGGTTTCATTTTAATAGTAGCCTACCGCACATTACCATGGTTATATATTAATAATACCGCACATTACCATGGCTTTATTTTAATAGTACCGCACATTTCCATAGTTTCATTTTAATAGTACCCTAAATTTCCATGGGTTCATTTTAATAGTACCGTACATTACCATGGTTTTATTTTAATGGTACCATACATTACCATGATTTCATTTTAATAGTACCGTACATTACCATGGTTGTATTTTAATAGTACCTTTCACATTTCCATGGTTTCATTTTAATACTAGACTACCCCCTATTACCATGGTTATATTTTAATAGTGCCGCACATTTCCATGGTTTCATGGTACCTGACATAATAGTTTCATGTTAATAGTAGCCTACCGCACATTACCATGGTTTTATTTTAATAGTATTGCACATTACCATAGTTTCATTTTAATAGTAGCCTAATGCACATTACCATGGTTTTATTTTAATATTATTGCACATTACCATAGTTTCATTTTAATAGTAGCCTACCGCACATTACCATGGTTTTATTTTTTAATAGTATTGCACATTACCATAGTTTCATTTTAATAGTAGCCTACCGCACATTACCATGGTTATATTTTAATAGTTGCACATTACCATGGGTTTATTTTAATAGTACCGCGCATTTCCATGGTTTCATTTAATAGTGCCGTACATTACCATGGTTTCATTTTAATAGTACCGCACATTACCATGGTTTCATTTTAATAGTCCCGCACATTTCCATGGTTTCATTTTAATAGTACAGTAGCGTGCAAATTAATCCGAACAACGTAATTACTTATGCAAAAACACTCAAATGGGATAAAAAAGGATCTAAGACATACCTCAGTAATCTATGTGGCCTCCCTTGTTCCTAATAACAGCTCTGAGACGATTTGGCATGGATTTCACTAATTTCCCACAAATGTTCTTAATTTTCATCGCGAAACCATACACTAAAGAGGGCAGAAATCATCTTCTGCTTTGTAGAACAATCCATTTTTGCATTCTTCTTTTGCAAATTGACCACAAGTTCTCAATTGGGTTGATGTCAGGTGAGTTGCCTGGCCAGGGGAGTAACTGAATATTCTTCTTGTTGAAGAATTCTGCAGTTTTTCGAGACGTATGGCATGGTGCCAGGTCTTGTTGGAACACACCTCTGCAATCCGGAAATGATTTTTGCAGCTGGGGTACGATTCTGGTTTCCAATAAGTGAATATATTTGTCAGAATTCAGCATTCCCTTGATAGGTATTAATGCTCCAGGCCCTTCATGTTAAAATAACCCCAAAACATTACTTTAGGGGGTATTTGGGTGCTTGTTGGAGATGAGCTGCTGTTTTTTTCGGATCCTTTCCGTACATAAGAAACACGGTGGCCGTGGACCTCGAAATGAGACTCATCGGAAAAAGTACATTCTTTCAGTCATTCACTGTCCAGTGTTGATGTAATTTTCCCACATTAAGCGTTTTTTTTATATAACAGGAGTCCGCAGTTGCTTCTTAATAGGCTTACGAGCCCTTCGTCCAGCTTCAAAATTACGCCGCACTGTTGTGACGTGAATATTCGCCCCAATGGTAGACATTAACTCGCGGGTTAAGTCGACAGCAGTTAGTCTAGGATTTAATTTACTTTTCCTGACAATTAAACGATCATCTGCAGGTGAAGTCTTATTTTTCCGGCCACAGTTTTTTTTTCTGGGGTGCGATTGAGCCAGTCTCCTGTATCGTTTTTGATCGAATTAACAGTAGCCAAACCGATGTGACATTCTGCAGCAATTTGCCTATGTGTCATTGGAGAATGCTCTTTAATGTTATAATTTTAGACCGTTTTCATGAGTTTATCCATTTGTGAAGACGACAGAATGTACACAGGATTGCAGTATTAAGTGTTCAACACAACTGAAACTGCTTTATAGTACAAAACGACAGGCAAAAATGTCACATATTATAAAAAAATAATGACAGACCTTCAACAATGGAATTACACGTTCTACAGACGTCAATTAAAGCGGTTGAACAGCTGTGAGGCCAACATTGACAGAATATGTAAAAATATGTCGTATTCGGATTAATTTGCACGCTACTGTAGACTACCGCACATTACCATGGTTTCATTTTAATACTCCTGCACATTACCATGGTTTTATTTTAATAGTAGCCTACCGCACATTACCATGGTTTTATTTTAATAGGTCCGCATATTTCCATGGTTTCATGGTACCGCACATGACCATGGTTTCATTTTTTTACTACTGCACATTATTATGGTTTTATTTTAATAGTATCCTACCGCATATTACCATGGTTTTATTTTAATAGGTCCGCACATTTCCATGGTTTCATGGTACCGCACATGACCATGGTTTCATTTTTTACTACTGCACATTATTATGGTTTTATTTTAATAGTACCGCACATTACCATGGTTTTATTTTAATAGGTCCGCACATTTCCATGGTTTCATGGTACCGCACATGACCATGGTTTAATTTTTTTACTACTGCACATTATTATGGTTTTATTTTAATAGTATCCTACCGCACATAACCATGATTTTATTTTAAGAGCAGCGCATATTTCTGTGGTTCCATGGTACCGCACATTGCCATGGTTTTCAGTTTAATAGTGGCCTACCGCACATTACCATGATTATATTTTAATAGTACCGCACATTACCATAGTTTCATTTTAATAGTAGCCTACCGCACATTACCATGGGTTTATTTTAATACTGCCGCACATTTCCATGGTTTCATGGTACCGCACATTACCAGGGTTCCATTTTAATACTACTGCCCATTATCATGGTTTTATTTTAATAGTACTGCACATTACGATAGCTTCATTTTAATAGTATTACCGCTCATTTCCATGGTTTTATTTTAATAGTCCGCACATTTCCATGGTTTTGTTTCATGGTACCGCACATTACCATGGTTTCATTTTAATACTACTGCACATTACCATGGTTTTATTTTAATAGTAGTCTACCGCACATTACCATGGTTTTATTTTAATAGTGCCGCACATTTCCATGGTTTTATTTTAATACCGCACATTACCAGGGTTTTATTTTAATAATACTGCCCATTATCATGGTTTTATTTTAATAGTACTGCACATTACGATAGTTTCATTTTAATAGTAGCCTACCACTCATTACCATGGTTTTATTTTAATAGACCGCATTTCCATTTTTATTTTTAATGGTACCGCACATTACCATGGTTTCATTTTAATACTACTGCACATTACCATGGTTTTTTTATGGTTTTAATAATAGTCTACCGCACATTACCATGGTTTTATTTTAATAGTGCCGCACATTTCCATGGTTTATTTTAATTACCATATTTCATGGTTTTATTTTACTACTGCACATTACCATGGTTTTATTTTAATAGTAGCCTACCGCACATTACCATGGTTTTATTTTAATAGTGCCGCACATTTCCATGGTTTTTTCATGGTACCGCACATTTCATGGTTTCATTTTTAATACTACTGCACATTATCATGGTTTCATTTTAATAGTGCCGCAGATTGCCATGATTTCATGGTACCGCACATTACCATAGTTTGATTTTAATACTACTGTACATTACCATGGTTTTATTTTAATAATACCGCACATTACCATGGTTTTATTTTAATAGTGCCACACATTTCCATGGTTTCATGGTACCGCACATTACCATGGTTTCCTTTTAATATTAGCCTACCGCACATTACCATGGTTTTGTTTTAATAGTGCCGCACTTTTCCATTGTTTCATGGTACCGCACATCACCATGGTTTCTTTTTAATACCACCGCACATTTCCATGGTATTATTTTAATAGTAGCCTACCACACATAACAATGGTTTTATATTAATAAGTGGTTTTCAGGGTTTCATGGTACCGCACATTACATGGTTTCATTTTGATACTACTGGACATTACCATGGTTTTATGTTAATAGTACCGCACATTACCATAGTTTCATTTTAATTGTAGCCTACCGCACATTACCATGATTTTATTATAATAATACCGCACATTACCATGGTTTCATTACCGTTTTTTACCATGGTTTCATGGTTGCACATTACCATGGTTTTATTATAGTTTACCATGGTTTCATTTTAATTTTAGTACATTTCCATGATTTTATTTTTAATAGTACTGCAAATTTCCATTTTCATTGTACCGCACATTACCATGGTTTTCATTTTAATACTACTGCACATTTTTATTTTTATGATTTTATTTTAATAGTAGCTTACCGCAAATTACCATGGTTTCATTTTAATTGTACCGCACATTTCCATGATTTTATTTTAATAGTACTACACATTTCCATGGCTTCATTTTACCGCACATTACCATGGTTTCATTTTAATAGTACGGCACATTTCCATGGTTTCATTTTAATAGTAACCTACCGCACATTTCCATGTTTTCATTTTAATAGTACCACACATTACCATGGTCTTATTTTAATAATAGGTTGTGTTGATTTCCATGATTTTCTTTTATAGTTTCAAGTATTTACTTGTTTTAATTCATCTGTATGGACCATATCCATGGCTTTATTTTAATAGTTTCTTACATTTCTATCGTTTTTATTTTAATGTAGTTACCACACTTTTTCGTAGTTTCTTTTATAGTATCACAAAACATTTGGATGTTTTATTCTACTTTAATAGTATGGCTTAATTGTCTTATGAATAAGATGCAAGACATCATCCTGATGATGATCATCTTCTCAGTTCTAGGGACCGCTGGCGGGCTTATGAGGGCGGCAATGAAGCCTTAGACAAATTCGCAAATAAAACAAAAAGTACTTAGCCACAGTATATAATATGTAATTTCTCTTAGCAAACTTTGCTCCGTCTATACTATTAACTTCTTCTTCTAATTTATAAGTTTGCTTTATAAAGTACAAATATTTAAACATGATTGTAACAAAAGCATTTGTTTATGTGATTAATAAGGTCAATTAATTTATGTAATAATAATAATAATAATAATAATAATAATAATAATAATAATAATCCGTCGCGCTACAGTCTTAAGCGCCCAGACCTACCAGCCAGCTGCTGGCCTCACGTTCACATGCCGAGGCGGAGGTGGACAATCATTCAATCAGGATGGAGGGATCGTGTGATTAGCAGGTTGATCCCCCTCGACGTTAGTACTGCACGCCGGACGTTGACGGGGCAGATTGATGGGTGAGACATTGTGAGTTTTTTTTTTTGTTAACTTTCTAAATGCTTTACTATAATTATTTTACATTTTGCGCATTTATGATAGCATACACTAAAATATTATTCCCAGAACTTGTTTCATGTTAATCGGTCAATTCATTGCGGAGTTTTGTTATCACATTTTTGTCTCTGCACATAAAACTTGACATTCAGTGAAGTATTTAGGCATATCTGGGCTAAGATCAAATGCTCATTTATTCACTATCGATATAATTACAGTTTTTAAATCTTCTCCAGTGTCACGTAGCCGTCGCCACAACTTTGGAAGGCGAAGAGTGCCATCCACGACGTCGCTTTGCTCTACGCTTCTCATTGACTGCTCTATAGCTGTGCCTGTCTATGCCTAAAGCGTGTCCCTCTCAATAGTTCTTTCATCTTAAGGAAAAAATCGTACTCGCAGGGACTTATATCCGGAGAATACGGAGGATGCTTCAGAATTTCCCAGTTCCATCTTTAAATAATTAGGCAGCCACGTGATATTTCACTATTGCAGAGTAGAGTTGGATGAGTATTGCAAAGATTTCGGCGCTCCTGGCGCATTTCTGTCATAAATAGTGTTCCAAAATATAACTGTAATATAGAGCATCCACTAGCATTCTAATTATTGAAGCAGAATGAGTGACCAATACACCTTCATAATCATAAACGACAATAATCATAACTTTGAGTGGGTCCTGTTCTTGTCTACATTCCCCTGGTAGAGGGGCAGAGAAGGCCTGACGGCCTTATCTCTACCAGGTTAAATAAATAAATCTAATCTAATCTAATCTTTTGGTCTTAGGGCGTTGCAGATAACAGTTTTACTATTACAATCACTGCATGTGTATATATTATTTAGTCAGCAGTCAGAAGACTAGTTGGAACCTCATTCGTGAAACCAATGGCATCACTCATGAGGCAACTAAGCAAGGAGATAATGGGGTATAGTGACCAGTTCATTTCTCCCTCCATTATACTGGGTGTTTCCGAGGTGGTATCACAAACTTTCAGGGATGATGGCGAAGGGCACATGTATCAATTTGAGATAAGAAACCATGGTCCGGAAATGACTGAGTCGAAAGTTATAAGCAAAAATAGTTGTGTGGAAATAGGATTGTAATTTGGCACCACGTGCCCTCCTTCCCTTAACTTTTGGAACAGTCGTGGAAAGATGGTATGGGCCGGATGTCTCCTACGTGGGTACTTGTCCGATACAATCTGTGAGCTTGTCTACTGTTCCCATTGGCTCATCCGTATTCGAAAATCAGGTCTGCTTATTCCGCTCTCGTGTACTCCTCCATTTCACTAGGACTGATCGACTGGACACTGCAACTTGTACACATACACTGCTGTCTACAGACGTGCATATCAGGACCGACCATGTCCGTTACACATTACGCTATCTGCATTGGTTTAGTGTAGTTTCCTGTCCCCATCCCTCAGACAGCGCACTGAATGGAATACTGTAAGTAGACAACGTAAACAACGTCAGATAAATACACATAAATAAGGTGTACAGAGAAATAAAATTATTTCATTTCCACACAACTATTTTTGCTTGTAACTTTCGACTCGGTCATTTCCGGACCAGGGTTCCTGATCTCAAATTGATACATGTGCCCTTCGCCATCATCCCTGAAAGTTTGTAACACCACCTCGGAAACACTCTGTATACGACTACCAACTTACATTAGTCACAGATAGGGGAAACTGAATACTAGCAGTGTTGCCACTAATTTTCGAATTACCTATTTTTTTACGTAGGTACATTTTCCGAAAAAATTATCTCGTGGATACTAAATGTGAAGAAAATCCGTTGAATAATGTGGAAGTGTTCTACACAGAACGACAAACGTATAGATAGACTGCTCACGTGAGACAACTTTTGCGATATTGGGGATGATAAAAGCTTGTATTTCAGCTAAAACCTCGAAATGTATTTCTTTCAGCATCATAATGCTGTCTCTTGTACAGGGACATCATTTTATTTTTACTTCAATTTTTATTGTACCTGCGTTTCTAAATGTACTTGACTCCCACCCCTTTCACTAATATCCTTGCTAACGTCAGTCACACAAACTTACGACCGCTGTTGCTAGCAGTGAAGTACTACAGAGTACAATGTGTTTCAGAAATATGTTACGTTTTCTATAGAAGAAAGAGCTTATATTATTGAAGTTTATTTTCACACAGGTATGGTGTGTAGCATAACTGAATTTATCTGTGTGGACTGAGCACAAGTGAAGATTAGAGTTACCGAAAGTACGGTACCCTATAATATGGTACGGTATTTAACAGCATTATTTAAACAAGAGTTTTGTTTTACTGTTTGTAAGTATGAAGGACGATGATGAAAACTGGAATATTACAATAGGCTATAACCGAATGTGAACAACAGTTTTTTTCACAATTTCCTGATTATACCATTACGGAATATTTTCGTAGAAATGTAATTAATCTGGTAGATAAATTTAGAGCAACAGAGTGCACAGAAAGGAAGAAAAGTGTAAAATGGCCAACAAAGGTGACAGAAGATGCTGTAGAAGATACTAGAGAAAGGATGCAGGGAAGTCCTAATAAGTCAGTCAAGAAGTTAGCTGTAGAAATTTGGGTTTCTTACGTAAATGCTCACAAAATTCTCAGGAATAAATTAGGTTAGTAATATACTGAATAAAGTAGACATTACATAATGAATATAACCGCCTGAAGAGTTGAGTTTATGAAAAAAAAATTGTTGCTATTCCACTGTTTTTTGATAAAATACTGTAAAAGTAATGATCAAACTGAAAATCATAATACTGTATTTCCCTGTAACATAAATGGATACACTACTTTTCTCTCCTCCTGTAGCTAGTAAAATGATTTGTTTACATATTGCACTAGCAACTCCAAACTCTTGTAATGGAAGGGGGGGGGGGAACAGTATTTCCAAGTATAGCCAGGTTAATGTTAAAAATGTTGGTAAAAATAAAGTGATGTCCCTGTATTTCGAACAGTAAGAAAGAAATACAAACTTGTACATCGTAATCGCACAATGAGGAGCAAAGTTCTCGAACTCAGGTTTCTTTGACGAAAATCCAGGTGTCGATCGAAATACTGACGTACCTGGGAAGGCAAAAAGATGTTCAAAGAAAGAAAGCAAACAAGGATCCACCTGTCCTCCAGCGGAAGAATTGTTAGGGCAATATTCTTGTCACTGAACGGCGACTGATGGACCCCATTCGCTGGGGAAAAGCCCACCCGAAGACAGCAGGTGCGGTATGAAGCAGCGCGGTCATCTACGATCCGAAGTCTCTTTTTATTCCATTTTATTGCTCTCCAATATTTCCATTGGTTGTTATGCGTGGCTGAAATGACAGAGCTCCTGGCTAGCAAAACAGAGTAGCTGTTATTATTTTTGGACGATCATGCCTTTTTCCTACTTACCATTGTCGTTTACATGCTTCCTAAGTTGACAATACCGCACGTTCTCTGGTTGCTGTACAAATAAAATAAATCACAGTGCTATTAGTAACTTTAGTGCGGTAAGTAGAAACGAATGGATTATTTATTTAGAAAAATAAAATGTGATATTACAATTCGTACAATTGAAGCGTTGGGTCGAATAACAGTCTATGTTATTATACAAACTGCTAATTGTGCAGGAGGAACAAAAATGTTACATCGTAATTCCGCTCATAAATTTACTATCGGACGGGCAACATAGACCGTTACTCCATCGATATGTTTTGTACACTAAGCGAAATATACGATTGTATGTTACTGAAAGTCATATTACAGATCATAGATGTCTGTAACTTTTTTAACTCCAGTGAAGCGAGGTGAGTCAGTGAAGTTATGGTTTTACAGTGCAGTGAATAGTTCCGATCAGTGATAATTTATAGCGTCAATGAAATGTGTTCTATAGTGTCAGTGAAATGTGTGCTAAAGTGTCAGTGAAATGCGTCATAGTGCCACTACAGTGAGTGAGATGAGAGTAAAGTGAAAGACTATTGAAACTTATGTAGGGCCTATACATGATAATGTAGGTTGAAATGTTTTTATTATTATTGTGTTAAATTATGTTGTGTATTGTACGGAACTACATGTTGGGATCCCTATAGAATATACCAGATAAATTCCTTAGAAAGAATCCAGTATAGGGCAGGAAATTTGTTAAAGGTAAAAGAGAAGATGGAAACGATACGATAAAAGAACTTAAATGGGAAACTTTGGAAAACAGACGTAGGAAAACTAGAATAACATCATTGTATAGAGCACATCTAGGTCAGAAAGCATGGGTAGAAGGCTCGGTTAGAAAAGCCAACGTACTATAGGAAACAGAAAATGGATGTAGTCTCATTTTAAATAGAACTATAAATGATTGGAATGACCTACCTGCAGCGGTCTTTGAGGGCTGTCCTTCCTTAAGGAGATTCAAGAATAATTTAAAAAGGTGACATTCAACATTTAATTTTTTAGTATTTATCTAGGCTGAAGTTTACTTCCTTGTTTTGAATTGTAATTTATTTAAAACTAGCGTGTTTATTTAAAACTAGCGTGTAGCGTGTAAGAGGGCCTTAGACTAGAAATGTGTTTAGTTTAAATGTAGTTCTGTTTATAAGTATGCATAAGGATGTAATTATTTGACTTATTTGAACTGTTGTATCAGTGAAGCGAGTGAGTCAGTGAAGTTATGGTTTTTTTGTGCAGTGAACAGTTCCGATCAGTGATAATTTATAGCGTCAATGAAATGTGAAATGTGTTACAGAGTGTCAGTGAAATGTGTGCTAAAGTGTCAGTGAAATGCGTCATAGTGCCACTACAGGAATGAGATGAGAGTAAAGTGAAAGACTATTGAAACTTATATAGGACCTATAATAGGTTGTATTGTAAAATTTGTATTTTATTTTATGTTTTATTATTATTGTGTTAAATTGTACTGAATATTATTGTATAAAATTGTATATGTGTTTTGTGTATTGTAAATTTTATGTGTATTGTTATCATTTTTGTATTGTGAATTGTATATACCACTGCCACCGGGTGCTTGCCCACTTGTAATAAATACTTATACATAATGTGTATAAAATTGTAGGCCTATTGTGTATTGTATAATTGTATTGTGTATTGTAAATTTATTGTGTACTGCTCATCATTTCTTTATTGTGTATTGCTTATATTGTGTATACCACTGCCACCGGGTGCATGCCCGCTTGCAGTGTAAATACATACATACATACATACATACATACATACATACATACATACATACATACATACATACATACATACATACATACATACATACATACATACATACAAAAATGCTACTGGGGAATACAGACAATAAACAGTTTTACACAATCAGGATATTATGAAACATACAAAATCAATGAAAAGGTTAAATTATGAACAAAAAGATTATGGCATTCATTTTTAAATGATAAATATTAATATAAAAGGGATGAAGTTACAGGAGAAAGGAGGAAGTTACACAACGCAGAACTGCACGCATTGTATTCTTCACCTGACATAATTAGGAACATTAAATCCAAACGTTTGAGGTGGGCAGGGTATGTAGCACGTATGGGCGAATCCAGAAACTCATATAGAGTGTTAGTTGGGAGACCGGAGGGAAAAGACCTTTGGGGAGGCAGAGACGTAGATGGGTGGATAATATTAAAATTGATTTGAGGGAGGTGGGATATGATGATAGAGACTGGATTAATCTTGCACAGGATAGGGACCAATGGCGAGCTTATGTTAGGGCGGCAATTAACCTGCAGGTTCCTTAAAAGCCATTTGTAAGTAAGTAATGCAGCTTATAAATTTAGAATACATTTACAGTGGAGTCAAGAAATTCACTAATACTATAGAATGGATGGTTGATTAACCAGTTTTACAAAACAGATTTAAATTGTATGTAACTTGCATCGTGTGCCTTTTGTGGTAACTTTTAAACATTGTTATAGCAATAGAATTGAACCATTTTTGGACTTACTTAATCTAACTCTAGGTACTGAAAGACAGTAATTGTACCTTGTATTATAGTGATGAACTTCTGTTTTAGGGTGGTAAGTATTAAGGTTTTTCTTAATTTTCTTTAGACATTGGAATATATGTATAAATTTATGACAGTTAACATTTTTATTGAATAAATAGTGGTCTACAGTGAGCGTCATATTATGCAGATTCTGTTAAAATGCGTAAAGCGTTTTTTTAGAATGAGAATCTTGGATATGCTACCGCTGTTTATGAATACCATATGATAATATACTATTGAAAAAAGCGTAATAAGAATTTATGAGGTAGAATATAGGTATTAAAGCTTTTAAATGTCTTAATAATTAAATTGCTCTTGAAGGCTTAATACTTAACAAATTAATAAATTTCATCCCATGCTAGTTTAGAATCCAATACAAGTCCTAAGAATTTTTCCTGTGACTGAATTCGGCGTTCGATGTATTTTTCAATGAAAATATTATATTTTAGGTTTTATTTAAATTTAGACTGAAACCATTCACCCGAAACCAATTTACTGCAGTATTACATACTTTTTCCATTATTGAATTCAAAAATTTTATATCAGTATGTGATGAATAAAGAGTTGCGCCATCTGCAAATAATATACAGGGACATCGTTTTATTTTTACTAACATTTTTAATAGTAACTTGCCTATACCTCTGACACAACGCCGTTTGCTACCCCTTCCACGACTGGAGTTCGATGCTACTGACGTAATATACAAACAAATCACTTTACTAGGTATAGGAGGGAAGAAAAGTAGTTCATCCATTTACGTAAACTAGGAACATTTCGCTTTTGAGTTTGATCATTTTCATTAGGTTTTTGTTTAATCAAAATACAGTACAGTATTAACAATGAGTGTTTTTTACGTCCATGTGGACGTATTCATTATGCAGTGTATATTATACTGCCTACAGCACATTAGCGTACAATATAGAGAATGAAGTGAAATTGAAAAATAATCATAATATGGATATTTAAACACATTTTTAAAATGGTGGCCGTTCATTTCGATACAGGCTTCAGTTCTAATGTGCATATTATCGCACTATAGACTATTGTACCTAATCCCAATTACCAGTTTCGTTCTTCGTGCTAGTAACTCATGTTGAAATAATTATGTACCTACTCTATAAAAAAGTATCTTACGTACTGTAAATTCAATCTTCACTTCTTCCCGATCCGAAAAGATAAAATTACTCAGACATACTGTCTACTGTCCGTCCAAGTGGTTATGTCGTAGGTTCGTAGAAATGGAGGTAATTACGTGACAGTTAATTACTTAACGAGGCCCTTTTATTTAAGTTATTTTAAACAGTTGTATGATATTACGTAGACGTCCAATTCCTAACAGAAATTAATGTTTACAGAAGAGAGCTAAGACAGCTCAGTCACTAGCTGGCGAATAAAACTGGTGGGGGAAACCGGTATACGACGTAGGCAATTGGACGACAGTACCTGTGCGAAAATGACTCAATATTGAAAGCTCTTTCGTCACTGGAAAACGCGAACATATTTTTGGAACGTCTGTTTACTATGACCGTAAGGCTACTATATGCGGTCTTGGATCTATGTGGAGGACTGTTGAACTTCATTAGTAGAAGGGGTGGGAGTGAAGTACATTCAAAAACTCAGGTACAATAAAAATTGAAGTAAAAATAAAATGATGTCCCTGTAGATTCACAACTAAGATTTGTTCAGTATCGGGACCGAAAATCCACTGTCTATACAGTAGTGGCAAAAAAAAAAACCAAACCGACCCTTGTAGCTGATTTCAGAGCCTTTTTCATTCCAGAGGACGATAGACTGGTAACTAGGACTTTCGTGTTTCGAATCCTGCCTGGGAAGGAAACTTTGTTTTTGTTCCTTATTCAAATTTATTCTCAATACTTTTCGATTGCAGCGATATTTTACACTTAATTAACTTATTATTCCCAGAACATGAATTTTACCAGCAATCGAAAAGTATTGGAAATAAGTTTGAATAAGGAACAAAAAAAAAAAAGTTTCCTTCCCAGGCACGATCCGAACCACGAAAGTCTTAGTTACCAGTCTATCGTGCTCTGGAGGGAACAAGGCTCTGAAATCAGCTACAAGGGTCGGTCCGGTTTTTTTTTTTTTTTGCCACTACTATGCGTTGTTACCTCTAAATCTTCTCTTTATTATTATCATTATTATTGCTATTGCTGCTGCTGTTCCTTTTGTTATTTTTATGATTATTGTTATTGTTGTTCTTTCTTTTTTGTTTTACATTGACGTAAGGCTATATGTAAAATGTACGGCGTCATAGCCTAAGGTATGTATAGGACTAGCGTCACGGAATGAACGCTGGTTCGAGTTCTTATATGAAAAGAATTTTCTCATGAAATTTCGAGCAGTGTATGTAACCTGTACACACACAGCATTGTGAGTAACTTTGAAAGCTAGAATAGAGAGGGAAATCCGGTTTTGAAACCAGCTATAATGCCTGGGGGATCAAGGATCATCGTGCTGGCTACACGTTACCTCCGTGCTGGTTGGTTCATCGTTTACCTCTGCTGAGGTGAATGGACTTGGAGCCTGCAGTCGGCCTTGATCCTTCATGGACTGTCGCTCCATATATTACTATTATTTACTATATTATTTTACTATGAGAAATAGAAGAAACTCAGAAATTGTAAACCTGATTAAATAATAGTAATATGCGTTACAAGAGCGGTATGTTGAAGTTTTCATGTTCGAGGAAAAGTTTGAAAAAGCGAAACGCAGTTGAGCTTTTTTAATTTCCGAGAATTGAAAGAAAACATACCGCTCATGTATCGTACATTATTTTGTGCGAAGATCGTTTATTACATACCTGAAAGAGGAATTTCTAATTAGTTGCAATGAAATCTCCATCTTGGTTTCCGTTCAATAACGGCAAATTTGGAAAATAAAAATATTTATCTTCAACATTGTTGCTTTAAAATGTTTTCTGTGTTTACTATACTCCAGCAGGCCGTGATATACGTCTGTCTTTTTTTCTCCCAGTCTATGATGAGTCTGGAATCTTGTTGATTTTTTCACGGCTTCCTTAATGTTATTTGCATCACGAATGCAGTAACTTTAGTGGAGTTGTAGAGTTTACTTAATTTTTGCAAATATTTAAAAACAATAATTAACAGTGCAATTTAGGTGAAATTGCAGTGGTAAGTTTCCAATTTATAATTATTACTATATTGAACGTCTCTAAAAATAATATGTTAAAAGCCTAAAGCAGTAAAATCAATATGTCACTTAAGCGGTAAGAAGAGGGAAATTGTTATGTTTGTTCGGTTGGGAATACTGAATGTGGAATTTTAGACTTACCGCGGACTGGTTTTGTGCGGAAACCAAGCAAATACGCAGGATCTCGCACAAACAAATATAAAACTTTGAAAGTGACAGTAATAGTTGAATTAGATGTGCGCGGGCATGAAGACCTGCATAATGACAACTACCACACTGGAAAGTGATATTACGCCTTTGTTCTCTGAAATGAGGGATCCTTGTGCCGTTGTTGCTCGCAGGACTTGTGATTGGAATGCGCCATGCAAGAGTGTCTGTGTGTATCATAACTTTATATGCCCCCCCTCTCCGCACACGACGGTGATGGCCAGCAAATGTGGACTGCATGACAGGAATTCTCCGCGCTGATACATCATTTATATTTCTATTTTGGTCTCTATTTGAACCCGACAGCAGGTGACTCTGGTCAGTGACGAATAACTAGCACTCGTCCATGTTTGTAAATATGTATGCCTCACGAGTGTTAATTCGCTGGAAGTGTGATGTCAGATCCTGTGCCCTCCACGTGATCCTCTGGTCTCAGATCGAAAATAGTTCCAAGATCATCTTCATGTGAACTCCTGTACTGTGCTCCAACCACGAGGAAGTCTTTGCTGGATGAAAGGCAGCGGGGTATGCTGTGAATGAATGTTGATGCCATAAGATGTCATAAGGTCACACACGTGGGTACTCGTATATCTATTGGCTTTCTCTCACAGCACAAACAATAACATTGATACACACATGTTTATACCACCCTAATTACAAAATTAGATCACTGCTAATCTCCTGGTCTTTTAATCTCTCCATACAGAAAATAACAAATGCAGGAAAGCTCATGGTTTTTAAACTGGCGTTATAACGATAATATTATCTATCTACTTCGCTCCAATAGATGACGCAATAGTAAGTACATTCCTTTCACGGTTGATCTCCTGGCTGGAGAATAGTATGGATTTCAAAATCTAGTCGACCTGGTTGGCGAGTTGCCCAAGGTTGCGTGTTCGATCCCGGGCCAGGTCGATGGCATTTAAGTGTGCTTAAATTCGACAGGCTCATGTCAGTAGATTTACTGGCATGTAAAAGAACTCCTGCGGGACAAAATTCCGGCACATCTGGCGACGCTGATATAACCTCTGCAGTTGCGAGGGTCGTTAAATAAAACATAACATAACATCAAAATCTAGAAGATTATAGTGACTATTACACTTTTACTACGTCACACTACTTTCGACCAATAAAACGGTACGAAAGGATGTATTTCAACCAATCATGGCTGCTTATCGCACAATTTTATCGCGTCCCTAGCATTTGTTTAATTTTATCGCGTACCTAGCATTTGTTTAATTTTATCGCGTCCCTAGCATTTGTTTAATTTTATCGCGTCCCTAGCATTTGTTTCTTTGTTTGCCAACATTTCAAACTGCTCTGGTCTGGACGTCAAAAAAATATATATAAAAAATTACAAACCACTCCAATCGATGCACAGCAGTTTCAAATATGACTCGCATTGGCATTCAAGAACAAGAATTAATAAAAATCACTGATAATACCTATGCATCTTCTGAAATCCTATTTACAAATAAATGGAGAGCACCATTCGGAAATCCTAAATAAGTTGAATACACCATATAGGCCTAAATCAACGAGTTCCACTTCTATTACGCACACGTCCAATATAACATCAATTGAACCACCAACCACATTCAAATTTGAAAATTGTACATTCAATAATTATTCCTTTTAAAATTATTCATGTTTATTTTTTATGTCATCGTCGTTAATTAAAACTTTTCTAACACTTGTGTACATTATATTAGTTAGGTTATGTTATAGCTTCTGCTATATGATATTATGGATAGTCACGTATCAGAGATTGTTTAATATTAAGATTTATTGAAAATCATCTGTCAAGTGACGTTGATTACTGGGATTCGGATAATTGAAGTGGAATGCAACTGTTTTAATAATAAAAATGAAACTGAATCAACAAAGCCTTCTTGACTAGTAACATTGCCATCGTGTATAGATGGAGAACTTCTCGACGAGAAGACATTGCTCACTACTGCCATCTAGCATGCATCTAGCGTAATATTTGTAATGTTGAGATGGCACAATAATACATTTGAAGACAGTTGTATTTTCGTAAGTCAATTAATATTTTATTATATTGGAGTACTTCGTTACTTCTAATCTTTATATACTTTCTTCTAATCGTGTAATAGTCAATTAAATCCCACTCGAGTTTTGATTTTCTCTAGATAAATCAAAACCTCTAGTGAGATTACTGTTGATAATAGATGGATATAAATATTGATGAAGTCTCTTTGCTTGATTAAGTAATCACTACAGAAACTCATAACAAATGTTCAAATGACAAATGACTGTAGTAAACAAATCTCCTCGGCAACGCACAGCCATCTTATAGGGCAGTGATGTCAAACCAAGCGCATTTTTCTGACCTTGACGTCGTGCGCGGGCATTAAGCGCTAGGTATGCTAGGAGGAATAAGCAGCCTGTTGGATTAAGAAAACAGTGGTGCACAAACTTCAAACGGAACGTGAAATTTTATGTCGTTATTTTTATATGGCTTCTTTTTGTTTGTTATTTTCTATATTGTCTGTAAAACAAAAGTGCTAACACCTATTTCTTAGCCTAATATTGCAGCTGTGTTTTAAACGTTAATAACATAATAAAGAGTAAAGAAGGAATATTCACACAAATTCTATAATAACTACAACTGTACTGTACTAAGTGAATTAAACACATCATTCATAAAGAAAGTGTTATGTCAAAGAAAGACACTGAATATGACATGATAAGTTGAAATTGATATTGATGGTATCTTTAGCCTTATAAAAGTAATCAAAACAATGTTATAGTACAAAGCAAAGTTGTCTAGGTATATGTTTTAACTGTAACTAATATTACATAACAAAACTCTTATCGCATTATGCTTTTAGGTGATATTGGTGCGCAACTTTCTGTTATCAGAATATTAAATTATTTCGAAATCTGCTGAAGCTGTAGAGCTGACATTTTACCAACACATGGGCACATATCTTTTGTTTATGATGTAACAGTAGTTGCTTTATTGATTCATTTTCTTACAAACATTTTCCATGCGAATATTTTCAAAATTTTCAATATACTAACGTCATTAATACGTTTTTACGATATATTAGATTTACAAAAACATTGTTTTAGTACCTGTAAGGCTACTAAATAAACATAGCTGAAATTTTCATTTTTCTGTTCCTTTTGAATTAAAAAAGCAAACTTCTAGAAAATGAACATTAAAATTAAAACTTAGTTTTATAATGCACTTATACTTCTCAGACAAATCTTAAAATTAACATGGATACAGTTTTAATAAGTTCTCTTCCCTTTATCCATTGAATCAGTGCTAGCCATCCCTGTATATAGCTCGACCAAGCGGCATATACTACCTCTTTCGTCTGTCTCTTTCCTTTCCGCTGTAAAGCGCTCAGGCTCTCCTGGGCTCTAAAGCGCGCGCTTGCTCCTATGGGCATCGGTTAACATCACTGTTGCAGGGTTACCATCCGTCCGGCAAAAGGAGGACATGCCTCTTTTATAACCTTTTATCCTGTCCGGCAGGCATTTAAAAAAGATTGAAATTTCCGGCGTTTCGCATTTCAACTAGAATTAATAAGAATATTGAATAATGTGCGATATTATGCACAGAATATCTAAACAAATGGTGAAAGAATTTAACTGCTTTCAATAGTTGAAGCTGGAGTACATAAAAAACATAAAATATGATGACCTATTGACATGCATTGAATTCTTACACTTTAAAAATGTCATTATTCATGATTCTAAGCTACCGGTATTTTATCAATTTTATTCTTCAAGTACAAAGATAAGCCAATCAAATTAATTTTGACAAAGATTTAAGTTTAGATAAACAATGGTGCAAATTTTTCAATTCCAATAGTTCTGCGAGCACTGAAACTTTCTCAGAACTCTTAAAAATATGTCAATTCTATTTCTCTATCTCAAGTCACAATGGAAGTGCTGAGAGAGTATTTTCCCTAATATCTACTCAAGGGACAAAAGAACGAAATAGCATGCTAACGGAGACAGTCAGAGGTATCATCATAGTGAAATATAATTTCAAGGACATGTCCTGTGAACAGTTCCATAGTTATTTGCTACAAGATATAAGTTGGTCCCTTCAGGCTCTTGTGCACAAAGTGGGCTCCACCGATAAGTAGGGTACAGATGTAATACTGATCCAGCAACTAATAAGAAAACTAACTAAGGTGAGCCATTGTTTTTATCTTTAATTTTGTTCATACCAATTTTTAAGAAGTCCTTCTTTTTCAGCAAATGTCCTCTTATTTTAGATTCCATGTCCTCCTAAAGAATTTCTTCTCATGGCAACCCTAGCCATCTAGGATACAATGGGTGCATCAGCAGACTTGTATCGATAACATCATTCGATTATCTAACAAAATGAATATTATTATCGGTTACAAACTTAAGTTAAGTTGTTGGATTGTACCTCGATACGCGTTGAACGTAAACTTTCATTGTTATGAGTTTCTGAATTGATTAAAGTTGCAACACTTGCTACCAAGTTGACAATATCTAACAGATGTTTCATTGTGTTCTTTCATAAATAACTAAAAAAAAACCAAGGATTTTCGGACATATGGTTATATGAACTTTTTTCCTTGTTTTGCTGTGAGGAACATACCCCCAAGATTTGTCAAAATATTTCTGTAACACCCTGTATAAGGTCATAGCATTGTTTTTCTTACTATATAGATACGAAGACTGGTCGTTCGCATCGGACCATTTATGACAAATTGAGTCAGCGGAAATGAGATTTCTCCGATCTGTAGCTGGCTACTCACTGTGGGATCATAAGGAAAATGTTGCTATCAAACTGGAACCAGTTACATCTAACATTGAAAGATACAGAATAAACTGGAGGGACCATGCACACCGTATTTTCGAATAATAAAATAACGAAAACTATGCTCCGTTATAACCAAGTCTCGGTTCAGGGTACCGAAACGCAATACGTTACGAACGCACGGACGATTGCGATGTGTAGATCGAGGGAATGGGAGATGGAGAGTGCAGTTACTCTTTGTCTTAACATGTAAACATTCAGTCAAAGTAGAGAATAAAATAAATATTCACGTTCACAGATTTAATACATGGGGTGAGAGTTGGTAATATTGTGATAGTTCTTTTTGAGAATTTTTTACAATTTTACTGAGCGAGAGAAGGACTGGTTTTGTGCAGCAATTTATCCACGAACATTCCCTTAATACGTTGACGCAAGAAACCGATCTTCCTCTCGCTCAGTAAAATTGTGAAAAATTCTCAAAAAGAACTATCAAAATATTACTCATATCACAATACTAGCAACCTTTTCCCTACAATGAATTTCTAGTACAGAAAATAATTCAATTCAATTCAATTTATTTGGCCATTAGACATACAGTTTTAGGCTTCGTCAGAATACACTGAAAAACATATAAATACATTTAAAAAACATTAATAAAAGAAACAGTAAAATTTAAATAATACAATGAAAACATGAAATAATTTGGTACTTTTAAATTAAAGAAAACTAACTAAATTGCAATTAAAATTATTTATTAAAATACAATTTCATACAAATTTGTGTTGAAAAACTCAGCAACAGAATAAAAAGGATTATTTAATAACCAATTGTAAAATCTAGTTTTGAAGCTATTGATTGGTAATTTATAATATTGACTTGGGAGCTTATTATATAATTTCATCCCCATAATTAAAAAGTTTGTGTTGCTCTTGTGTAATCTAAAATATGGAATATTCATTTGTTCACTATTTCTAATTTCATGATCATGTATATTGGCCACTAATGAGTAATTGTCGATATTTTGTCGAGTGTAAAGTACTAGATCATATATATATACAAATTTATGATTGTTAAAATCCGTGATTGTCTGAAAAGTGGCGACAATGTTCCAGATAGTTTGATTTACATAAAATTCTAATGGCTTTCTTTTGTAAAATCGAGACGCTTCCAATTTCGGTTCCATTTCCCCAGAAAAGTAGGACATATCAGATTATCGACTGAAAGAAAGAAAAGTAGGCACATCTTAAATAATTTTGAGAAACGCAAGTCGTTAATTTCTTTAACAAATATAAAACTCTTGATAGCTTTGTGCATATATATTCGATGTGCTTATCCCATGTTAAACTGGAGTCTATAAAAAGTCCTAGAAATTTTGTGTAGTTGAGTCTGTTGTCTTTATTAATTAGATAATTTAGGCTGAAAGTTATGTTGATAGTTCTTTCTTGATTAAGCAAGAAACCATTAGATTCAAACCATAAAGCCATCCTAACATTACACGTTTCAATTTACCCGTACATTATATATAAATGTTTTTACATCATAAAATAATCACTCTCTGAGTATGAAAAAAAAAAAAAAAGGAAAAATATACAGTACATAAAATGGACACCTTCACAACTTATTGCACCGAATTACAAGGCAATTCGTAATGTGTCAAAAGAAAAGCATCTCTTATTTTCACCCAAAATAAACTTTTTTTTTACCAACATAGGCTATACACAAATCTCGATGGAATATTCTTTTCGATTTTTTTATGTCTGATTTTGATATTGAACCCCTGTCTCACTGTGTAATTTAATATTCTCCATGTGCCTTTTGCTATTACAGTGTTTTTCAAAGAATCGCCTTCTGTCAATCCTTATAAGCTTTTTTACACAATTTTCAAGATGCAGTGTTTTTCCCTTTACTAAGAAAATAGTTCTGAAAGAACTTCTCTGTAAGACTTTTTTTCTTTTATTTTGTAAATCATCTCGCAACCCCATCAGCTCTTTACACGACCCTTCCGGGGATCGCGATCCACACTTTGGGAACCAATGCCTTATACCAAACTGAATCTGGAACAAAGCATATTCAAACTACTGAATTATACATTTAAAATTGTCATGCTTTTTTCTTTTAATTTTTCATACTATTTTCAGTCTGGAATATTAAAATTAACTTGAGAGGTTCTAGTAAACCAAGGCATTGCCAAATTAATGAATTACCCCTCCTAACAAGTATGTTTCAGTCCTCACATACCATTGTAAATCTGGCAGATAAAAATGGCCACTAATATGTGAGTGACAAGTAAACCGGTGCATGTTCAGAGTGATTGAGTTGAGGTACCGTGGCCCCTGACTCGCTGCCTGGCGGACACCGCTAGTCCAGCCCGTCACGACATCCAAGCAGTATAGAGTAATAAAAAAAAGTTATCGATGTTTTTGAGCGGTCCAACCGATAAGCACTGGTGCGGTTCTTGTATCAGTATCGATTTATCTCTCCATTTGAGAGGGACAGCAAGAATCATTGGAATCTGTCGTTACGACTCTTTCTGTCAGCCTACCCCAGTTCGAAGGTACAGCACCCACAAGCATTCGGCAACATGCAGTCCAAGTTCCACGTGCCACGGTGAGTTTAACACGTCGAGTCACGGCACAAAACAGCACTAAGGCCCATTCACAATGAAAATTAAACATAACCGTAACATAAACACAGAACGATGAAAGAGTAATGGAACGGAAAAATTCGTAAGACATTCCGGCGCCGGAAAGTTTGAACCGGGTTTTCAGCATATGCTGACGCGATTTACCCACAAGCCATCAGCCGGATTCCACGACAGAATCGGAAGAATCGTCTCATGTTTCCATGGTTCCAAGTATGTTTGCTGTTATGTTTATATTCCCGTCTGAAGTGGACTTCGGTCCTAGGTTCGTTAAGATATCTATGACGTAGTTTAGAGGGCGGTCATTAGAGGCAACCCAAGAGTTGGAACTTAAAACGAGACGATTCTTCCGACGCCGGGGTGGAATCCGGTGTGGCTTAGTGGATAAAGCGTCAGCACGTAGAGCTGAAAACCGGGTTCAAAATCCCGGCGCCGGAGAGAATTTTCTCCGTTCCATTACTCTTTCATCGTATGATGACAACAGAATATCTGCATGGAAATATCATATGTACCGGTACATTAAAATAATATATATATATATATATATAAACACAGAAGTTTGCGCCCAGGCTACCAAATGGGATCATTCACAATGATTCACATAAGCATTGACATAAACATTACCGTTAGACGTTAACATGAAAGTTTGCAAACTCTAAACTTTCATGCTTATGCTTACGTGATTTGCAAACAGAACACAATCGTGGAGCGCTGATTTATACGACAGAATATGAGGAACTGGCGTCGTTGTTATGTGTCCATTGTTACCAAGTATGTTTGCTGTTATATTTATGTTCCCATCGTGAATGATGGTATGACTTCTTGATTTTACTGTAACGTTAAGTTAACGCTTACGTTATGTTTAATTTTCATTGCGAATGAACCTTACTACACTTACACTTTTTACTACTTCTCCAATATTCATTACCGTAACAATCACACAACCAGTACTGCCACCAACAAATTGTATAGCTGTTACAACCAACCATTACTACTGCTACCGCCACTATTACTACCACTACCAACACCACCACCATAACCACAACAGTAAACAGACATTACCATCATCATAACAATCACCGCAACCATAACATCACTATAACCATCACTACTGTAAACACCAAACCTACCACCGCAATCACCAAAGTCACCAGCACCACCTTAAGGGGAGGCAGAGGTGAATATTTCAAAATCCACAAAATTTATCCGATTTGTTTGAAATTGATCATGGATACTAAGTATGTTATTAGTAATGGACATATCAAGTTTCAACTTTCTAAGTACAATAGTTCTGTAAATAATAATAATTTTATAAAACTTTATATCGTTTGATATAAAATGCTCCATGCACCATATTGTAAGAAATTTTCAATATTTCTTTTTATTTATATGTTCAGAGAAGGTATATAAATAATGATAAGTATTAGTTTATTAAGGGAATAATATAGTAATACAGTTATCTTGGTTTTAATATCATATTTTTAAGGGCACAAAATCAGAAACTAACATCGGAATATCAAAATAAATATAATAAAAGTGGGGAAAAAAAAAAAAAAAAAAAACAAATTTTTAATTTTTTCTCCAGTTTTGTTCGAAAATTTCACCTCTGCCTCCCCTTAATAATCAATACCACCATTACCACCACCATAAGTTTTTAATTGGTTTATTTTACGGTGCTTTATCAACTGCAAAGTTTATCTAACATTTGAGTGAAATGAAGGTGATAATGCCAACGAAATGAGTCAAGGGTTCAGCCCCGAAAGTTACCAGTATTTGAAGAGGCCACTGCAAGAATGATGGATGTCACTTTTTTGTCGAAGATGAACCAAGACTGTCAATGCATAGCTTAAGACATATAGAAAGTACATACAGAGTTATATGGCATTAACACTGATAGTCATTGTCCAGTAATGATCGGAAAATCACAGTTGAGCTTTGAGCGCTAAGCATTTCAAACTTTCAATTGCTTCTCCTGCAAAATGTATTCCAAATGACATCCATCATTCTTGCAGTGGACTCTTCATTTGCTCTTAATGGGTTGGGGAAACCCCCGGAAAAACCTCAACCAAGTAACTTGTCCCAACCAGGACTTCGTTGACCCGCTCATTTCCTGCTCAAACATGCTGTTACTCCACAGTGTTGGACTCTTACCATAATTATCACTACTACCATCACAACCATCACCACTACTCCCACGGCGATAACGGACACCACTAGTAGACGTAGTACCATCACATCCAACACCATCAACACCACCATAATACCACCATTATAACCAATAGTATCATAATCATCAAAATCACAATCATAACCACCACCACCACTATCAAAACCATAACAAACACCAACATTACTACTACTAACCAGGACTATCACCATAACCACGACCATTACCATCACTACTATAGCCTTAACACCATCAGTACCACCGTCATAACCAACACCACCGTAACCATCATTACTACCTTCACAATCACAACCATGATCGTAAACACCACCAATATCACAATAATATCCATAACAAACACCATCACCATAACCGTTGACCTGGTTGGCAAGTTGGTATAGCGCTGGCCTTCTATGCCCAAGGTTGCGGCTTCTATCCCGGGTCAGGTCGATGGCATTTAAGTGTGCTTAAATGCGACAGGCTCATGTCAGTAGATTTACTGGCATGTAAAAGAACTCCTGCGGGACAAAATTCCGGCACATCCGGCGACGCTGATATAACCTCTGCAGTTGCGAGCGTCGTTAAATAAGACATAACATACATTCATCATAATCATCACAACTACCACAACCATCATTACTAACATCATGTTCACAACCATCACGGTAATCACCACCAATACTACAACCATAACCATAGCAAACACCACCAGTACCACAATCAGGAACATCACCACTTCCATCACTGTAACCATAACTATTACCATCACAACCACAAACATCACCATCACCACCATAACAAACACCATCACCACTACTACTACTAACCAGGACTATCACCATAACCACGACCATTACCATCACTACTATAGCCTTAACACCATCAGTACCACCGTCATAACCAACACCACTACAATCATCATTACTACCTTCACAATCACAACCATGATTGTAAACGCCACCAATATCACAATAATGTCCATAACAAACACCACCAGTACCATATTCATAAACACTACCATCATAACCGTCACTACTACCGTCATAATCATAACCATCACAACTATCACAACCATAAGAAACACCACTAGTACCACCATCACAACCAACACCGCCTAACCATCATTACTAACATCATATTCATAACCATCACGGTAATCACCACCAATACTACAACCAGAACCATAACAAACACCACCAGTACTACAATCATGAACATCATCACCACTTACATCATCGTAACCATAACTACTACGATCACAACCACAAACATCATCATCACCACCACTTCAACCAGAGCAGTCACCACATTACCCCTTCATAATAAACACCACCATTACTACCATTAATTCAACACTATCAGCACCACCATATCTATTGCAATATCACAACTACTATCATCACCTCTATCACAAGCATCACCACTATCATAACTACAAATCCACTATAATAATAATAATAATAATAATAATAATAATAATAATAACCATCACAATACTATCACTACCATCACTACAACTGCCACCACCATCACAATCATCCTTATTATTATCCCGACCGCAAGAATACCGTCTACCACTACTACAATCACCACAACTATCGTCATTTTCAACTTCGTCTTCAGCACCATTGCTACATCACGACTACCATTAGACTATTAGCACAGTCTAGTATATACAGTTGCGAAGCTCAATACGTAGTAAATATGCAAACATTAGATAGTTGCTCACCACTAGGATCGCTGATATCGCCTCATTACAGGCAATGCAAAATAGTACCGTCACAGTCTATTGTTTCTAGCACCCTCAAAACTCAAGCTTCGTGACTGTATAAAGTAGACTGTGCTATTACCACAATCATCATCACATTCTTCACCACTATTATCACGACTACTACCATCATCATGACAACCACAACTAGTGTCACTATCACCATCACAATCCAATATTACAGCGTTACCAGCATCAGTGATCACTAAGCAGTCGCGTATTTGTATTAAGCTTTGCTAGGCCTGGTGACGCAATTAGCTGCTTGCCCCTTGCTGTACCTCGCAGACAAATGGCGCCACATTGCTCTCATCGCTCACCTTGATGGCCGCCATATCTCAAACGCACCACGGAGGACCCCCGCGCGGCACATGACAACTGATTGATTCGTTCCCGGGTTCGAGTCCCTCTCAGGCGTGGCGGTACACCCCATACGTATCACACTCGTAATTACACTAATTATATTATACTGCATATTATATTATATTATATTATATTATATTATATTATATTATATTATATTATATTGGGACATCATTTTATTTTTACTTCAATTTTTATTGTACCTGAGTTTTTGAATGTACTTCACTCCCACCCCTTCTACTAATGAAATTCCAACTCCACACAGAGCCAAGACAGCAGATAGTAAGCAGTACTGAGTTACTGAGTATAGTACGTTCCAGAAATATGTTCGCGTTTTCCAGTGACGAAAGAGCTTTCAATATTGAATCATATTTTCGCACAGGTACTGTCCGTTTGCCTTCGTCGCATCCCGATTTCCCCCACCTGCTTCTGCTCGCCCCTCTGTAAAAGCTGGGCTGTCTTAGCTCTTTTCTGAAAACATTAATTTTTCTTAGGAATTGGACGTTTACGTAATATTATACAGCTGTTTAATTTAACTTAAATAAAAGGGCCTCGTTAAGTAATTAACTGTCACGTGATTTCCTCCCTTTCTACAATCCTGCGGCATAACCACTTGGACGGACAGTAGATAGCATGTCTGAGTAATTTTGTATTTTCGGGTCGGGCAGAAGTGAAGATTGAATTAACAGTACGTAGAGTAGGTATAGAATTATTTCAACATTCGTTTCTAGTACGAAGGACGAAACTGGCAATTGGAATTAGATGTAATAGTCTATAGTGCGATAATATGCACAAAAGAACTGAAGCCTGTATCGAAATGAACGGCCACCATTTTCAAAATTGTGTTTAAATATTCATATTATGATTATTTTTCAATTTAACTTCTTTCTCTATATTGTAGGCTAATGTGCTGTAGACAGTATAATATACACCGCATAATGGATACGTTCGCATGGATAACTCAGTTCGTGAGTACAAACACTTATTCTTAATACAGTACTGTACTTTCATTAAAGAAAAACCTAATGAAAATTATCAAACTCAAAATCGCGATATTTCCTAGTTTACGTAAATGGATGAACTACTTTTCTTCCTTCCTATACCTAGTAGAGTGATTTGTGTTTTACGTCAGTATCATCGAACTCCAGTCTTGGAGGGGGGAGCAAGCTGTGTTTCCGGCTCTCTAAAGGTATAGACGGGTTAATATTAAAAATGTTAGTAAAAATAAAATGATGTCCCTGTATTATATAGTGTTGGAATTTAATTGTAATTTTATTATATCCCCTATACGAGTGAACTGTTTTTTTTTTTTTTTGTTTTTTTTTTTTTGCTTTTTATTTTTCTTTATACTTTCTTGTTTCTTTCTTTCATTATTATTTTGTTTTTCTTTTTTTCTGTTTTTTAATTTCCTTTTCTTAAATTTATCTTTTCTTTCTCCTTTTTATCGTCTTCAATCTGGCCTTCCTATTATTTTTTTCTTCTTTATTTATTTATTTTTATTCTCTTGCTCTATTTTGCCTTTTCTTTTTGTTTCTTTCCTTTATTATTATTATTTTTATTTTATTATTATTATTATTATTATTGTAATATTTTTTATTTTTTTCAGTTTTTTATTTTATTATTATTATTATTATTATTATTATTATTATTATTATCATTATTATTATTCTTTTGTTAAGTCTATTTATACACGCTTTAACATTTCTGGTCATATCTTGTGTTTAGGATCTTTGCGTATATCAATAGTCCGTTGTTACTATGGCTGAGTTCCTTTTTTCTATTGTCATATGTTACAGATGGCTTGTGTTCATGTAGCTCATTTGAGATTTTGATTAATATTTATGATATTGCTGATTGAGGCGTTGATGAATCATGCCATATAAATTTCCAGTCCTGCATTTGCCTTTGTGACTGAGGGAAACCATGAAAAAACCTAGTCAGTTTGACCGACTACGGGATTTGAACCCGGGACCTCCCGAGTTTCAAACGCTATCGTGTGAGCCAACTCGCTCTTTCGTTACATTTTTAATTGTTATTATTAGTCTGTATTAGTGTGTTATTATTTTATCAATATTTTATTTTTGATTTTATAAGTATTTTTATTGTTATTATTATTATTATTATTATTATTATTATTATTATTATTATTGATTTTTCGTTTTTCTTCTCGCCATTCTTTTCTGGCTCACCTCTCCTTAGAATCATAATGATGTAAATGTGCTGTTCTTTTTTGCATTCAGATTATTATTGCGTGTTTTACCTTTTATCTTTTATTCAGTGTATAGACTCCCAAGTTTGAGAATCTGCTATTTCAGACGACCCAATGACATCCGCTACGCTAGTAGCTCGTCTCCACTTTGTGATAGACCTGCCACGAAGACAAAAACTTTTAAATTACTCCATAAATCAAAGTCCGGTCTACTCTGGGTTTAGTTAAACTCACTTTAAGTAACAGAGTGATAGCACAGAGGTTTATGGCTTTTCAAATGGTCTCCAACATAGCGAACCAGTCTACTGTTCGTCTAAAAAACATTCGTCCAGGTCTCTGTATCGACTGTCGACCTTCCTCTGCTAATGTGGTAATAAAGAAAGACTACTTTAAGGTTCACTCTTTCAGTAGTGATACTAACTGAATAACTTGTTATTTTGGAAAACGTATTATGTGTCTTTCACGTGTTAAAATTTACGTTACCTTGTTAACACGTTTCGGCCTGCTATTGGCCCTCAACGGAACTGGTTGTTGCTGGTCTTGGCGCCTTTTGTTTTGTTTCCTGTGGGGTATGTTTGTGTAGTGTAATGTGGAGTTAAAGAGTGTGTGTTCTGAAATTCAGTTGTGTGTTAAGAATTTCATGTGAATGTGTTTTTGTGTGTCTGTATATTTCGTATTGTTCTAGTGTGTTTAGTTTCTGACTTTTTGGTTGGATGTGTAGAATTTCTATGTCTGTGTTTATGTCTCTGTATGTGTGGTTAGCATTTGTGATGTGTTCTGCATATGTGAAAGTGTCTTGTAATTTTGTTAAGGCTGTGATGTGTTCTTTGTAACGTGTTTGAAATGATCTGCCTGTCTGTCCTACGTAAAAGTTGTTGCAGGTGTTACATTTGAGTTTGTATCCGCCTGTGTGGTTGTATTTGTTTGTTTGTTTGCTTGTGTTGTTTGTATGTTGAGATGTTTTTGTAGAGTATTATTTGTTCTGTATGCGATGTTGTAATTCAGACGTCTCCAAAAGCGTACTCGCGAGTAAGCCCCTGAACGGAACCGAAGCCAGTACGTAATGAGCGCGCTCCGCCTCACCCATCCCCACCTGTACTGTACTCATTGTTTATGCGCAAACGAAGAGCAGTGGCGGACTGCCATTATCATTGTGTTGGTCAGAGTGTTCCACCGTTTCACAATGTCTTCTAATCATGGACGTAGTACATTCAAGGATGAATAGGAAGAGAAATTTTTTTGTGTTAGTGGGGAGAATGTGAAATGCTTAATTTGTTTGAAAATTCTTAAGAGTGTGTTAAAATTCAACATGCGACGACAATACTCGACTCTTCACAAAGAATAACATACAATTACAGGCAAATAATTTATTTTGGGGCTGTCTGTATAACTGTTAATTATACATAATAATCAGTATATTACAATACGTTTACACTCAGTTCCGGATGACAAACATTAAATGATGTTTTTCGTTTCATTTTGGGTGAAGTGCGTAGGCCCACAAATATTTTGATAAATATAAAACAAGAAAATACAAACACAAATCACACATGTGTCCTCAGTCTTAAACAGAAAAAGCTTCTTGCTAGCTATGTTCTAGCTTGGAACATTGGAAAATCAATGAAGCCCTTTACAGAAGCATCATTTGTAAAATAGTGCATACAGGACGTTACTAAAATACTGTGTCCAGAACAAAGTCAAAGTTTAAGAAAATTAAATTTTTTCCAATTACAGTTCAGAGAAGGAATTTCAAGATTGTAAATGTAATTAAATCTGAAGTCGAAACCACAATTAACCAGTTTGAAGCTTACTCACATACATTGGACGAAAGCACAGATAGAAATGACAAAGCTCACCTAGTCATTTTCATCCGAGGAGTTAATGAACATTATACTGTGTCTGAATGTCTTCTAGATGTACAGTAATTACAAAATACAACTGGAGAAGATCTTTTCCAGGCACTGAAAGGCACCATAGAACAGAAGAGGTTGAATTTGCAATGGCTTGTGTCAATAGCAACAGACGGGGCTCCAGCTTCATAGTATGTCAAAATAATATACAAACGTATGATATTTCTTATTCTTTTGATGTTATTATTTGTAAACATAAGCACACAGTTGCCGCGATCCCCCACTGATCGCTCACATCTGTTGAGGTACGAGTCTCTCCCCCTTCTCTAGCCTTACAGCACACTGTGTTCGGCGGGCAGCATCGAGAGCACGAATGACGATATGCTTTTTGGAGACCTCTGTTGTAATTTAATTTCTTGAATGAGGTTGCAATCTTGTGTGTGTTTTTGTTTTCGTATGTTAGTGTGATGTATTTTTTGTGTTCTTTTGTTTGTGTTGTATTAAAAATTGCTATTTTTCAGGAGAACAATAAAAAGAATAACACATGTCAGCTATTCCCGTTCAAATGGTGTTCTGTCCTTATGTCTATTGCACTTGACATGGGCCATTTTTGGAGTCTATAAACATTTGAAATAGTAGCAAATGTGTCCTTAACTCAGTTTCATTAAAAGTGACTAGGGCTGTTTTTGTAATAATGTCTCCAATTTCATACAAACTTATCATAAAATATATCCTTAATAGATAAGTATGTAATGAGAAAACATGTTCAGTTTTACTACCGACAATTTATTTTAACATTAACTGCTTGTAGGGACAGACGATCTCACCGAAGATCTCATGTTGCAGAATCTCTTATACAAAGCTAGAGGTCTCGGACATGGGACACTTGCAGACCGTGAAGTCAATGAGTTGCCCCGGGCTTCGTAACGTTTATGACTATTTTATAGCAGCATTTTACATCGCTAATTGCGTCTCCCCTGACCCTTCACGCTACCTAAAAACTAAAATGTACAAGAAGCAAGGCTCATTGAGTACCGCGTCTTTAAGGTATTAATATGTTCATTACAAACTAATTCAGAATGATCGGCTAATTTTAACTAATCTTAATGTTAATATAAGCTGACTTATTCTTCCATTTATTTATATATTCATTCATTCATTCATAGTGTTCTGTCCAAAGGTAGGTCTTTCACCGCAAACCCAGCATTTTCCAATCCTTTCTGTTTTACGCTTTCCTCTTCGTCTCCACACATGATCCATGTATCTTAATGTCGTCTATCATCTGATATCTCCTTCTGTCCACAACTTTTCTTCCTTTCACCATTCTTCTCTCAGTGCAACCTTCACTAGAGTGCCACCTTCATAACGTAGTTTCTTCTTAACCCTTAAATTGGCAAAACTTCATTTCTCACACTAGTTTATTAAACCGTGTCGGACTATAAAGAAAACAACCGTCGCAATGTCCATATTTTATATGTTGTACAATATTATTTATTTATTTATTTTATTTATTTACATATTTATATTTATTTATTTACTTATTTATTTATTTACACATTTATTTATTTATTTACCCATTTATTTATTTACTCTATTTATTTATTTATTTACTTACTTACCCATTCATTTATTTACTCATTTATTTATTTATTTATTTACTCATTTATTTATTTATTCATTTATTTATTTATTTACTTACTATTTATTTATTTATTTACTCATTTATTTATTTACTCATTTATTTATTTACTCATTTATTTATTTTTACACATTTATTTATTTATTTACGCATTTATTTATTTACTCATTTATTTATTTATTTACGCATTTATTTATTTACTTATTTATTTATTTACGCATTTATTTATTTATTTACTCATTTATTTATTTATTTACTCATTTATTTACTTACTCATTTATATATTTATTTACGCATTTATTTATTTATTTACCCATTTATTTATTCATTTATTTATTTATTTACTCATTTATTTATTTATTCATTTATTTATTTATTTACCTACTCATTTATTTGTTTCATTTATTTATTTATTTACTTACTCACTTATTTATTTTTTTACGCATTTATTTATTTATTTATTCATTTATTTATTTATTAATTAATTTATTTATTTACTTACTCATTTATTTATTCATTTACTAATTTATTTATTTATTTACTCATTTATTTATTTATTTACTTACTCATTTATTTATTTATTTGCCCATTTATTTATTTATTTATTTACGTATTTATTTATTTATTTACTCATTTATTTATTTATTTACGCATTTATTTATTTATTTACTCATTTATTTACTTACGCATTTATTTATTTATTTACTTATTTATTTACGCATTTATTTATTTATTTACTCATTTATTTATTTATTTACTCATTTATTTATTTACTTATTTATTTGCTCATTTATTTATTTATTTATTTACGTATTTATTTATTTACTCATTTATTTATTTATTCATTTATTTATTTACGCATTTATTCATTCATTTATTCGAATGACAGGTACACTTAACGGCAAAACTAATCTTTAACTGACTCTTGGTCGATAGAAATGCTAAGTTCTATCGCGCGGTTCACTCGTGTAAACGTAACCCACTGCAAGGCATTGCTGTAATGTCCAGGGAACGGATTTATATGGACTAAAAATATATGAAATATGTAAATATATATGTAGTTATTTTTACCAAAATATGGAATTAAATATGGATTTTTACCAAAATATGGAATTAAATATGGACTTAAAATTATAAAAAATGACTATGTACGTTAAATATTTACATTTAATCAAACTAAACAAAAATATAATGGACGTACCTTATCTTCCAATGTAGTTTCAACAAAACACAATTTTTATTGTCTGTTACCATAACAATAGGTTACAAACATTTCTTTCAAGTGCTGAAAAGTGAATCTTCTTCTATTGTCTCTGAGGATAGATTTATACTGACTAAAAGAGCGTTCGACGTCACAAGAAGTAACTGGTACATAATTCAATTTCACAATGTCTGCTGGGGATAAGTCCAAGTTTCTAATCTTCACTGTTGATTCACCACTCATCACAGCAACAACCTTTTGTAGCTCTTCATATCCAGGGTTTTTAAACAGTGTCCACCTTAGCTCTTACTGCATCTGCAACTTTACCTCTACCACGATTCAGTTGTTCCACAGTACTATTTATAATTTCAAAACTTTCAGATAGTGAAAGGTTTATTTTGGAGACTTTTGAGCGTTTTTATGATGCATGAAAATGTTGCTGAATGTGAGCTAAGTCATTCTTCACATTTATGTCACAGGTAACTGTTTTCGCAGTATCAATTGAGACTGCATCTTCAGAGTCCAATGCAAGGAGAACATTGTTAATAGAGTCTATATTTCGGCATAATATTCAACTGCTTCTAGCCATGTACCCCATCTAGTTAAAATTGGCTTTGGTGGCAATGGAATTTCAGGATACATTTCTTTCAACACGTTAACTCTACTGGGAGCTTTGAGAAATACTTTTTCACTGATGAAATCAACAAATCTACTTTAGGGAAATTGTCTCTGACCACTTTGCCACACGATGAAATGCATATTTACACAAGTAAAATGAGTCAATTTAGGATATACAACAGATAATGCTTGTCCAGCTTTGACCATATAAGGGCAGCATCGCTAATAAAGAATAACACATTATCGTACATTTACCCTTTGGCCACAGGATACCCATTTAGCTTCGTTGAACAGTTTAACTATAGTTTTGTTATTGCACTTTTCTAGAACATCACAATGTAAAAGAATTCGTTCAGAATATTGTTCACTTAACAAACCGATAACTACATTACCAACAAGTCTACCTTCTTTGTATTTCAATGGAAACCCAAATTGAACTATCTTTAATTTCATCTCTTATCTTCTGTATTGTCTCATCGTAGATGGATGGAGCATACGTCTTCCTAAGTGTTGACTCATCCGGGATTGTATGTTGAGTATATTTTTCAAGGAATTCCCTGAAGACCTTATTCTTTAGTTTGTAGAGAGGAATATCAGCAGAGATGAGAGAACGGCACAGGTCGATGTTAAACTCAGATCTTACATTCGATGTTGTTGGTTTATTAAAAACAATTGTCTCTGCTTGGAATTTAGTTGTTTGTTGGCCTGATGTTTACTAGTTTAATGTGTTGTTGCACCAGGAACTTTTTTAGATGATTGCACACTGACACAAATTACAAAATAATATTTTATTGTCAGTTGATAAACCATCTTCTTTAAATTCTGAAATGTAACTTGTTAGTTTTGATTTTAAATTGACTGAATGACGTACTTTTGGCATATTTACCGTCTTTATAGTATGATTTACAAAACTGAACCTATTTATTGACTGGCATTTAACTGTTGAGCTGCACAACTGAAGTCTGTTAAAAATTTTAAATTAAATTAATACAGTTTTGTAACTTACTTTCCCATTGTTGATAGGACTTATTAATTTTCAAATAACTCTGATGTTAAAGGGATTACTGAACATGTGTTTAAATCTCTATTGTTGAAATGTATTTTTAAAAGTTAATGGAATTTTTTTTGTTTTATTTTAAACCTAATATAATATGGACTTTTTATATGAAATATGGAAAATTTATGGAAATTAACGAAAATATGTACTAAACTCTAAAATATGGAAAAATATGGAAAATAAAAGTAGGATTTTTCAGCCCTACACATTGTGAAACATAAAGATAATGCAAAATATAAATTATATTAGCTTTATAAGTAAATATGTATTTACATATAAATCCTTTCCTGCTAATGTCTCTCCATTGAAAGTCATCCGTCTACAATGTAATCAATGTTACGAGCTACGTGTGGGCGAGTGGTAAGATGTCTGACTTTCGTGTCAGGGGTTGTTAGTTCGCCTCCCGCTACGGTGAAATTATTATTAAATTATTATTATTATTATTATTATTATTATTATTATTATTTTTTTTAGTTTTTAATTAATTTACTAGTTAAAATGTGAAATGGAATTTGTTCATAAACTTCGTTATGTCTGTCTTGTAAAAATATTATTGCCCATCACCTGTTGGCTATTAATAGGCGAGACCTTGTCTGTACAAACAAAAAATACTTGTTTCACATCCTAAAATATCGGACGCATATCAAACATAAATAAATACTATTGTTGTGTAGTGCACATTATTCACAACGGAGCTTGATGCCGATAAATTAGTTGTTTTAGTACAGGAAAGATTACGTTCTGTACAATCTTTGAAACAATATCACGACAATAATGTGGTTTCTAAAAATATGTGAGAAATTGCAAATAAGATGAAAGCACCACATGAATAATAATTAGTAATTGGAATTGCTCCTGGTATGATTCTTCACATACTTAAGAAGAAGTTAAAGATAGGAAAATCCGCGCTCGGTGGGTTGCACACAATCTTAAAGAGGAAAACATGTGGCAGAGAATGGAAACAGCGAAATTGCACTTAGAACGCTATGGACGTGAAGACGAGCGTTTTCGTCGACGTATCATAACTTTATATGAAACCTGGGTTCGATGCTACCAACCAAAAGAGACAATTTTTGCTTTAGAGCCAGACAGGCAATTATAGCAGCAGTACAGCAGTCTGTTCAAAGATTAGTACAACAAGATGCTGTGAATGGCATCCGTCGTCTCCCTGAGGTGTGGAGGAGGGTTCTTCATGTTGGAGGAGATTACTTCTGAGCACTGCAACAATGTGACTGTTCCAAAAATGTTTTCTTTGCAGTTAATTCAAATGTTGCCACTAATTATTGAATGACCCTAGTAATCATGGACTGCATTTTAATTCTCGAGGCAAGGACTCGCTAACGTGTCTCATTGCTGACAGTCTTCAATGTGACCATGGCAAGTGTGACAATAAAATTCCTGTTGTAATCCGTCATAGGGCTTGTCCTTTTTTAGGGTAAATAAAAAAAGTCAAAATAACAACAATAATAATAATAAACTTACTACTTACTTACTTACTGGCTTTTAAGGAACCCGTAGGTTCATTGCCGCCCTCACATAAGCCCGCCATTGGTCCCTATCCTGTGCAAGATTAATCCAGTCTCTACCATCATATCCTACCTCCCTCAAATCCATTTTAATATTATCTTCCCATCTACGTCTCGGCCTCCCCAAAGGTCTTTTTCCCTCCGGCCTCCCAACTAACACTCTATATGCATTTTTGGATTCGCCCATACGTGCTACATGTCCTGCCCATCTCAAACGTCTGGATTTTATGTTCCTAATTATGTCAGGTGAAGTATACAATGCGTGCAGCTCTGCGTTGTGTAACTTTCTCCATTCTCCTGTAACTTCATCCCTCTTAGCCCCAAATATTTTCCTAAGAACCTTATTCTCAAACACCCTTAATCTCTGTTCCTCTCTCAAAGCGAGAGTCCAAGTTTCACAACCATACAGAACAACCGGTAATATAACTGTTTTATAAATTCTAACTTTCAGACTTTTTGACAGAAGACTAGATGACAAAAGCTTCTCAACCGAATAATAACAGGCATTTCCCATATTTATTCTGTGTTTAATTTCCTCCCGAGTGTCATTTAGATTTGTTACTGTTGCTCCAAGATATTTGAATTTTTCCACCTCTTCGAAGGATAAATCTCCAATTTTTATAGTTCCATTTCGTACAATATTCTGGTCACGAGACATAATCATATACTTTGTCTTTTCGGGATTTACTTCCAACCCTATCGCTCTACTTGCTTCAACAAGAATTTCCGCGTTTTCCTTAAATGTTTGTGGATTTTCTCCTAACATATTCACGTCATCCGCATAGACAAGAAGCTGATGTAACGCGTTCAATTCCAAACCCTGCCTGTTATCCTGAACTTTCCTAATGGCATATTCTAAAGCGAAGTTAAAAAGTAAAGGTGATAGTGCATCTCCCTGCTTTAGCCCGCAGTGAATTGGAAAAGCATCAGATAGAAAATGGCCTATACGGACTCTGCTGTAAGTTTCACTAAGACACATTTTAATTAATTAATCGACTTGTTTCTTGGGAATACCAATAATAATAAACAGAATCAACAAATCATATTACAATCAACATTCAGTGTATTCCATCAGAATATAAGAAGTATAAGAAATAAGACTGATGAACTCCTTGCATCCTTAGCTTCCGAACATTTAAATCCGAATGTGCTATGTATTACCGAACACCATATGAAACAACAGGAAATATTGTCTCTCTCACCGGAAGGATATAAATTAGGTGTTAAAATTGGAAAAATCGTATTAAAGAATTTATCCCCAAACTAAATTCAGCTTGTTTTGCTATTAGATCTATGCAAAAGATAGTAAATATCAATACCTTAAAAACAATATAATTTGCATACTTCCACTCGGTAATGAGTTTTGGAATAATATTCTGGGGAAATTCCACAGATAGTAACAATATATTTCTATTACAAAAAGGAGTAATTAGAATAATAGTAAGTGCCAAATCTAGGGAATCGTGTAGGACTATTTTCAAAAAACTACAAATAATGCCCATGACTTGTCAGTATATCTTTTCATTAATAACCTTCCTCGTATGCAATCGTGAAAACTTTGTAACTAATTCAACAGTTCATAGCATAAATACACGTCAAAAAAATGACTTTCATACTCCATCGGCAAATCTATCGTGGTATCAAAAAGGAGTGCGTTATATGGCAGTAAAAATTTTTGATAGCCTCCCTATCGATATAAAAAATGAAACTCATAACATAAAATTATTTAGGGCCAAATTAAATAAGTGCCTAATTTCTCACGCCTTCTACTCTGTAGGTGAATTCATGACATTCAATAACACTTCATGAAATTGATACCAGACTTTGTGTTGTACTAGTATACTATATTGTAGATCTCTTCTGTATATATTTCATCTAGACTGTGACTATAAATTAAGATTTTATAATAGTATTAAGTTTTTTGACTTGTTCCATATTCTAGCTGTAAGCATGTATGAATACCATAGAATGTTAATAAATACAATACAATACAATACATTTTATTCTAACAACTTTTATTTTGTAAAATGATACTGATCTAGTAAATATTATAGATTTATTAATATGTCCTACAGAATAATATCTGTAATATTGACAATTAATATTTGAGGAGAAAAATTCGCTCCGGCGCCGGGGATCGAACCCGGGTCCTTTGTTCTACTCGCTCTGACCACTGAGGTACGCCGAATTCAATCCACAGTACCGGACCGAACCCTCCTCCTTCAATGTTTCCCTCTGTGGCCTGACTCCAAGTTAGGCATATATGTTGACGTATACGTCCAATGTCAACTGTCATTATATACCCTGTATATGCCTAACTTGGAGTCAGGCCACAAAGGGAAACATTGAAGGAGGAGGATTCGGTCCGGTATTGTGGATTGAATTCGGCGTAGCTCAGTGGTCAGAGCGCTTGGTACGTAGAACCAAGGACCCGGGTTCGATCCCCGGCGCCGGAGCGAATTTTTCTCCTCAAATATTAACTGATGTAGTAAATTGATTCTAACAATAAAAGTTGACAAAAGTCATTTCATTTTCAACGTATAGAGTTTTAAAATAGTGAAAATGTAACATCCGTGACAACTGGAATGGTTCGCTAGTGTACAGCCTCAACGGATATTCTACGTTGAAAATTCAAGCACATTAGATTGAAGACTACATATTTCCAACAACTTTCCCCTCTTCCCATTTTTAGCTAACTGTACTAATAACAGAGTTTGCTATGTCGCCTCACTTTTGATTCACCCTGTATATAGGCTAATATGTACTATTTGGTTATAGTGACATTTCAACTTACTGACAAATTGTTTCGGTAGGATAAGTCTTAATAACAAACTCGTAAATTTTAAATTGTTCAATTTCAAGTAATGGGGTGGGTATATAATGGACTCCTTTGTTACATAATATTCATTTAAGCTGAAATGAATTGCACGACTGGTGGTGCATCTACCACAGCGCTAACAAGTTGTATCAGGGTGGGGCCCACACCAACGATATAAAAATGTTCTCTGGTAGTCCACTGGGGTGAACAAGTTCGAGAACCGATGTCTAACAAGAGCATTCAGTGATGTGTTCATAAATATATGTGTAGGTGGCAGCATATGCGATGTCACGTGACACGGACACGCCCGAACACGCCCGAATCCAGTCGTCGCCATTATGGCGGGACGGGGCCGGTGATCGAGACTGTTTGACGGCCGTGACGCAGCGTGGGGCACCACCGCGCCCTTCAGGCCAAGAGTGATATATGGGTTATTGTTCGTGACGAATTCAATTGTTACGGCTACATCTACATCACTAAATTCTCCTGGTACTTTTCATAATATGTGGCGTTATTGTAACTGGCGCCATGTTTTTTTAATTTTAATTTTCCATTTTTTTTTAATACAGCCCTATCATCCATGGTTTCCTTTCCCTGTGTCGTTCTCAGTCTTCAATTATCTTAATTTTCATATGGGTATTACTTTATCTCTGTTTTTATACATTTTCTTATATAGGGACATAATTTTATTTTTACTAACATTTAAATATTAACCTGGCTATAAATTTGGATTAATGGTTACCGTTTACCCCTTCTCTGTTTTTATACTAGGTATAGGAGGGAAGAAAATATTCATCCTTAAACTAGGAGATATCGTAATTTTGAATTTGATAATTTTCGTTTTTGTTTAATCAAAATCAAGTTTCAATAAGTGACGAACTGTTATCCATGCGAACGTATTCATTATGCTCAGTAATTATATACATTACGTCAAGTAGAGAACAGTTTTTCATAATAAATTTATTTTTTAAAATTTCATTTTTAATCAGTTCTTTGTGCATATCATCGCACTTTATTCATCTAATTCCAATGACCAGTTTCGTCCTTCGTACTAGTAACTCATGTTGAAATAATTTTCTATTATTCCAGTGATTAAAATCAGACATGCTATCTAAAGTGGTTAAATGAAATATGACAATTAATTATATTTAAGTTATTTTAAACAGTTTGTGGAAATCGGGATTAGGAAAACGGACGACAGTACCTTGGGAAAATACGATTAAATATTGAAAGTGGAACATATTTTGGAACGTACTATACTCACTAACTCAATACTGTTTGTGTTTACTACGACCTTGGACTTTGGTATACTCTTGGTTCTGTGAGGAGAACAGTTGAAAACTATTAGATGTGGGAGTGAAGTACATTAAAAACTCAGGTACAATAAAAATTGAAGTAAAAATAAAATGATGTCCCTGTACATCGATGTTAAGTTTCAGGCCACGGGAAAATATCCACAATTTTACTAAATACTGAAGTACATTTTCTAATAAATTATTTAATTTCATTTTAAACGTCCCATTTTTTACCATTTCTATTCCAGTGATGTAATTATAAAGAAATGTATGTAGTATTTGTGGACCTAGAAAAGGCTTTTGACAGAGTGGATTGGAATCTGATGGGGACCTGAAGAAAATAGATGTGGATTACTGTTCAGTAATCTTTATATGAAACAACGAGTGAAATCTCAGAAGGAACTGAAATGGAGGATGTCCTTTTCAGTACGATTTAGTGAAGAACTGTTTTCAGAACATGGGAGGAGTGATAGTAGGAGGAAGAAGAATAAAGTGCATAAGATTTGCTGATAATATGGCGTTGTTAGCAGAAGAGAAAATGATACTAAAAGATACGTTACAGGAGCTAAATGACATGTGAGCAGTATGGGATGAAGGTAAATGCAAATAAGACAAAGAGCATGGCCATAGGAAGAAAAATACAGAAGATAAACTTGCGAATTCTAAATGAGGCAGTGGAGCAAGTGGACAGCTTTAAATACTTGGGTGGAGGACTATAACCAGTAACATTATCTGCTGCCAGGAAGTCAAAAGGAGTATAGCAATGGCCAAGGAAGCTTTGAGTAGAAAAGGGGGCACTTTCTGTGGACCTCTGGAAAAAAAAAACTAAGGAAGAAACCAATGAAGTGCTTTGTATGGAGTGTGGAATTGTATGGGACAGAAACATGGACATTACGACGAAATGAAGAGAAACGAACAGAAGCATTTGAAATGTGGATATGTAGAAGAACGGAATGTGTGAAATGACAGACAGAATAAGAAATGAAGCTGTGTTGGAAAGAGTTGGAAAAAGAATGATGCTGAAACTGATCAGGAAGAGAAAAAGGAATTGGTTGGTTCATTGGCTGAGGAGAAACTGCCTACTGAAGGATATACTGAAAGGATGGTGAACGGGAGAAGAGTTCGGGGTAGAAGAAGATATCAGATCATAGACGACATTAAGGTACATGGATCATATGAGGAAACGAAGGTGAAGGCAGAAAATAGGAAAGATTGGAGAAAGCTGGATAAGCAGTGAAAGTCTGCCCTTGGGCAGAACACTAAATGAATAATGTAATTGTGTTTACTTGCTAATTATGCTATTTATATGATTTATTCATATATTTAATTTCGTCGGCCTGGATGGCGTAGTCGGTATAGTGTTAGCCTTCTGTGTCCGAGGTTACGGGTTCGATCCCATGTCAGGACAAAATTAGGCACACCGGCGACGCTGATATAACCTCGGCAGTTGCGAGCATCGTTAAATAAAACATAATTTAATTTATTTTATTTCATTTCATTTGCTTATTTACTAATTGTCTGCCTCGGTAGCGTAGTTGTATATCACTGGCTTTGTATGCTCGACGTTGCGGGTTCGATCCCGGCCAGGTCGATGACATTTAATTGTGTTTAAATGCGACAGGCTCATGTCAGTAGATATACTGGCATGTAAAAGAATTCCTGCGGGGCAAAATTCCGGCACATCCGGCGACGCTGATATAACCTCTGCAGTTGCGAGCGTCGTTAAATAAATCATAATTTAAAATTTTTAACTGTAAGTATTTTCTACTTCTCATTTCATTATTTATTTAGAAAGCCTATAGGTCTATTATTCTCAAAAAGTTAAATTATAGACTCAAATAAACAACAAATACAGATTAATAACAAGAGAAGTGCAACAAGAATATCTTGTTTCGTCCAATCTTTTTAACTTTCACATTGATAAGGTCGTAAGGTATAAAGACATTTGTGCTAGATCGTGCGTATTTGCTTGGTTTCCGCACAAAACCAATCCGCGGTAAGTCTAAATTCCACATTCAGTATTCCCAACCTAACACACATAACAATTTCCCTCTTCTTAAAGTGACATATTGATTTTACAGCTTTAGGCTTTTAACATACGTATTATTTTTACAGACGTTCAATATAGTAATAATTATAAATTGCAAAACTGCAATTTCACCTAAATTGCACTGTTAATTATTGTTTTTAAATATTTGCAAAAATTAAGTAAACTCTAAATCATTACATAACCTTACCGTTTGTTTTAAGTTCGCATTTATAGACTGGGGGAAGGCAGACGTATATCACGGCCTGCTGGGTATAAAACACAGAAAACATTTTAAAGCAACAATGTTGAAGATAGAATTTTTGTTTTGCAAATTTGCCGTCATTGAACACAAATCAAGATGGAGATTTCATTGCAACTAATTAGAAATTCCTCTTTCAGGTATGTAATAACGATCTTCGCACAAAATAATGTACGATACACGAGCGGTATATTTTCTTTCAATTCTCGGAAATTAAAAAAGCTCAAATACGTTTCGCTTTTTCAAACTTTTCCTCGAATATGAAAACTTCAACATACCGCTCTTGTAACGCATATTACTATTTAAAATGTGTCTGACGACAGTGGGTGCAGTTTGAAATTCAAAAGTGAGGTTACGTAGGGATGAAGGTGAGCAATAGAAAACTCTCGATTAACAGTGTTTTTGCACTCATCCTGGAAAGATAAATCGACGCGTTTTCCTTGAAAATTGTATCCTCTGTACATATAAAGTTATTCAAGTCCGTATAGTTAAATAATGACGACAAAGATCATTGTCTACCTGCATGTTTCTATTCTTTTAATTTTAGTTATTATCTGTGTACTAATGTCGTTTATTTAATTTCATTTATAGATGCCATTCTGTTTCCTAATTTTAATATTGCTCTCTTTAACTTGTTAACTTGTTTCTTTTTATTTATTTACTTATTGATTTTTATCTATTTGTTTATTCTTTGTTCACATTTATTTTTATTTTTATTTATTTATTTTTATTTATTTATTTATTTTTGTTTATCTGTTTATATATCCCGAAAAGACTAAGTATATGATTATGTCTTGTGATCAGAATATTGTACGAAATGGAACTATAAAAGTTGGAGATTTATCCTTCGAAGAGGTGGAAAAATTCAAATATCTTGGAGCAACAGTAACAAATATAAATGACACTCGGGAGGAAATTAAACGCAGAATAAATATGGGAAATGCCTGTTATTATTCGGTTGAGAAGCTTTTGTCATCTAGTCTGCTGTCAAAAAATCTGAAAGTTAGAATTTATAAAACAGTTTTATTACCGGTTGTTCTGTATGGGTGTGAAACTTGGACTCTCACTTTGAGAGAGGAACAGAGCTTGAGGGTTTTTGAGAATAAGGTTCTTAGGAAAATATTTGGGGCTAAGAGGGATGAAGTTACACGAGAAAGGAGAAAGTTACACAACACAGAGCTGCACGCATTGTATCCTTCATCTGACATAATTAGGAACATTAAATCCAGACGTTTGAGATGGGCAAGGCATGTAGCACGTATGGGCGAATCCAGAAATGCATATAGAGTGTTAGTTGGGATGCCAGAGGGGAAAAAAACCTTTGGGGAGGCCGAGACGTAGATGGGAAGATAATATTAAAATGGATTTGAGGGAGGTGGGGTATGATGGTAGAGACTGGATTCATCTTGCTCAGGATAGGGACCAATGGCGGGCTTATGTGAGGGCGGCAATGAACCTCCGGGTTCCTTAAAAGCCAGTAAGTAAGTTATCTGTTTATATATTCATTTATTTTATTTTTGTTTATTTATTTGTTCATTTATTTTTTCTTTTTTTCCTTTTTTCTGTTTTTCTTTTTCTTAAGCCAGTGGTTCCCAACCTCTTTTGACTGACGACACACTTTACTGAACGCCCACGATATCGCGACACACTCTGGAACTCTGTGTAGAATATTTTATAGTGGACGGGAAGATGATTAGGTTACTGTTCACTGCACGGGAATTTTGGCGTTTTTAACCTACTTTCCCTCCAACTGAGACTTTGAAGATGTAAACGTAATTCAAAGAAAAATTATATTAAAAACTTTGTTATTCACACATACGGTCCCATTATGAAAAATGTAACTAAAAGGTGCGGGACACCGTTCCAGCGCGTTCAGCCAGAAAAAAGCATTGATGACTTCTAGGTCGATTTAACACCAGTCAACTGAGACTTGATTTTGAAGATGTCAAAAATCTCAATTCAAAGATGTCCAATAAAAGATGTACGATCAAAGATTATCATTTTTGAAAACTCGCCTATTTAAATTAATGTGAAATCTGCTGTTGGCGGGTTGCACGGAGTTTCATTATACATGGCCTTATGGTTGAAAAACTGAACTGAGCATTGCTGCAGGTGTTTATTTATATATATATATATTTAAATATTTATATTAAATATATATATATTTAAATATTTATATTAAATATTTATTTATTTAAATATTTATTTACTTATTTATTTATTTATTCATTTATTTATTCATTTATTTATTTATGTATTTATTTATTCATTTATTTATTATCTATCTATCCATCCACCCACCCACCCACCCAGCCATCCATTCCATCCATCTATCCATCTATCCATCTATTTATTTAAATATTTATATTATCTATCTATCTATCTATCTATCTATCTATCTATTATCTATCTATCTATTTATTTATCTATCTATCTATCTATCTATCTATCTATCTATCTATCTATCTATCTATCTATCTATCTATCTATCTATCTATCTATCTATCTATCTATCTATCTATCTATCTATCTATCTATCTATCTATCTATCTATCTATCTATCTATCTATCTATCTATCTATCTATCTATCTATCTATCTATCTATCTATCTATCTATCTATCTATCTATCTATCTATCTATCTATCTATCTATCTATCTATCTATCTATCTATCTATCTATCTATCTATCTATCTATCTATCTATCTATCTATCTATCTATCTATCTATCTATCTATCTATCTATCTATCTATCTATCTATCTATCTATCTATCTATCTATCTATCTATCTATCTATCTATCTATCTATCTATCTATCTATCTATATCTATCTATCTATCTATCTATCTATCTATCTATCTATCTATCTATCTATCTATCTATCTATCTATCTATCTATCTATCTATCTATCTATCTATCTATCTATCTATATATTATCTATCTATCTATCTATTTATTATCTATCTATCTATCTATCTATCTATCTATCTATCTATCTATCTATCTATCTATCTATCTATCTATCTATCTATCTATCTATCTATCTATCTATCTATCTATCTATCTATCTATCTATCTATCTATCTATCTATCTATCTATCTATCTATCTATCTATCTATCTATCTATCTATCTATCTATCTATCTATCTATCTATCTATCTATCTATCTATCTATCTATCTATCTATCTATCTATCTATCCATCTATCCATCCATCCATCTATCCATCCGTCCACCCGCCTACCCGTCTATCTGTCTATCTATCTATCTGTCTGTCTATTTATTTATTTATTTATTTATTTATTTAACTAGCTAGCTAGTGAATACAAATTAAATTTATAAAACAAAAATGTTTCTAGCCACTACCATGAGAGCCAGGCTCGTGTACGGTGTGGTCTTAGTCAATAATATAACATAAAATTTACAAAGACGATTACTAAATACAGTAAGTAACTTAATTCAAACCAAAACGTGTTCACGTGTTATTGGTAAAGTCTGTCTCAAAATAAAATATATCATATCAAAGACTTCGTTACAAATAAAAAATGCGTTGTAAAGAGACTTTCTGGATGGCATAAAATTTATTTTTCAAATCCAAAATTTCGCGACACGTTCCATGGAGCTGCGCGACACACCGGTTGGAAACCCTGTCTTAAACTAAAACGAACAAAACACTCATACCCAAGGCTGGACTCGAATCCATAACCCTTTGGACCGTGCCTCTACCGCTTGCGTCACCCAGGCTACCATTTATTCATTCATTCATTCATTCATTCATTCATTTATTCTTTATCCTGTTTCTTTATTGATTCTTTATTCTATTTATTCATTCATTATTTTATTTATTGATTTATCCATTAATTAATGATTTTTTAATTTATTTTTGTTTGTTTTTGTTTATTTATTTGCTTATTTATTTATTTGTTTATTTATATTTTATTTGTTTGTTGTATTTGTTTTTTTTGTTTTGTTTGTTTATTTATTTGTTTGTTTATTCAATTGTTTGTTCATCTATTGATTCAATATTTTACTTATTTGTTATTTACTTTTGTTTTTTGTTTATTTATTTGTCTTCTTCTTCTTCTTCTTCTTCTTCTTCTCCAAGCTTTAAGCCTTTTAAGGCTTGTTGCGGCTCCAAATTAATTGCACTCATTCATTGATCCATCTTTTCTTAGATCTACCGATGTTTCTCCTCCCTTTAGGTATATAATGCATAATTTGTTTGGGATATCTATCTTCGCCCATTCTCTCTACGTGTTCCAGCCATTTTTGTCTATAATTTACTATCTGAGAATGTGTGGTACAATTAAGAGGACACTGAGGAAAAAGTCAGAAAAGACACAATGATAAAGTTCTATAAAACTATGGCAATCCCGGGAGCGCTATATGGCAGTGAGACATGGACAGTGTCATCTAGAGATAAAATTAGATTACAGGCAAGAAAGATGAGGTTTCTGAGGTCGGTACTGGGTGTAACAAGAAGACGATGAAAGAGTAATGGAATATATAATATATAATAATATATATGTAACGAGAAGAGACAGACTTAGAAATGAAAATATAAGAAACCAATTACAAATTTATAATATAAATGAAAAAAAAAATTGTTTGTTTATTTATTTATTTATTTATTTACATTGAGAATTATTTAGTATTTATATACACATAATATATTTGTACCAGTACCTCCACACTTAGCAACTCGCATGCCTACCAAATATACGCCTATTTCAAGGCGCGGATTCATCCCGAATGCCTGTACATCTCTCTCACCGTCTTCCCTCCCACTCCACGCAGAAACAAGAGACGATTCTTAACCGCAGACTCCATAGGCGGCTGCATTCGTGTAGTACACGTCTGTCAGCGTCTACAAATTGTATATTTTGTGCTGAATAATACTTGAATAAGTTCTTGGATAGCTTTTCCGGGACAGGGGCGTAGACACAACCATCTGAATGAACAAGCGGAAATTCCATTCACAACAAGACGAGAACATGGCCGAAAAGTTCTCCGTCAGAATCAAAGGTTATCCTGTCATCTTTTAACTTGTGAGAGGGCAGAAGAGTTGCATGAAATCATAACTTACAGTGACTTGAAATCAGTGCTGGCGGTTATGAATTATCGGGATTGTGTGCATTGGAGACAGCGACGCGCCAGTACTTTTACTTTCTTACTGTACGAAATCTGAAGAGAAAATATTGGGTAATTCATAAGTAATTTTAAATATTAATTGCGTGTAATGTAGCAGTAAAAACAAGACTAAAGCGACTATAACGCTTTTTCAGAAAACGTTTATTTCAGAGTTATGTCGCAATGAAATAGTTCTTTGGCCAGCCAGATCACCGGACATAAGCCCCATGACTTTACATCTGAGGTCGCCTGAAGTCACTAGCGTACATCACTGACATTCCGGGAAAAGCAGAAATGCAATGGTGAACTTAAAGTAGCTGTAAAAGTTTTCAAAGTGATTTGAACGCCTGTTGTTACGAAATCACTAATGTGACAAGTACGTCTCTGTGTACGAGATTAGGGAAATTATTATGAACACTTATTATATGCATTGTAATTTTTGTGTACTTCTTGAGAGAAATTATTTCAATATGAAGAGTCCACTGCAAGAATGATGGATGTCACTTTCTTGTCGAAAGTGAAGCAACACTGTCAATGCATAGCTTAAGACATATAGAATGTACATAGAGAGAATTATATGGCATTAACACTGATAGTCATTGTTCAGTAATGATCGGAAAATCACAGTTAAGCTTTGAGCGCTAAGCATTTCAAACTTTCAATTGCTTCTTCTGCAAAATGTATTCCAAATGACATCCATCTTTCTTGCAGTGGAGTCTTCATATGTGTTCAGTTTGTTTGTTTCGTTGGTACATAACTCTGAAATAAAACACTTGAAGAAATGGTAGTGGCGGACATTACATCTTGTTTTGCATATTGAAGTAAGGTTGCTAACTTGAGGAAAAGTCCTCACACTATTGCTCGATCTCAGACATGAACTGCAAGTGTTTTTTCAAGATCTCCATTTTCATCTGGCTTCAAAGTTTCACAACAGCGAATGGCTTCAGCAACTTCCATATTTACTTACTTATAAATGGCTTTTAAGGAGCCCGCAGGTTCATTGCCGCCCTCAAACAAGCCCGCCATTGGTCCCTATCCTGTGCAAGATTAATCCAGTCTTTATCATAATATCGCACCTCTCTCAAATCCGTTTTAATATTATCCTCCCACCTACGTCTCGGCCTTCCCAAAGATCTTTTTCCCTCCGGCCTCCCAACTAACACTCTGTATGCATTTCTGGATTCGCCCATATGTGCTACATGCCCTGCCCATCTCAAACGTCTGAATTTAATGTTCTTAATTAATAATAAATAATTTAATTTAATTACGTTTCTTACAGTTACAATGAACTGTAATTTTTAATCCATGTTTGAATTATAATTCTATATAAAACTAGTGGCTTGTGCAGCAACTGCTGCTAAGTTCATTAGAAGTTCAAATTAAAATTTTTCAAATTTATTTCCAATGAAATATGTAAGATATTTTGGATGTTATTTGCTTCCATAATAATGAAACATACCCCTCTGAATGGTTTTCTTCATGCTAAATACTTTTTATTGAACCTATACATCTTCAGATCTTGAGTTTCAACGCGAAAACGCAAGTAACAATGTCAGGACAATCAGTCGGTTTTACATGTGGGAGTGAAGCAATAGCTATTTCAGGTCATTGCGGATCGTAGGTTAGAGTTATGAAAATATCAGATTTGCCATGCTTTCCAACAATAGATATAACGTCTTTTTATATCTGCTGCATGTTTCGTGAACTACCGTGAAATGTAGAGGGTAGAATCATTTTATCCTGCCAAGAGATCTTGCTGAAATGATCGGGAGATAAACAATTTTGTAGGCCTTTTATTTTATCAGTAACTAATACCTTTTGGTCTTCCCTTAGGCATTATAATTGTTGCGCTTCTTCCAGACAATACAGAAGAGAATCTATATCACTTACTTACTTACTGGCTTTTAATGAACCCGGAGGCTCATTGCCGCCCTCATCTAAACCCACTATCGGTCCCTATCCTGAGCAAGATTAATCCAGTCTCTACTGTCATATTCCACTTCTCTCAAATCCATTTTAATATTATCCTACCATTTATGTCTGCCTCCCTTAAGGTTTCTTCCCTTCACGTCTTCCAACTAACACTCTATATGCATTTCTAGATTAACCCATACGTGCTACATGCGCTGCCATCTCAAACATCTGGATTTAATATTCCTAATTATGTTAGGTTAAGAATACAATGCGTATAGTTCTGCGTTGTGTAACTTTCTCCGTTCTCCTGTAACTTCATTCCTCTTAGCCCCAAATATTTTCCTAAGCATCCTATTTTCGAACACCCTTAATCTCTCTTCCTCTCTCAAAGTGAGAGTCCAAGTTTCACAATCATAAAGAACAATCAGTAGCATAACTGTTTTATAAATTCTAACTTTCAGCTTTAAATATCTACACCACACCATCATTAAATATAATATCGAAAAGCCCCATACCACTTGATTAATAACTATAAAAATATTTCATTTTAATAACAATATTGTTATCTTATGTAAGTTTTGTATAGACTACTATATAGCCGTCACTCAGTAAATATTATAGATATGAAGATCTAACTTCATATTCTCTGCGCCTACTTATATAACCCCAAAAGGTTTCACTTTCATATCATCAATAAAGCATTAATCTGTATGATTAGTGACAAATACATCAAGTTAGTCACTATAATAATATTTCATTTTTAATGGTAATAATATCATCAAACATTCTTAAGTTTTGTAGGTTTTAATATCCAATACACAGACAGCTGTACTCAGAAATTTACACACCAGAGAATCTGACCTGTAAATTCTTTTTAATAAGTCATGAACTTTTTAATAACCAATATTACAGAAACGTTCTGAAAAAGTTACACAAATGAAGATCGACATATTGGAATTATGATGTCAGAGAATCTGAGCGATCTGAACTCTAAATATGTCAGCAATCCTGCAGGTCGTAGCCTTCATGTGATATTGTTTATTGTAGTGTGTTTGTGTTTTGTTTTATTCTGAAAACACATTATGTATTTCTCAAAACTGACGACAGATGGATTTTGAAAAATACGAAAATGATGTAGGAAAATTGACATTTCACTGAAAACTACTATTTTTCTGAAAAACGTTCAGCCGTTTTCCCGTAATTTCCATTACCAGTTCAAATTATATAGCTATAGATGGGCATCCAATACTTGGCATAGATTCGTATCTGCAATTTTATAATGGAACTTGGTCATCGCGGCAAGTTTCATTATTATATCTGTATCAATTTATTTATCTCCCTACCTACTTTTTTGTTCTTTCTCCACAGATCACTGGTACAGCTAGTTATCCCTGATTGTTTTTAAAATAATTTTGTCGCCGTAATATCTGGTCTGCTACATTCAAATGTCTTACTTGCCTATATACAGTAGCGTGCAAATTAATCCGAATACGACATATTTTTACATTTTCTGTCATTGTTGGCCTCACAGCTGCTCATACCGCTTTAATTGACATCTGTAGTACGTGTAATTCCATTGTTGAAGGTCTGTCATTATTTTTTTTATAATATGTGACATTTTGCCTGTCGTTTTGTACTTATAAGCATTTCAGTTGTGTTGAAGACTTAATACTGCAATCCTGTGTACATTCTGTCGTCTTCACAAATGGATACAACTCCACGAAAACGGTCTAAAATTATAACATTAGCAGAGCATTCTTTTATGACACAGAGGCAAATTGCTGCAGAATGTCACATCGGTTTGGCTACTGTTAATTCGATCATAAAACGATACAGGGAGACTGGATCCATCACACCCCAGAAAAAAGGAAACTGTGGCCGGAAAAGGAAGACTTCACCTGCAGATGATCGTTTAATTGTCAGGAAAAGTAAATTGAATCCTAGACTAACTGCTGTCGACTTAACCCGCGAGTTAATGGCTATCACTGGGGCGAATATTCACGTCACAACAGTGCGGCGTAGGCTTTTGGAAGCTGGACGAAGGGCTCGTAAGCCTATTAAGAAGCAACTGCTAACCCCTGTTATGTGCAAAAAACGCTTAATGTGGGAAAAATTACATCAACACTGGACAGTGAATGACTGGAAGAATGTACTTTTTTCCGATGAGTCTCATTTCGAGGTCCACGGCCACCGTGTTTCTTACGTACGGAAAGGATCCGAAAAAGTAACAGCAGCTCATCTCCAACAAGCACCCAAATACCCCCCTAAAGTAATATTTTGGGGTTGTTTTACACATGAAGGGCCTGCAGCATTAATACCTATCAAGGAAATGATGAATTCTGATAAATATATTCACTTACTGGAAACCAGAATCGTACCCCAGCTGCAAAAATCATTTCCGGATGGCAGAGGTGTGTTCCAACAAGACCTGGCACCATGCCATACGTCTCGAAAAACTACAGAATTCTTCAACAAGAAGAATATTCAGGTACTCCCCTGGCCAGGCAACTCACCCGACATCAACCCCATTGAGAACTTGTGGTCAATTTGCAACAGAAAAATGCAAAAAATGGATTGTTCTACAAAAGAGAAGACGATTTCTGTCCTCATTGGTGTATGGTTTCGCGATGAAGAAATGAAGAATATTTGTGGGAAATTAGTGGAATCCATGCCAAATCGTCTCAGAGCTGTTATTAGGAACAAGGGAGGCCACATAGATTACTGAGGTATGTCTTAGATCCTTTTTTTTTATCCCGTTTGAGTGTTTTTGCATAAGTAATTACGTTGTTCGGATTAATTTGCACGCTACTGTATTATCGTTAGTAGTATTACTACTATTATCGTCATTGTTGTTATTATTATTATTATTATTATTATTATTATTATTATTGCTGTTACTGTTACTATGATCATTATTACTGTTATGGTATTATTGAGAAGACAATACTGGGAAAGAACTTCGAGGAAATGTGTTGCCTATTTTGAGGAATAATTAAAAAAAACAACCTGAAAGGACTTCAGAGAAAAACGACTCACTGTTAGATAGGAAAGCAAAGTTGCTGATCGAATCAAGAGCGTGTGTGACACTGTCAAACAAAACAGTTCTAAGTATTCAAATTGTGAACAAGAGTTGTGACGTAGGTCGTTGTTTTTCGGAGCCCCGGCACACGACGTGAGACGATGGTGCGCCTCTCCCCACCCTTCCCCCTTCCATTACGCAGCAACCATCAAATGTTGCGTACCTTGCATACGAGATGATTTTTTCGAACATGTTTTGTCAGTCTGCGAGCCTTCAACTTGAGGTAGAAATGACTAACAAGAGACAGCCTGCCCTACAGTCAATGGATATCAGTTCGAAATTACATTTACGTATCCAGAGGAACCAATTTCTTCATTTGTTAGCTCTTACAGTCAGCTGTCATTCAGCGTTGCTGAAGTAGCTGGAGTGTTTGTTTAATTCTTTAACATTTTCCTTGCTCATTTGTTTATTCTCGACAGTTAATCTTGTCATTCCTATTTGCTAAAGTCGACACTATATAAAATACTTACTTACTTACAAATGGCTTTTAAGAAACCCAAAGGTTCATTGCCGCCCTCACATAAGCCCGCCAGCGGTCCCTATCCTGTGCAAGATTAATCCAGTCTCTATCATCATACCCCACCTCCCTCAAATCCAATTTAATATTATCCTCCCATCTACGTCTCGGCCTCCCTAAAGGTCTTTTTCCTTCCGGTCTCCCAACAAACACTCTATATGCATTTCTGGATTCGCCCATACGTGCTACATGCCCTACCCATCTCAAACGTCTGGATTTTAAGTTCCTAATTATGTCAGGTGAAGAATACAATGCGTGCAGTTCTGTGTTGTATAACTTTCTCCATTCTCCTGTAACTTCATCCCGCTTAGCCCCAAATATTTTCCTAAGAACCTTATTCTCAAACACCCTTAACCTATGTTCCTCTCTCAAAGTGAGAGTTCAAGTTTCACAACCATATAGAAGAACCGGTAATATAACTGTTTTATAAATTGTAACTTTCAGATTTTTGGACAGCAGACTGGATGATAAGAGCTTCTCAACCGAATAATAATACGCATTTCCCACATTTATTCTGCGTTTAATTTCCTCCCGAGTGTCATTTATATTTGTTACTGTTGCTCCAAGATATTTTAATTTTTCCACCTCTTCGAAGGATAAATCTCCAATTTTTATATTTCCATTTCGTACAATATTCTGGTCACGAGACATAATCATATACTTTGTCTTTTCGGGATTTACTTCCAAACCGACCGCTTTACTTGCTTCAAGTAAAATTTCCGTATTTTCCCTAATCGTTTGTGAATTTTCTCCTAACATATTCACGTCATCCGCATAGACAAAAAGCTGATGTAACCCGTTCAATTCCAAACCCTGCCTGTTATCCTGAACTTTCCTAATGGCATATTCTAGAGTGAAGTTAAAAAGTAAAGGTGATAGTGCATCTCCCTGCTTTAGCCCACAGTGAATTGGAAAAGCATCAGATAGAAACTGACCTATACGGACTCTGCTGTATGTTTCACTGAGACACATTTTAATTAATCGAACTAGTTTCTTGGGAATACCAAATTCAATAAGAATATCATATAATACTTCCCTCTTAACCGAGTCATATACCTTTTTGAAATCTATGAATAACTGATGTACTGTACCCTTATACTCCCATTTTTTATCTGTCGAATACAAAAAATCTGATCAATAGTCGATCTATTACGCCGAAAACCGCACTGATTATCCCCAATAATTTCATCTACGTACGGAGTTAATCTTCTCAAAAGAATAGTGGACAAAATTTTGTACGACGTCAACAAAATGATATTCCTCGAAAGTTACCACAGTTGGTTTTGTCCCACTTTTTAAAAATAGGTACAATTATGGACTCCTTCCATTGTTCTGGTACAATTTCCTTTTCCCAGATAGCAAGTACAAGTTTATAAATTTCGCTATATAATGCCCTTCCACCCTCTTGTATTAATTCTGCTGGAATTTGATCGATACCTGAAAACTTGTACTTTTTAAGATTTTCTATCGCAATTTCGACTTCTGAAAGCGTGGGTTCGGGTATAAATGGCTCAGCAGTTTGTATTTCAATTTCGTCCCGATCATTTCTATTTGGCCTATGTACATTTAGTAGTTGCGCAAAATAGTTTTTCCATCTGTTTAGGATTGATGGAGAGTCTACAAGCAAGTCACCATTCTCATCCTTGATCACGTTTACCCTTGGCTGATATCCGTTATTAAATTCCTTTGTACCCTTATATAAATCTCGAATGTTTTTATTCTTACTATTTGTTTCTACCTCATTCAGTTTTTCCTTCAAGTAACCTCTCTTTTTATTCCTAAGTGTATGACTTGCTTCCCGCCTTTCATTGAAATAATTATCTCTCTTCTCCTCAACTGGATCCCGTAAGAATTTCAATTTTGACTATAGAAAATATAGATTTATTTATTTTAAATTAATCTCCTCAAGTTAAATATCTCGGAATAATAACAGACCACTTACGTTGGGAGAAACGAGTTCTTTTTCTTTACAATAAATTAGAAAAAAATATTAATCATTTTGTTAACCTACGAAATTACAATATGGTATTATACTATCTTCCTCATGCCATTAACATTGCTACAGAAAAGAATAATAAAAATGTTTTAATAAGACTCTAGATTATACTTCAGAACTGCTGTATTCTGAATTTAAAGTAGTTAATATCAATCAAATTTATAAAACTGTCTTATTGAATTTCATACATAAAAACCGAAATATATTTAATTTGCATTCATATAAATATAAAACTAAAGATCAGGTAACTTATTTTTGACAGAACCTAAATTCACCACAACTGTAGCTTATAATCATAGTAGCAAATCCGGTCCAGAGCTTTATAACATGATAACAGCTAAATTACAAAACAACTAATGCTCCGTATTTTAAAAGTAATTAAAAACTATTGTTTAGGGAGGCAATATAAATATATTTAGGGAGGTAATATCTGTGTTTTTATTTTCTCTCTTTTTACTTTTTAATTTTAGTTAATTAATTAAATACTTGTCTTAAACTTTTGTGTAATGGCCCCTGAGCACGAGTATGTAGTCTACACTTTCTGGGGTGCTACAGTGACTTTTATATAAAAAAATACGTACCTTTATTATTATTATTATTATTATTATTATTATTATTATTATTATTATTATTATTATTGTACTGTTTTAGGCGTAATAGATCAACTATTGATCAGATATTTTGTATTCGACAGATAATGGAGAAAAAATGGGAGTATAAGGGTACAGTGCATCAGTTATTCATAGATTTCAAAACAGCATATGACTCTGTTAAGAGAAAAGTTTTGTATGATATTCTTATTGAATTTTGTATTCCCAAGAAACTAGTTCGATTAATTAAAATGTGTTTCCAATTCACTGCAGGCTAAAGGAACGAGATGCACTATCACCTTTACTTTTTAACTTTGCTCTAGTGTATACCATTAGGAAATTCCAGGATAACAGAGAGGGTTTGGAATTGATCGGGTTAAATCAGCTGCTTGTCTATGCGGATGACGTAAATATGTTAGGAGAAAATCTACAAACAATTAGGGAAAATACGGGAATTTTACTTGAAGCAAGTAAAGAGATAGGTTTGGAAGTAAATCCCGAAAAGATAAAGTAGGCCTATATGATTATGTCTCGTGACCAGAATATTGTACGAAATGGAAATATAAAAAAAGGAAATTTATCCTTTGAAAAGGTGGAAAAATTCAAATACATGGGAGCAATAGTAACAAATATAAATGATACTCACGAGGAAATTAAACACAGAATAATTATGGGAAATGCCTGTTATTATTCGGTTCAGAAGCTTTTATCATCCAGTCTGCTGTCAAAAATCTGAAAGTTAGAATTTATAAAACAGTTATATTACCGGTTGTTCTTTATGGTTGTGAAACTTGGACTCTCACTTTGAGAGAGGAACATAGGTTAAGGGTGTTTGAGAATAAGGTGCTTAGGAAAATATTTGGGGCTAAAAGGGATGAAGTTATAGGAGAATGGAGAAAGTTGCACAACACAGAACTGCACGCATTGTATTCTTCACCTGACATAATTAGGAACATTAAATCCAGACGTTTGAGATGGGCAGGGCATGTAGCACGTATGGGCGAATCCAGAAATGCATATAGAGTGTTAGTTGGGAGGCCGGAGGAAAAAGACCTTTAGGGAGGCCGAGACGTAGATGGGAAGATAATGTTAAAATGAATTTGAGAGAGGTGGGATATGATGATAGAGACTGGATTACTCTTGCACAGGATAGGGACCAATGGCGGGCTTATGTGAGGGCGGCAATGAACCTCCGGGTTCCTTAAAAGGCAGTAAGTAAGTAATAATTAATAATAATAATAATAATAATAATAATAATAATAATGTCGCTCACCATTAGACCTATCTTATGTTCAACACTTCATATGATTTTGGAGTCCATGTGATTTCTTTACTGATTACTGTAGCCTCTATGCCCCACATTCTTCTAATTTCTATGCCTAGAATCTTATACCGCTACATCATGAGTTTTAAGTTCTAGCGACCAAACTTTTCTTCACGCACAGCTATATCACTAATGAGTGCGTTAATATTTTTTATTCTCGTGACTTAAAAATTTAGCTGAGATTATGAGAGAGTTGTGCCATGTGCCCTTCTCGTCCTAACTCCATAATGGGGAAGGTTGCACCCGCGTCATGAGTCGCATAATAATAATCAACGCCTTTGATGAAGACGAAGCAAACGTCAGACCGCAACTCGCTTGTAGGTGTGATGAACGCTGCAGTTCATCCTGAAAACTGCTCAGTAAACAAATAACTGCAGTGTGCTACTGTAAACAGCTGCTGTGCTGTCAGTTTACATTTCTGACCACACAAGTCAGATGTTTGGCAGTACCAGCTCCATTTCATTGATCCCTTTCTTGCTAGTTGTGATATTGCAGCTCTGAGTATCCTAGCACTTGGTTAGGAACGTCTAGGAAAGAAGTACCATTGTTTTTTTTTTATTTTCTTTTTCTTGTTTTTTTATACTCTATCTTCTTTTCTCTTCACTCTATTCTCTTCTAGAGTCTCATCTCTTTTATCTTTCTCTCTTGATCACTCCCCTTTTCTCTTGTCTACTCTCTTTTTACTTTCTCTTTTTCTCTCGTCCACTCTCCTCATCTACTCTCTTCCTCTTTTGTCCACTGTCTTTCTCTTTTGTCCACTCTCTCTCTCTCTCTTGTCCACTGTCTTTCTCACTTGCCTCTCTGTTTCTCTTGTCTACTCCATTTTCTCTATTGCCTACTCTCTTCCACTCTTATCTACTCCCTTTCTCTTTTGTCCATTATATTAATCTTTTGCACACTCTTTCTCTCTTGTCTACTCTGTCTCTACTTTCTTTCGTCTACTGTCATCATCTACTCTCTCTTTTATCCACTCTTTCTCTCTTGTCCACTCTCTCTCCCTCGTGTCCACTTTGTCTCTTGTCCACTTTCTTTCTCTCTTATCTACTGTCTTTCTCTCTCACCTACTGTCTTTCTCTCTTGCCTACTCTCTATCTTTCCTACTCTCTCTCTCTCTGTTCCACTCAAATTCTCTGTTGTCTACTCTCGTCCTCTCATGTCCACTCTCTTTCTCGTATCTCCACTCTTTGTTGTCTATTCTCTCTCTCCATTGTCTACTCTCTTTCTCCACTCTCCTCTCTCTCTCTCTTGCCAATCTCTTTTTGTCATGTTCACTCTCTTTTTCTCATGTCCATTCCCTTTTTTCTCATGTCCTCTCTCTATTTCTCACGTCCGCTCTCTATTTCTCGTGTCCACTCTATTCCTCATGTCCACTCTCTATTTCTCATGTCCACTCTATTTCTCATGTTCACACTTTTTTCTCATGTCCACTCTCTATTTATCATGTCCATTCTCTATTTATCATGTCCACTCTCTATTTCTCGTGTCCACTCTCTATTTCTCATATCCACTCTATTTCTCATGTTCACAATTTTTTTCTCATGTCCACTCTATTTCTCATGACTACTCTATTTCTCATGTTCACACTCTTTTTTTCTCATGTCCACTCTCTATTTCTCATGTCCACTCTATTTCTCATGTCCACTCTCTATTTCTCATGTCTACTCTCTATTTCTCATGTCCACTCTCATTCTTTCTTATCTACACTCTCCCTTGTTTAGTAAGTTTATTTTTCGATTACTCTCTATCTCTTTCGTCTACACACTTTCTTGTCTATTCTCTCTTTAGCGTACTCTTTTTCTCTCGCCTACTCTCTTCCTTCCTTGTCTACTCTCTTTCTCTCTTGCCCACTCCCTTCCTCTCTTGTTCACTTCCTTCCTCTCTTGTTCACTTCCTTCCTCTCTTGTCCACTCCCTTCCTCTCTTGTCCAGTCCCTTCCTCTCTTGTTCACTTCCTTCCTCTCTTGTCTACTCCCTTCCTCTCTTGTCCACTCCCTTCCTCTTTTGTCCACCCCTTCTTCTCTTGTTTAATCTCTTCCTCTCTTATTTCTCCCTCGTCCATTCTATTTCTATGTTTTTTATTGTACTTGTCTCTTGTATACACTTTCTTTCTCATCCACTTTCTTTCTTGATTACTCTCTTTCTCGTCCACTTTCTTTCTCTCTTGTCTACTCTTTCCCTCGTTCACTATTTTCTCTCTTGCTGTTCTCTTTCTCTCTCGTTCATTATATTTCTATCTTGTCTACACTTTTTCTCTGTTGCTTACTTTTATTCTCTTGCTTATTTTCTCTGTTATCCCTCGTCTCTTCTCTTGTCTCTCTTTTTTCTTTCTTCCATTCCCTCTTGTCTCTCTTCTTTCTTCCATGTCTAATCTCTTCTTTCTCTCTTGTGTCTTCATTCTTCCCTCTGTTCTCTTCCTCCTTGTCTTTTCCTCATCTGTTGTCTCTGTCTTCTTTCTTGTCTCTTCTCACTCTCCTCTTGTATCTCCTCTTTCCTCTCCCGTGTCTCCACACTTCTGTCTTCTTTTGTCTCGCCTTTTATCTTCTTTCTTTGTTTCTTTTCTCTCTCCTCTCTTTTGTCTTCTTCTGTGGTCTTTTCTCTCTCTCGTCTCTTATCTGTTCTCTTTCCCGTCTCTCGCCTCTTGTCTCTTCTCTGTCGTTTCTTTCCTCTTCTGTCTCCTCTCTTGTCTCTTCTCTGTCGTCTCTCGTCTCTTCCCTCTTGTCTCTTCTTTGTCGTCTCTTTCCTCTTCTCTCTCACCTCTCTCATCTCTTCTCTCTTCTGTCTCGTCTCTTCTTTCTTCTGTCTCATCTCTTATCTCTTCTCTGTCATCTGTCGTCTCTTATCTCTTCTGTCACCTGTCGTCTCTTATCTCTTCTCTGTCATCTGTCGTCTCTTGTCTCTTCTCTGTCGTCTCTTGTCTCTTCTTTGTCGTCTCTTTCCTCTTCTCTCTCGTCTCTTCTCTCTTCTCTCTAGTCTCTTGTCTCTTCTGTCTCGTCTCTTGTCTCTTCTGTCTCGTCTCTTGTCTCTTCTGTCATCTGTCGTCTCTTGTCTCTTCTCTGTCATCTGTCGTCTCTTGTCTCTTCTCTGTCATCTGTCGTCTCTTGTCTCTTCTCTGTCATCTGTCGTCTTTTGTCTCTTCTCTGTCATCTGTCGTCTCTTGTCTCTTTTCGCTCGTCTCTCGTTTCTTCTTGTTCATCTGTTTTCCACTTATCTCTACTCTCTAGTTAATTTCTTCTTCTATCGTCTATTTGTTTGTTCTTTTTATCTCGTTACTCATCTCTTCCCTTTTCTTTCCTCATCTACCTCTTTTCTTGTTACTACCTTTTCAGATAATAGGCCTTTAATTTTATTCGAAACAAGATACTCCAGTCGCTATGGAAGGAAATGAACGCTCATACCTTGGATGTTATTTGAAATCAATAGTCGGCGGTAAAGCACTTGTCACCAAAATACGTTTGAAGGTTGTTATAAATAACGTAGTTTTCAGGAGTGACTTGTTAATCACAGAGATAAAGTTGTCATACACCCATAAAGAAGAGAAAATAGACGTATTTTGAGAACCTATCCCAGAACTTCCTGTACTAGAAATCTCTTATAGGTAATTTCCTAACAATAAAATTTTGGTCACTGCACTGCTGACAAGCTATCAGCTGAAATACAGTGCCTTGTCACTATTTTACACCCACGCCTTTGACAGGTTTTCCCATCGTACTGTGACATTAGTGAAGTTCGATGTACGGGGGATCCCGGGAGTTCTTTTGGAGAAATGCTTCAAAGTGCCGTTCAGTGAATAAGGCCAGCAATGACTTAGCGTTTTCCTCAAGGAACTAGGAGTGGGAATATTTCTGTAATTAGCATTGTGTGTTTACTCCGAAACGTGTGGGCTCTTCCTGTAGCGGCAGTCCTAATGGAGGATAATCATCGGCACTCGGTAAAGGATAAGAGTTGTGTCCCCGCTCCTCAGTATTCAGGTGGCACGAGCCGAATGACCTAGCCTCGCATTCGGAAAGTCCGATGGTTCAGCATTGCGGACAAATACTCTGTGAACTGTTCAGTTCTTCAAAAAAGAACTTAATTTTCAGTTATTATCTATGTGCGTGTCGCCTTCACTCTGAAGCAAACTCTTTCGGTTTCACCGACTGTTATTAAAATAATGCTAATAGGAAGTTAGATAATAATGATGATGATAATAATAATAATAATAATCCTTGCATGTTTCGAACCTAGGAGTCCGTTACGGTCTATATCCAACGTTTAAAGGATCGACCTAAGGATCTCTTGCCCGCTGGTTAGTATAGTAATTTAGAATATGACGAAGTGTTCTGGTACCGTTCATTCTTCTTAAATGAGATTTCCAATTTCTTCTATAATTAGTTTTGTATATAATCTATGATTGGGTCAATTTGTAGTTTTTTTTTTTTTGTCAGAGTTTCTCTTCTGATATGTTTTGGAGCAGCCTGTTGTGCGTCTCATAGGCTAAATTTCATTCCTGCGGCGGTCAATCTTTGTATATCCACGCTTCGGGCTGTCCAGGCCTTGCTGTCATAACAAAGTATAGATCTGGCTAAAGTTTTGCAGATTCTTTGCTTGTGATTGGTTTAAAAATGTTATTAATAGTTTCCATTGCTCTACTGCAGCCGTGGCGAAAATGTAGTTGTGCGCCGAGCCACTGTGTAACCTGCAACGTGCATAGCACCTATGGAGGGAGGCGGACACCCGAAGGGGAAGTGAAGCAACTGTCTTGACTTATTAACTGATTTTCATTTTCCTTACGTCAAGCGCTTAAATATAATTTTATACAGTACAAGGCTACAAACTAATGTTTAGTACGTGTAACGAAGAAAGAAATGAACAATATCGCAACCTAAAATTAACTGTCTTCAGAATGTCTCTGCGACAGAGTTTCAGAATCAGGAATTATGTCACTTACGGCCAGTCGTAGTTGATCTCGAAGGTATTTGTCTGTCAGTCGTGATCTAAATTTGGTTTTTACTATTTTCATTGTTGAAAATAATTTTTCACAAACGTAAGTTATAGCGAACATGGCTTCAACAGACCAAGCGAAAGAACGAAGCTTCTGATATTTATTTTTTGGCAAAGATTTGAAAGTTCAACATTTGTCAAGTCCTTACATCTAGCTTTCATTTGACATCACATAGTAAATCAGTGAGTTCAAATTGAAGAGCTAACCGCATTATTCGTACATCTGCTGAAAAAGGTCCGACGTACAGAGATGATGATGATGATGATATATTATTATTATTATTATTATTATTATTATTATTATTATTACTATTATTAACACCTAACTTTTAATGTTTCATGAGTAACATGTAGTATAATGCCGTTTTATGATCTACAACCGTTTTCCTCGTAATACTCGTGAACAAATCATACATTTAATATTCTCATCATATTGACAGCAAAAAAATGCGTCCTCCCATCCTATTTGAAACTTTCGTTTTTGTAGAGGTACATGGTTTCGAGAGAGACATATGCCACTCGCAGGTCAGAGACAAATACAAATGGAACGGAGTTTGACTCCAGTGAGTGAGAGGGTGGGGGTTGGGGAGGTTAGAAGCAAGAGAAATGTATAAATCTCACTACGAGCCACAATGTCTCGCGAGTCGCATTCTCGCCTCGGCTGCTCTACTGAATTTAATGATTTCTCTCTCCTCTCCTCTCCTCTCCTCTCCTCTCCTCTCCTCTCCTCTCCTCTCCTCTCCTCTCCTCTCCTCTCCTATCCTCTCCTCTCCTCTCCTCTCAAAATCCGATAACCACACAGCGTAAGTTGCAAGTTGTGTATATAAAAATATGTATAATTATCTTATTTGAAACAAATTTTAACACCCTTTTTCGTTATTTTGAAATCTAGATATAAATAAGAATATCATTTATCTTTCAGAACATAATAGGTATAAGAAAATTCGATTTCACTTCTTGACTTGAAGCCTTCTTGAAGCGCTTTATTTTTCAGTCCCGTGTCTCTTACATATGAGCCGTTCAGAGCAAAAGTGGTGTAAGTCAAAATTGAGTAATGAGATTTAAAGTAACAATTCTGTGTAATACAGCGCAAAGTAGCAATTAATACGTCCTTCGTGCTATCCACTAACTACTAATAGTTTAAATAAAATGAATATTAATTGCTACTCTGCGCTGTATTTTACAGAATGTTTGCTTTAACCCTTATTACCCATTTTTGACTTACACCACTTCTGCTCTGAACGGCTCATATATCACAATATTGTTGAGAAATAATTTCTGCCATTAGTCTATAATCTTCCCAAATACCCGATCGGGATGCATGTAACTATGAGCGGGACCAGAAAATTGTGAGATACCTTCTTAAAATGTTTGCTTTCTTACGGGACATGTTACAAGATCTTGTTTGCATTCCTGCGCTGACCCCGAACCGCTCCGATTGCATGTTTTGGCAGCGCGCGAGGCTGCAGGCTGCGCCCCGTGAGCCATGCTAATCTGTGGAAGTAGCACGCGCCGAGGTTCCGAGAACACAGCCGCCCGCTCACTCTGCCGAAGTGGCACAGCAGGGAAATCACCCGCTTTTGAAAGCGTTCTGTCAGAAGGAATGAGACAACGCAGAGCAGAGAAGTCGAACGGTCCGATAGAATCAAGCAATAAAGATAATGATGGAAGAAGCATAACGTAATGACCACGAAAAAAGTTGAAGATGGTGAAGATTATGAAATGGATGATAATGGAGAAGTCGGTGAATAGGTGACGATGGCAATGGTGTGAAGTAGGTGACAATGTGGAGAATTGTGAAGCAGATGACGATGAAGACGATTATGTAGTAAGTGATGATGTGGAGAATTGTGAAACAGGTGGTGATGGGAAAATTGTAAAATAGGTGACGATAGGGAGGATTTTGAAGCAGTTGACGATGGTCAGGATTATGATGCAGGTGACGATGGGAAGGATTGTGAAGCAGGTGACGATGGGGAGGATTGTGATGCAGGTGACGATGGGGAAGATTGTGATTCAGGTGACGATAGGGAGGATTGTGAAGCAGGTGACGAGGGGAAGATTATGATGCAGGTGACGATAGGGAAGATTGTGAAGCAGGTGACGATGGGGAGGATTGTGAAGCAGGTGACGATGGGGAGGATTGTGAAGCAGGTGGCGATGGGGAGGATTGTGAAGCAGGTGGCGAGGTGACGATGGGGGGATTGTGAAGCAGGTGGCGATGGATGGATTGTGAAGCAGGTGACGATGGGGAGGATTGTGAAGCAGGTGACGATGGGGAGGATTGTGAAGCAGGTGACGATGGGGGGATTGTGATTGTGACGATGGGGAGGATTGTGAAGCAGGTGACGATGGGGAGGATTGTGAAGCAGGGTGACGATGGGGAGGATTGTGAAGCAGGTGACGATGGGGAGGATTGTGAAGCAGGTGACGATGGGGAGGATTGTGAAGCAGGTGACGATGGGGAGGATTGTGAAGCAGGTGACGATGGGGAGGATTGTGAAGCAGGTGACGATGGGGAGGATTGTGAAAGCGATGGGGACGATTTGAAGGGGAGGATTGTGAAGCAGGTGACGATAGGGAGGATTGTGAAAGGTGACGATGGGGGATTGTGAAGCAGGTGGCGATGGGGAGGATTGTGAAGCAGGTGACGATGGGGAGGATTGTGAAGCAGGTGACGATAGGGAGGATTGTGAAGCAGGTGACGATGGGGAGGATTGTGAAGCAGGTGACGATAGGGAGGATTGTGAAGCAGGTGACGATGGGGGGATTGTGAAGCAGGTGGCGATGGGGAGGATTGTGAAGCAGGTGACGATGGGGAGGATTGTGAAGCAGGTGACGATGGGGAGGATTGTGAAGCAGGTGACGATGGGGAGGATTGTGAAGCAGGTGACGATGGGGAGGATTGTGAAGCAGGTGACGATGGGGAGGATTGTGAACCACGATGGGGAGGATTGTGAAGCAGGTGACGATGGGGAGCGATGGGGAGGATTGAAGCAGGTGACGATGGGGAGGATTGTGAAGCGAGGATTGGCGGGGGATGGATTGTGAAGCAGGTGGCGATGGGGAGGATTGTGAAGCAGGTGGCGATGGGGAGGATTGTGAAGCAGGTGGCGATGGGGAGGATTGTGAAGCAGGTGACGATGGGGAGGATTGTGAAGCAGGTGACGATGGGGAGGATTGTGAAGCAGGTGACGATGGGGGATTGGGCCAGGTGGCGATGGGGGATTGTGAAGCAGGTGGCGATGGGGGATTGGAGGCAGGTGGCGATGGGGGGATTGTGAAGCAGGTGGCGATGGGGGATTATGATGCAGGTGACGATAGGGAGGAGTGAAGCAGGTGACGATGGGGAGGATTGTGAAGCAGGTGGCGATGGGGGGATTGTGAAGCAGGTGGCGATGGGGGATTGTGAAGCACGATGGGGGATTATGAAGCAGGTGACGATGGGGAGGATTTGAAGCAGGTGACGATGGGGAGGATTGTGAAGCAGGTGGCGATGGGGGGATTGTGAAGCAGGTGACGATGGGGATTTAGTTTGATCGATGGAGGATTGTGAAGCAGGTGACGATGGGGAGGATTGTGAAGCAGGTGACGATGGGGAGGATGAAGCAGGTGACGATGGGGAGGATTGTGAAGCAGGTGACGATGGGGAGGATTGTGAAGCAGGTGACGATGGGGAGGATTGTGAAGCAGGTGACGATGGGGAGGATTGTGAAGCAGGTGACGATGGGGAGGATTTGAAGCAGGTGACGATGGGGAGGATTGTGAAGCAGGTGACGATGGGGAGGATTGTGAAGCAGGTGACGATGGGGAGGATTGTGAAGCAGGTGACGATGGGGAGGATTGTGAAGCAGGTGACGATGGGGAGGATGAAGCAGGTGACGATAGGGAGGATTGTGAAGCAGGTGACGATGGGGGGATTGTGAAGCAGGTGGCGATGGGGAGGATTGTGAAGCAGGTGACGATGGGGAGGATTGTGAAGCAGGTGACGATGGGGAGGATTTGAAGCAGGTGACGATGGGGAGGATTGTGAAGCAGGTGACGATGGGGAGGATTGTGAAGCAGGTGACGATGGGGAGGATTGTGAAGCAGGTGCGATGGGGAGGATTGTGAAGCAGGTGACGATGGGGAGGATTGTGAAGCAGGTGACGATGGGGAGGATTGTGAAGCAGGTGACGATGGGGAGGATTGTGAAGCAGGTGACGATGGGGAGGATTGTGAAGCAGGTGACGATGGGGGATTGTGAAGCAGGTGCGATGGGGAGGATTGTGAAGCAGGTGACGATGGGGAGGATTGTGAAGCAGGTGGCGATGGGGGGATTGTGAAGCAGGTGACGATGGGGAGGATTGTGAAGCAGGTGACGATGGGGAGGATTGTGAAGCAGGTGACGATGGGGAGGATTGTGAAGCAGGTGACGATGGGGGGATTGTGAAGCAGGTGACGATGGGGAGGATTGTGAAGCAGGTGACGATTGTGAAGAGGTGGCGATGGGGGGATGAAGCAGGTGGCGAGGATTGTGAAGCAGGTGACGATGGGGGAAGCAGGTGGCGATGGGGGATTATGATGCAGGTGACGATAGGGAGGATTGTGAAGCAGGTGACGATGGGGGATTGTGAAGCAGGTGGCGATGGGGAGGATTGTGAAGCAGGTGACGATGGGGAGGATTGTGAAGCAGGTGGCGATGGGGAGGATTGTGAAGCATGACGATGGGGAGGAGTGAAGCAGGTGACGATGGGGAGGATTGTGAAGCAGGTGACGATGGGGAGGAGTGTGAAGCAGGTGACGATGGGGAGGATTGTGAAGCAGGTGACGATGGGGAGGATTGTGAAGCAGGTGACGATGGGGGGATTATGATGCAGGTGACGATAGGGAGGATTGTGAAGCAGGTGACGATGGGGAGGATTGTGAAGCAGGTGGCGATGGGGAGGATTGTGAAGCAGGTGACGATGGGGAGGAGTGTGAAGCAGGTGACGATGGGGAGGATTGTGAAGCAGGTGACGATGGGGAGGATTGTGAAGCAGGTGGCGATGGGGGATTGTGAAGTAGATAGTGATGGAAATGATTGTAAACTAGGTGGCGATACTGATACAGAAAGTTTATTTCGTCGAAAAGATTGTAAATAAAGAAATAGCTTACAGACCGTTTATCTCCTGAAACAAACTTGCGCGTGAGAGGAAGTAGAAAGTGAACTGAGCGCTTCCACTTGCAGCTAGTTAGCAAACAAATTCCCCACTCTAGGTTCTTACTATGAACTATGGCGCACGAATGCGTTAACGAGATAACGAATGGCTTGTGTTTTGCTATTTTTTTGTAATAGGAGTGTGACGTTAGTTTTACACATCTCGCGGTATATCTTAAGCAATTGGTGTCATCAATAGACGTTAGAATTAAAGTAACGGCGGGAGCTCAACGCCTCTGTGGCTGAATAGTCGGATTTCCAGCCTGTCACGCAGGCGGTCCGGATTCGTGTCCCGATCAGATCTGGGATTTTTCATTGTAAAATCTATAGTGACACTTGTGGCGGACAAGGTTGCAGTTGCGATTTTTCTCGAGGTTCTCCCGTTTCCCCCATATTAGGCATCTACATCAATCCGTCAAAATTTCGTTTTCGTAACTGGATTTCTCTATCTATTGTAGTTCCCCAAATTCATCACGATGCTAAGTGGGTACCGGTCCCTTACACTGGCCAAAATTTCATGAGAAAATTCATTCCCCATGAGGACTCGAAGTAGATCTCATTCCGTAACGACGCTGCTTCGCCAGACTCTTGTGGTACTGTCAGCTTATAATAATAATAATAATAATAATAATAATAATAATAATAATAATAATAATAATAATAATAATGACAATAACATGGCATTTAGTACGTACACTACTCACGGTATGTCTTGAGCGATAGCGACCGTTACATTGTAAGTGGGTGATAAAAACTGCGCTTACATTACACTAATTTCTACACTCCTCCTACAACACATCTATTGTATCAGATTAGGCCTAGACATATGATACATTTTTTTTACACCGCCGTTTAAGGACTCATGTTCTTACCTACATTTTAATATCAATTGACGTCACCCATCGTTCAAGATATTCCGCAGACGCGTATAATATCTCACGACACCTGCAAGTCCGTGTCCATCACTGTGCCTGCCCAACGGGTCGCAGAAATGTGCCATTACGATGCGCAGGAACGCTCCTTCTCTTTGTCTCCAGATGTCCCGTTATCGGATATTTGCTCCTCCTGGTGGTACACACAGACTCGGAAAAAAATTTACAACGTCTCGACTTCAGAAATCATCATGTGAATAACTATTCTCATCTTCGTTTTCTTATATTAAGAGTAGGGTAAACATTGGTAATTTCGTGGCAGTTGTTATTTCGTGATACTTTTTCTTTGCTCTTTTGTGAACTAACCAATGGTGTTACGCGATTCAAATTTCCGCCAAGGGATTGCATATATTGTTCAGTTTCCAGAAACATACAGCTACGCTTTGTGTGACTATTGTAGCTGCTTCAGTGAGCTTTTATGTTTGGAGAGAGCAAGTTAGCATCGACTTCTCAGGCGTACAAACTTTGTGGATGTTTGTAATTACATTACAGGCTTATTACTAAAGATAAGCATATGATTACAAAGATTTATTGTATCTTCATGAAATTTTAGGAAATGTTTTTGGAATTTTAGATACAGCTGTAGTCGCCATATAGGCTTAAAAGATAGAAATCTTAGCTGTTTGAGGCGAAATTTTTTTGAGCATTAAGCGTTACATTTTATACTATTTTAAAAATTGTATTACAATGCGAATTTTAGAAATCTGAAGATGAGATGTGATGACAAAAAAGAAAAGGGAGACGCAATGAGTTCAGTGTAGCTTCTGTTTGATTTCTTATGATAAGTGCCAATGATAAGTGCTATATGACTTACTTGCAAGAATTGTGACAGAAGATGAAACATGGCTCCACCATTTTGGATCGGAGACAGAGGCAGACAATGGAGTGGCATCATGCAAATTCACCAAAGAAATAGAAATTCAAAAGTGTACCTTCGGCAGGAAAAGTTATGACTACTGTGTTTTTCGATTCAGAAGGACTCTTGCTTGTGGACATCATGCCACACGGAACCACCATTAATTCTGAAGCGTATGTTGCAACTCTCAAGAAACTTCAAGCTCGACTGAGTCGTGTTCGACGACATCGGGAGAAGCAGGATGTTCTGCTATTGCACGACAACGCACAGCCATATGTCAGTCACAAGACCACAGACCAGATCAGAAAATTCGGATAGACAACACTGAAACATCCGCCTTACAGCCCTGAACTGGCACCGTGCGATTACCATCTCTTTGGTAAACTGAAGGATCCCTTCACGGAACGAGGTTAGAAGATGACTCCCTTGTGCACGCTGCTAAAGAGTGGCTCAGACGTGTTGGTCCAGACTTTTACCGTGCTTGTCTACAGGCCCTCGTTCCCAGGTTACGTAAGGCAGCTGAAAGGGACGGGGATCATGTGGAAAAGTGACATCTTTTTCCTAAAGGATGCATCTACATTCTGTGAAAATAACAAAGGTGTCGTAACAAAATATAATTTTTAAACAAATGTTACTTTTGGAGTTACCCTAGTAATATAGGCTATAGTAAAGTCCGTAATAAAAGTGTTCACCCCTTCAGGGCAAAGAAGATCAATTTCAATTTCAATTTTTACTTTGATTTCATTCTTATTATGTGTTGATATGTATTTCTATGTTTTCTTGCTATGAATATTAGACGGAATTAGACGGAAGTCTTGTAACAATAAATGAGAATTTCATTTAACTTTAACAAATTTTTCCACAATTCTTCTACCTCTCACGAATTTATCAATGTAATATCACGAAATTACCAAGGTTATCACGAAATAACCAACCTTTTAGCTTAAGTTGTAAAAGTGGTTTTTGGCACGTGTTCAAGAACGTGTCCAATCTTTTATGTCTCCAGATTTGTACAGCAACTTATCGTCTTTTAGATGAAAAAATCGGAATAAGGATATATTTACACATTTGCATTTTAAATTAATTTTCATGCAATTATCACGAAATTACCTATGTTTACCCTACAATACGGTATTATAGGATGGGGTAGTGCTTATAGTACCTCCCTCATGCCAATAACTCTGCTACAGAAAAGAATAATAAAAATACGCGTTAATAAACCTCTTGATTATCCTTCAGAGCTGCTGTATTCAGAATTTAAAGTATTTGACTTCCATCAAATTTATAACAATGTATTACTGAATTTCGTATATAAAAACCGAAACATATTTAATTTATATTCACATAAATATGAAACCAAAAGATCAGACAACATATCCTTGACAGTTCCTAAATGTACTACAATTGTAGCATATAATCATAGTAGCAATTTCGGTCCAAGGCTTTATAACAGTGGTCGTCAGCACTCGCTGAAATGTGCAAAGAGCACGCGGTGCTGTCCCGTGTGCACTGTCGTGCAACAGAGAGAGATAGAGAGCATACCCGCTAGCAGCTACGGAGTGGACCCTAGTGCGCTGCGTTTTCAGCGGGTAAGAGAGACTAGCCCCAGCGTGCTCTGTGCTGACGACCCCTGCTTTATAACATGATAATAGATAAATTCCCAAACATACAATTTGCTAATGCTCTTTATTTCAAAAAATCTATTAAAAATTGCTGTTAACAGAGAAAATTTAAAGTTCAATAATTATGATGTGTTTCTTCTTCTTCTTCTTTTCTTTTATTACTTTTTACTCTGTTATTTAATAAAATATCTTAACATTAACATTATGTGGAATGTCCCCTGAGCACGAGTATGTAACTTATTCTTTCTGAGGTTGCTAGAGAGTTCTTGTATAAAAAAATCAATATGTATCATTCTTCTGACAAAGCATTATTATTATTATTATTATTATTATTATTATTATTATTATTATTATTATTATTATTATTATTATTTATTCAAAATTGAAAAAAATGAAAAAAAAATATTATTGTTGTTTAGTCAACTGTCCGAAGACAGGTCTGAACCTCACAAGTGATACCAAGAAGGTATCACTTATGAGACGACTAGGCCAGGAGATAATGAGGTAGGGTGGCCAGTTGCTTTCCCCTCCATTGCATACATTGCCGACTAGCTACGTTACATGTTACACTAGTCATCCACACCTGTGGAGTAACAGTCAGCGCGTCTGGCCGCGAAACCAGGTGGCACGGGTTCGAATCTCGGTGGGGGCAAGTTACCTGGTTGAGGTTTTTTCAGGACTTTCCCTCTACCCATTATGAGAAAATGCTGGGTAACTATCGGTGCTGGACCCCGGACTCATTTCACCGGCATTATCACCTTCATATCATTCAGACGCTAAATAACCTGAGATGTTGATATAGCGTCGTAAAATAACCCAATAAAAATAACAGTAGTCAGACTTCAGATGCATACAAACAATTGTTCTTCCTCTGACACTTATCGTCAATTATTATTATTATTATTATTATTATTATTATTATTATTTTCCATTATTGTTATTATTATTTTAATGTTATTATATTATTATTATTTTATTGCGATTCAAAACTTGAATATGCATTATTATTTTGGAATTATTGTTATTATTATTATTATTATTGTTATTATTGTTATTATTGTTATTATTGTTATTAATTATTATTATTATTATTAGTTATTAAAATTATTATTGTTATTGTTATTATTGTTATTATTATATTAGTTATTATTATTATTATTATTATTAATTATTGTTATTATTGTTATTATTGTTATATTATTATTATTATTATTATTGTTATTATTGTTATTATTATTATTATTATTATTATTGTTATTATTGTTATTACAATTATTATTGTTACATTGTTATTATTATTATTATTATTATTGTCTTATTAAATTATCCAACATTAATTATTATTGTTATTATGTTATTACTTATTATTATTATTATTTATTATTATTATTATTGTTATTATTATTATTATTATTATTATTATTGTTATTATTGTTATTATTGTTATTATTATTATTATTATTGTTATTATTGTTATTATTATTATTATTATTATTATTATTATTGTTATTATTGTTATTATTATTATTATTATTATTATTATTATTGTTATTGTTATTTATTATTATTAAATTATTATTATTATTATTATTATTATTGTTATGTTATTATTATTATTATTATTATTATTATTGTTATTATTGTTATTATTATTATTATTATTATTATTGTTATTATTATTATTATTGTTATTATTGTTATTATTGTTATTAGTTATTATTGTTATTATTATTATTATTATTATTGTTATTATTGTTATTATTATTATTATTATTATTTTATTATTATTGTTATTATTATTATTATTATTGTTATTATTGTTATTATTGTTATTATTGTTATTATCATTATTATTATTGTTATTATTCCATTATTATTTTATTATTATTATTATTATTATTATTATTATTATTATTATTATTATTATTATTATTATTAACACAATTATCATTATCATCAAGAAATATGAAATTTTGTTTAGCACAAGAAGATGGCGTTTGTTACAGAATCCAAACGCACATAACTACACGACTGACTTCTCTCCACTGTCTATCAAACTATCTTTTATGTTGGCCAAGATCTGCTGTGCACTTAAGTCACTTATCAGATGCGCGCTGCAGGCTGGCCGGCGGCCAACATGCTGACTTGCTTCAGCAGTGCAGTTCATTGATCAAGCGATGGTCACTTGCCAAATATTTGTCGCTTAATTTAGTACCACCCGTGTGGTCTCCAAGCTGGGATAACTCACAGAGCTGCGTGACTATCTGAACTTGTAATGTAATTCATTAACAACTTTCAAAAATGCTCGAGAAGAGGTCGCGGTAGAGTGATACAGGTTGCAGAAAACACACTCTAGTCTGTAGATTTAGACGGGCATTTTTATAAACTGTAATACAATATCGTAATTGACTCTATATTTGCCAATGCATGCGACCAAAACGATAGATTTCAAGGATAATCAATTTTTTTATGAGAATGTAAAGCTAGAGCTTCTTTCCTTATACATATTATCCTCTCTCTCCATTAGACGCCTACATTCAAAATTTATCTGCTATTAATTGCCAACTTCAAAATTTCATACTGATAGTGATGATCAGGGAAAGGATTTATATGTAAATACATATTTACTTATAAAGCTAATATAATTTATATTTTGCATTATCTTTATGTCTCACAATGTGTAGGGTTGAAAAATCCTACTTTTATTTTCCATATTTTTCCATATTTTAGAGTTTAGTACATAGTTAATTTCCATATATTTTCCATATTTCATATAAAACAGTCCATATTATATTAGGTTTAACAATAAAACAAAACAAAATTCCATTAACTTTTAAAAATACATTTCAACAATAGAGATTTAAACACATGTTCAGTAATCCCTTTAACATCAGAGTTATTTGAAAATTAGCAGTCCTATCAACAATGGGAAAGTAAGTTACAAAACTGTATTAATTTAATTTAAAATTTTTAACAGACTTCAGTTGTGCAGCTCAACAGTTAAATGCCAGTCAGAGTACACATAGGTTCAGTTTTGTAAATCATACTATAAAGACGGTAAATATGCCAAAAGTACGTCATTCAGTCAATTTAAAATCAAAACTAACAAGTTACATTTCAGAATTTAAAGAAGATGGTTTATCAACTGACAATAAAATATTATTTTGTAATTTGTGTCAGTGTGCAGTATCATCTACACAAAAGTTCCTGGTGCAACAACACATTACAACTAGTAAACATCAGGCCAACAAACAACTAAATTCCAAGCAGAGACAATTGTTTTTAACACAACCAACAACATCGAATGTAAGATCTGAGTTTAACATCGACCTGTGCCGTTCTCTCATCTCTGCTGATATTCCTCTTACAAACTAAAGAATAAGGTCTTCAGGGAATTCCTTGAAAAATATACTCAACATACAATCCCGGATGAGTCAACACTTAGGAAGACGTATGCTCCATCCATCTACGATGAGACAATACAGAAGATAAGAGATGAAATTAAAGATAGTTCAATTTGGGTTTCCATTGATGAGACTCCCGACAAAGAAGGTAGACTTGTTGGTAATGTAGTTATCGGTTTGTTAAGTGAACAATATTCTGAACGAATTCTTTTACATTGTGATGTTCTAGAAAAGTGCAATAACAAAACTATAGTTAAACTGTTCAACGAAGCTATGGGTATCCTGTGGCCAAAGGGTATTATGTACGATAATGTGTTATTCTTTATTAGCGATGCTGCCCCTTATATGGTCAAAGCTAGACAAGCATTATCTGTTGTATATCCTAAATTGACTCATTTTACTTGTGTGGCGCATGCATTTCATCGTGTGGCAGAAGTGGTCAGAGACAATTTCCTAAAGTAGATTTGTTGATTTCATCAGTGAAAAAGTATTTCTCAAAGCTCCCAGTAGAGTTAACGTGTTGAAAGAAATGTACCCTGAAATTCCATTGCCACCAAAGCCAATTTTAACTAGATGGGGTACATGGCTAGAAGCAGTTGAATATTATGCCGAACATATAGACTCTATTAACAATGTTCTCCTTGCATTGGACTCTGAAGATGCAGTCTCAATTGATACTGCGAAAACAGTTACCTGTGACATAAGTGTGAAGAATGACTTAGCTCACATTCAGCATACATTTTCATGCATCATAAAAACGCTCAAAAGTCTCCAAAATAGGCACCTTTCACTATCTGAAAGTTTTGAAATTATAAATAGTACTGTGGAACAACTGAATCGTGGTAGAGGTAAAGTTGCAGATGCAGTAAGAGCTAAGGTGGACACTGTACTTTCAAAAACCCTGGATATGAAGAACTACAAAAGGTTGTTGCTGTGATGAGTGGTGAATCAACAGTGAAGATTAACTTGGACTTATCCCCAGCAGGCATTGTGAAATTGAATTATGTACCAGTTACTTCTTGTGACGTCGAACGCTCTTTTAGTCAGTATAAATCTATCCTCAGAGACAATAGAAGAAGATTCACTTTTCAGCACTTGAAAGAAATGTTTGTAACCTATTGTTATGGTAACAGACAATAAAAATTGTGTTTTGTTGAAACTACATTGGAAGATAAGGTACGTCCATTATATTTTTTGTTTAGTTTGATTAAAATGTACCAATATTTAACGTACATAGTCATTTTTTTATAATTTTAAGTCCATATTTAATTCCATATTTTGGTAAAAATCCATATTTAATTCCATATTTTGGTAAAAATAACTACATATATATTTACATATTTCATATATTTTTAGTCCATATAAATCCGTTCCCTGGTGATGATTCTCACGCGATTATTGCAGCATACCCAAAAGTTTATACACAACATATACGATATATATAGTGATATCTTATTTTATAATAATTATGATATATATTATATAATATAATATTATATTATATTATATTATATTATATTATATTATATTATATTATATTATATTTTATTATATATATTATATTATATTATATTATATTATATTATATTATATTATATTATATTATATTATATTATATTATACAATACTTCAATTATTCTTCAACACAAGAAAGTTTCTTCAAAACATGTGACTGGTTCTCAGTCAATAAATTAGTATTAAATTGTAACAAAAGTGACATAATTCAATTTAAATCCAGTCCAAATTCAGCCTCGCAAATTTCAAGCGCAATAATTACAACAATAACAAAGATGTTTATTGCAAGCAAAAATTACATACAATAACAAAGACTTTACAATACTACTGTAATACTCGTATATGAATATTCTTCAATATTCGAAATTGATTACCAATCTCATAGTAAAATAGCCTACATATTACAATTTATTGTATAAATACAATGTACCTGGGTCACACCCGAGAAAGCAAGATGCTTGAGGTCGGGTGTGACCAAGAATGAAAATTAACAGTAGGTTCCTATTAGAAACAACAATAACAAAATTTCTTGGCTTAAAAATCAATAATGTGTTAAATTGAAAAAAATCATATTAAAGACATTACCCCCAAACTAAATTCAGCATGCTTTGCTATTAGATCTACTTAAAAGATAGTAAATATCAACAATATATAATATACTTTGCATACTTCCACTCGGAAATGAGTTTTGGAATAATATTCTGCGGAAATTTCACAGATAGTAACAGTATATTCCCACTACAAAAAAAAGAGTAATTAGAATAATAGTAGGTGCCAAATCAAATGGGATTTTTACTTGAAGCAAATAAAGAGATAGATTTGGAAGTAAATTCCGAAAAGACAAAGTGTATGATTATGTCTCCTGACCAGAATATTGTACGAAATAGAAATATAAAAATTGCAAATTTATCCTTTAAAGAGATGGAAAAATTCAAATATCTTGGAGCAACAGTAAAAAAAATATAAACGACATTCAGGAGGAAATTAAGCGAAGAATAAATATGGGAAATGCCCGTTATTGCCCGGTTGAGAAGCTTTTATCATCCAGTCTGCTGTCAAAAAATCTGAAAGTTGGAAATTATAAAACACTTATATTATCGGTTGTTTTTTATGGTTGTGAAACTTGGACTCTCACTTTGAGAGAGGAACATAGGTTAAGGGTGTTTGAGAATAAGGTTCTTAGGAAAATATTTGGGGATGAAGCTACAGGAGAATGGGGAAAGTTACACAACACAGAACTGCACGCATTGTATTCTTCACCTGACATAATTAGGAACATTAAATCCAAACGTCTGAGATGGGCAGGACACGTAGCACGTATGAGCGAATCGAGAAATGCATATAGTGTGTTAGTTGGGAGGCCGGAGGAAAGAGACCTTTGGGGAAGCCGAGACGTAGATAGGAGGATAATATTAAAATGGATTTGAGGGAGGTGGAATATGATGATAGAGACTGGATTAATCTTGCACAGGATAGGGACCGATGGCGGGCTTATGTGAGGGCGGCAATGAACCTCCTGATTTCTTAAAAGCCAGTACGTAAGTAAGTAAATAAGTACGTAGGTGCCAAATCTAGGGAATCGTATAGGACTATTTTCAGAGAAACTACAAATAATGCCCATGGCTTGTCAGTATATTTTTTCATTAATAATCTTCCTCTATGTAATCGTGAAAACTTTGTAACTAATTCAACAGTTCATAACATAAATACGCGTCAAAAAATGACTTTCATACTCCATCGGCAAGAGTGCATTATACGGCAGTAAAAACTTTTAATAGCCTCCTATCGATATAAAAATGAAACTCAAAACGTAAGATTATTTAGGGCCAAATTAAAAAAGTACCTAATTTCTCACGCCTTCTATTCTGCACGTGAATTCATGACATTCAACAACGCTTCATGAAAATTGATACTAAAACTTTGTGTTGTACTAGTAGACTATATTGTAAACCTCTTCTGTATATATTTCAACTAGTCTGTGACTATAAATTAAGACTTTATAGTAGTATTAAGTTTTTTGACTTGTTCCATATTCCAGTTGTGAAGCAATGTATGAATACCATGGAATGTTAATAAATACAATACAATACAATGCTATTATTTTATTTTATTTTATTTTATTTTGTTTTTTTGTTTTGTTTTAACACTAAGTGATTAATTTCAGGAGGTTCTTTGAAATATTTTAAACAAAAATGTGTAATACAATTTTGCTTGTTTTTCTTCCTTTTCGAGATAAAAATTGTTTCATTTGAAAAATTCCATAGCGTCTTTTGAGAGAGCTATTGATTTAATTCCCAGTGTGCTCAGTATATTTAAGGGAGCAGGATATTATAATAATAAATTATTGAAAGCATTTTAGTTTTGCCCTTTAAGTGTGCAGAAATTTGATTCCAACAAATGTAACATTGAAAAATTCCTTTTGTACTATAGTGTGTTTTTCCGTTACAGCTAATAGCCGCCACTGTTGGAAGTTGATGTTAGTGAATTCAGAGCTACCAAGCTAGATAAATATATTGAAATATTACAAATAACTGCCCTAGGTTTGTAATTAAAACTACTACTGCCATCTACGAACACCTATGACAAACTTCTTGCTGAGAATCAGTCAGTTGTTCATAGTCTAACGTACGTAAATACTTTATATTAAGATTTTTAAAATTATTATTTTCAAAATATACTATCGTGAAAGAATACTGCACAATACGCGTTTGTGAAGTGCATTATAAAATCTCGGAAACTGAAAAACTCGCTGTGTTCCTTTTTCTTTATATTTTCGTCAATTTTGCAAAAATCACTTCCCAACCTTGTATCGTAGTATATTGTACTATTTCAGAACGAAAAGTTGCATTTGTTCAGATCAAATTTCTGCACATTTAAAGAACAAAACTAAAATTCTTTTAACCTTGCATTATCGTAAGATACTGCTCTCTTATATTAACTGAGCATATTGGAAATTAATTCAGTAGGTTTCCCAAAACACGATATAAAATATTTCATATCAAATAATTTTTTTCCGAAAAGGAAACAATAATGTATTAAACATTTTTGTTTTAGAAATATCTAAAAAAATAACTCCTTGAAATTAATGATATTACTTACCGTTCATCCTGTATACATTGCATTGTATATTGCAGCCGTGGCGAAAATGTAATCGTGCGCCGAGCCACTTTGTAACCTGCAACGTGTATAGCACCTATGGAGGGAGGCGGACACCCGAAGGGAAGTGAAGTAACTGTCTGACTTATTAACGGATTTTCATTTTCCTTACGTCAAGCTCTAAAATATAATGTTATAGAGTATAAGGTTACAAACTAATGTTTAGTACGTGTAACGAAGAAAGAAACGAACAAGAAAACATAGGACACATTATCACAACCTAAATTTAACTGTCTTCAGAATGTCTCTGCGACAGTTTCAAAATCAGGAATTATGTCATTTACTGCCAATCGTAGTTGATCACGAAGGTATTTGTCTATCAGTCGTGATCTAAATTTGGTTTTTACTATTTTCATTGTTGAAAATAATTTTTCACAAACGTAAGTTGTAGCGAACATGACTTCAAAAGAGCAAGCGAAAGAACGAAGCTTCTGATATTTATTTTTTGGCAAAGATTTGAAAAGTTCAATATTTGTCAAGTCCTTACATCTAGCTTTCATTGTAACATTAGGGCTACATTGAAAATCTGTGAGTTTAAATTGAAGACCTAACCGCATTATTCATACATCTGCTGAAAAAGGAGAAATAATAATAATAATAATAATAATAATAATAATAATAATAATATTAGTAGTAGTAGTAGTAGTAGTAGTAGAAAAAGTAGTAGAAATAAGTAGTAGTAATAGTAGTAGTAGTAGTAGTAGTAGTAAGTAAGTAATGGTAATGGTAGTAATGGTAATGGTAGTAGTGGTAATGGTATAGTAATAGTAATAATAATAATATTTAATCTTTTAATGTTTCACGAGTAACATAGTATAATGTCGTTTTATGTTATAGAACAGTTTTCCTCGTAATATTTGTGAACAAATAATACATTTAATATTCTCACTATATTGACAGCAAAAAAAAAAAAAATGCGTCCTCCCATCCTACTTGAAACTTTCTTTTTGTAGAGGTACATGGTTTCGAGAGAGACATTGCGACGATACGCCACTCACAGGTCAGAGACAAATACAAATGGAACGGAGTTTGACTCCAGTGAGTGAGAGGGTGGGGTGGAGGAATTAGGAAGCAGGAAAAATGCACAGCTATCATTGCGAGCCACAGTGTGCTCGTGAGTCTCATTTTCGTCACGGCTGGTATATTGTATTGTATATTGTAAATTGTATTGAATTTTATGTTGTATTGTATTCTTTATTGTATTGTATTACATATTGAATTAGATTGTATTATATATTATATTGTATTGTATTGTATTGTATTGCAATGTATTGTATCATATCGTATCTTATTATATTATATCTTGCATATCATATAGGTATATTAGCTAAATTACATTAGATTGTACTGTATTGCATAATATTATATTTCTACTCGTCATTCAATCACCTCACCGAAGCAGAAAAACGTTCGCAATAGAAACCCCACTGGATGAATACTAAGTACTGTGCAATTAACAAGGAAAGCTGAAGGAGTGATTCGTATAGCAAGTTATCCTCGTGGAGTTAGGATTTCTCTGAAAGCTGATGGAACTCGCGATAACCGTGAAGGAGTTCTCGAGCCTTGGCCTGGTTACTGCAACTGATTGAGCATTCATCGCGGTCCTTTTCCGCTTCCGATCCGCCGATTCTAATTCTGTGAAGCGATTTTCACCTGTCACCCATCTGACGTACGCTAATTCTCGATTTCTTTTTTCTTTTTCCAGATTTACATAATCTTCACCGAGCTCTGAAGCCTTCACATCAACAGCGACATGCAGTAGTGTGTGAGTACAATGCCAGTATTGAATGCATGGCTTCTTTTCCAGAATGTATTTCGTTTAATTATTTATAATCGCATCCTAGTCCATATTTTCTAGACTAGGGATTACCGTAAGGCTGTTTTTTTTTTTACCTTTCTATATACACTGACTGGTAAAATTTTAAAGTCTTCTTTATAAACTTTGTAGAAAAGCGCAAATAATTTAATTTGTCGACTTATTTACTGTTCTTAGATTACGAGAAGGCGTATGACAGAGTCCTACGACAAAAACTATGAAACATCTTGAATTAATATAATGTACCCCCAACTTGGTAAATGCTATTAAATCATTAATTATGATTCAACCAGTATTATGTTTAACAAAAAAATGGAAAGCCCCTAGTGGTAAATCAAGGCCTAAGACAAGGATGTGGGTTATCACTCACATACATCAATAAAATACTACAAGATTGGCAAATGACGAGTCTGGATGACATATATTTGGGCAATAATAATTATATAACTAGTCTTGTTTTCAGACGACCAGGTCTTAATGGCAAACTCTGAAGACAACCTACAGGAAAATGTTATTACTAAGCTTAGTATTCCTGCTACCCAAAGACTCAAGTTGCGGGTAAATAGTCTATATAGTAAGTGGAACCCAGGTGATGCAGCAGAGAAAGAGGCAGACAAACATGTTCTTATTGCATGTTCGTAGAGTACATCCAACCTGAAATAAAAGTAGAGCAACTACTGACTTTATAATGTAACGGCGCAACAGCCCGAAGTTGGCCAGGGCCTACCTGGGTGACAAACATTTTTTCTGCATAAAGTATGGGTACAAAGTGCTGACGGAGTTGGAGCTCACTTGGAATATGTCCCTTTGTATATTTTTCTAGAAATTCTCTAAAGTGTTTATTGTTCAATTTATTAAATGGTATATTGCCATTATCCATCATGGCACATAGATCCCTGCAAAACATGGATTTCTTATCGCTCTCTCTGAGTTTGATGGTATTGCTTGTTTTGAATTACGTTCAATCATATTTCTATGCCTTTTTGTATTGCAGTGTCTTTCAATGCACTGTTTTCTTGTAACTTTTATATCTATGTACTTTGCACAACTTACATGTAATGTTAATTATTATTGGCTCCGAACTCCTGAATTAAGTCCTCCAGCCTTTCATACTTCGAACTTCTTGTCTTCGGCATTTTACCTCGTCACAAATACAAATGTTACGTTAAGTAAATAATACGACTTTTACATTTCGCTGGTTTAAAGCACTCACTATGACCGTGTTCCGGCTTCAACACAAACTAGAATGAGCGTGAGTAAGATGCGATTTAATGTTGTATCAGACGGGACGTATCCCTGGGCTGTGACGTCAGGTACAGTATGAGAGTAGGCAACTGTAATCCAGCTTAGACGTAGCTGAAATACTAAGCTTAGTTATTACATTAAATAGAATATTATACAGATGTATAATATGAAAATTTCTACTAGAAACACAAGATCAATGGTCATGCAAGGAAATAACGAAGAGTTAAAATAATAATAGACTCAGAAATAATAGTACAGGTTCATGCATTTAAGTACCTTGGCTGCACTATTTCAGCATTTACATCTAATGCGGACTAGAAGAAAATGTCCAGAAATATAGGAAATTAAATGGATTTATAAACAGGTATTTCGAAAAGAATATGAGACAAGATCTAAAAATCAGGATGCATAACATTATATCAAAACTGACCCTTCAATATGGAAGTGAAACATGGGTGCTAAGACAACAAGATCGAAGAAGAATAGAAACATCAGAAAATAAGGTTTCTGAGGGCACACCCTGAGAGTCACATTAAGGGATAGATTTAGAAGCGAAGACATACGGAAAGAACTTTCGTCAGAGCTCTACCCGCGCTGACGCGAAAGAGTGCAACAAGCGGCAAGGCAATTTGAAGTCACGTCACAGGGCATTGAGTTGTTGATCACTGGCTTAGTGGATCATAGTAAGGGTTACATCCTAGATCGTATATATAACAGATAGCTCATCCCTGTGTTAAAATCGGTAGCACATTGAAGAGAACAACCGCCAGGATCGCCACCCGTCCGCCGTAAACGAACATGAGATGGCAGTACAGTCGCTAATGCAGTTCAAATGGGTGTTATGACATATCTCCTTATCAGGGGCGGACGAAGGATTTTTTTTCGGGGAGGGATTTGAGGAGATAGTAAAAATGGATTAATGAGAAATAAGTTTATATACTCACAATTTGTTTCCGAGTCACAAACATTTACAAATTGCCCTGAGTAGCGTCGTCGGTATAGCCTTCTGTGCTCGAAGTTGTGGGTTCTACCCCAACCCAGCTCGATGGCATTTAAGTGTGTTTAAATGCGACAGTCGATTTACTGGCTCCTGAGGGAAAAATTTCCGGCACACTGGCGACGCTGATATAACCTCGGCAATTGCGAGCGTTGTTAAATAAACCATAATTTTTTAATTTTAACATTTACAATGACTGCAATACAAAAACAATGACAGAATGACATTTACAGAAGAAGGCGACGAGGCTTCTTAGACATTTCATCCAGTACTTCATGAGCTTTTACTTCTACATTTTTATGTATATACATCAAGGCCAGTCCATTTAATCTGTCTGCTCCCATCGTGCTCCTCAAGTAAATCTTCAAATACCGCAATGTTGAGAACAACCGTTCTGGTGTTGTTGTAGTTACAGGCAACGTGCAGAAAAGTTTCAGCGCCTTGAGAGTGCAGGGAAAAATAATTTCTTTGCACCTGTTCAAAGATGATATAAAAACAGTAGGTATTAGGTGAAGATTTTTCTGATCAAGGAAATTTCTTCTCCACATCTTCAATTCATTGAAGAAAGACTCTGGTGATGCATCAACATCATTGGGCCACTGATTTACTACAGCCTGAACAGCAGTTTCTAAATCTTCATCTTTTAGGCAGAAAAGTTTGTATGGACTTTAGGATTCCCTTATGATTTAAAAATCTGTCCTTGAGCTGACTAATGAAATAGTCTAAGAAGAGAAGGAAAATTACAAGCCTAAAATACTTGCAGTTCTTGGAATTTAACACTTTAGTAAAGAGAATCTACGTGGAAAACTCTCTAATTTCTATGTACATTCACAAATTAAAATTAATATTATTTTTGTTTCTTGTTTCGTATTTTTCTCAAAATTTCGGGAGGGGATATATCTCCTTAATCCCCTCCCTTGCATCCGCCCCTGCTCCTTATGTAACAACTAGATGGCAGCTTAGTAAACCTGACAAAAGTTGTTACCGTCAAAGCCCATAAGGCCGAGCAATCTGGGTATATATGATCTAGGGTTATATGTAACGTCTGGGCAACCTGTTGAAGACATAGGCAGTTTTCCATCAATATCACGACGAATTCTACTTCCTCCAATATAGGCTACTCGTAACAAGCACTGAATAAAATAGCGATACTCTTCAATATTAAAAACTTAACAACGGACATGTAAATCTGGAGGTATAAATACGTTATGTGAAGCTTTTATTTGGTATTATCCATTTCCAAAACGAAATTTATAATGCAATTCACAACAAAATTCGCAGTTAGAGTTTTATTAATTATATTTAAATTATTTAAGTTTCCAGTTTGTTGCTGAAATTAATTTTATGCCTACATGTAAACCTTCATAAACCTATTGATTTTCAATTTCAAAAATTGTTTTTAGACTTTAAGAGCCATATTCATAGACATTCTTAGCGCGGGCTTCCGGTGGATGATCAGCGAACTAACGTTTTTCGTATTCATAAACCAGTGTTAGCGATATGATATGAATCCTGTAATACAAGTAATCACTCGTTAGCCGGGGCTAGTTTAGCACGCTCGTAGCGCGAGCTAGCGAAATGTCTATGCATAGCACCCTTATGTTCTTAAATGAGACAGATTTATTATATTGTATTAATAAAATTCATACATAAAAATCGAAATAATTTTGAATTGTATTCTCATAGTTATGAAAAAAAAAGGTATGAATTCCTTAAAATTGTTACATCCAAAATGCAACACTGCTACAGTATTTAACCATAGCAGTAATTTAGGCCCAAGAATATATAACAAATTTATATTTAAATATCCCAATATTGTCAATTCTAATAGTTCTACTATTAAATTTAAAAAGTAATGTATAGATTTTATAGATAATGAAAAATTGTAAATTTAGATTTATATATTCTTATTACGTAGTAGACCTAAGACAAATTGTATTATATACTTCTTAATTTAAATTCAGGAATCCGCCCCTGAACACGATCTCTACTCTTTCAGGGGCGAGCTAACGTTTTTTTTTTCTATTTTCTTTATATTTTATATTACAATTATTAGCAAAATAAATAAATATTAGTTAAAAAAAGTCTACTAATAAACATTACTTCAAAATTTCTTAGGTGTTGTGGTAATTTTCCCGCTCACTGTTAACTAATTACTAACACACCTTTTAGAACTGATGCCGTAAAAGTATGAAAAAGTTGTCTTAGATTATGAAGAAATATGCATAAGTTATATTTATAAATCTGAAAAAAAAGGCAGGACAGTGTTAACAGATGAAACTGAGGAAATTTCAGTTTTAAAAACTTGTCATTTCATAAAGAACTACTGCAATAGAGAAACATGTAGTATTCAATCTGAAATGTAAATAAAATGGTTCATTGCTCTGTCTTCAACTATTCAAGTAAACACTTTTTTGGAAAGCAAGCCAACACAGCGTGCCCGGTAGAATTACTTCCGAGTTATTAATTTCGTCCAGCAGATTTGCGTTTCGGATCACTGTTCTCCGGTCTAAAGTATGACGGCTTATACTCGTACTACACAGTCGTCATTATTATTATTATTATTATTATTATTATTATTATTATTATTATTATTATTATTATTATTATTATTATTATTACTACTACTCACTTACTGTACTTACTTACTTACTTATGGCTTTTAAAGAACCCGCAGGTTCATTGTCGCCCTCACATAAGCCCGCCAATGGTCCCTATCTGTGCAAGATTAATCCAGTCTCTACCATCATATTCTATCTCCATCAAATCCATTATTATCTTCCCACCAAAGTCTCGACTTCCTCAAAGGTATTTTTCTCTCCGGCCTCCCAACTAACACTCTATATGCATTTGTAGATTCGCCCATGCGTGCTACATGCCCTGCCCATTTAAAACGTCTGGATTTAATGTTCCTAATTATGTCAGATAAAGAATACAATGCGTGCAGTTCTGCGTTGTGTAACTTTCTCCTCTAACTTCATCCCTCTTAGCCCTAAATATTTTCCTAAGAACCTTATTCTCAACCACCCTTAATCTCTGTTCCTCTCTCAAAGTGAGAGTTCAAGTTTCACAACCATACAGAACAAACGGTAATATAGCTGTTTTATAAATTCTAACCTTCAGATTTTTTGACAGCAGACTACATGACAAAAGCTTCTCAACCGAATAGTAACAGGCATTTCCCATATTTATTTTGCGTTTAATTTCCTTCCGAATGTCATTTATATTTGTTACTGTTGCTCCAAGTTATTCGAATTTTTCCACCTCTTTGAAGGATAAATCTCCAATTTTTATATTTCCATTTCGTATAATATTCTGGTCACGAGGCATAATCATATACTTTGTCTTTTCGAGATTTACTTCCAAACTATCGCTTTACTTGCCTTAAAAAAATTCCGTGTTGTCCCTAATCGTTTGTAGATTTTCTCCATTGTTATTATTATTATTATTATTATTATTATTATTATTATTATTATCTTGTGGTTGTCTCGTTCTCTCCTATGTAGTTCAAGCATTACCTGTAACATAGTGGAAAGCTATGAATATAATACAGGTCAAATGCAAAAAGATCAGTTCTTACAGAAAAAAATCCTATTGGGGTTCAGAACTAGAACCACTGTATTTGTGTCCACAGTAACAGCGGAGAACTTACTTAATGTATAGAAGATAAATTGGAAATCGTTGGTTTAATATCTCGATGTGACTTCGATAAACTTGAAATATCGCCAAAGGATCCCAGAAGAACCCTCACTTACAGAATTGTTTGCACTGGAAGAATGTCACTTGAACTACTCTTGCCTGAATATCTTTAATTCCTTAAAAGACGAGGAAATCTGAAACGTCGATCTCCAGTAAGTACTTTGGGAGAAGTTATGAACAATTTCAGAATTCCTACAATAAAATTCTAGCACTCGGATCCAGTATCTCGGAGGACAGATCGCCCATACTAAGTTCCTAGCGTTCTCGGCGACCAATTCTCCAAGCAATGACCATCTTAACGACCTCCGGCACTACATAAACCGAGAGGACCGCGCTCTGCCATAACCTATAAGATTTCGAACAAATTCATCCAGAATGACGCAGTTTATACCATTATAATTTTAACAATAGTATGGAATGAGTGCAATAAGAACATCCCACTTATTTAAACAGAAGGAAACCTAATGAAAATAAAATAACAATAACATAGATGCTATTGTTCTTGAATATGAGAGTCAAAATTGGATGTTAAATAAAAACAAAATATAACCGGAGTTAAAGTAGCAGCAATAATAGGAAGACAGTTTTAGAATAATTGAGGACAGAATATAAATGAAATTCAAATAGCAAGCATAGTAAAATGTTTATTTCAAAAAATTCTATGTATATTTTTTTTCAAACTACCTCTCTGGAAAAAGAACTAAGGAAGAGACTGGTGAAGTGCTTTATGTGGAGTGTGGGATTGTATGGGGCAGAAACATGGACATTACGATGAAGTGAAGAGAAGCGACTAGAAGCATTTGAAATGTGGATATGGAGAAGGATGGAGCGTGTGAAATGGACAGACAGAATAAGAAACGAAGCTGTGTTGGAAAGAGTGGGGGAAGACAGAATGATGCTGAAACTGATCAGGAATAGGAAAAGAAATTGGATTGGTCACTGGTTCAAAAGAAACTGGAAGGAATGGTGAACGGGAGAAGAGTTCGCGGCAGAAGAAATCAGATGATAGACGACATTAAGATATATGGATCATATGAAGGCAAAAAATAGGAAATCTGTGTTTGCAGTGAAAGATCTGCCCTTGTGCAGAACACTATGAATGAATGAATGGAATGAAACTATATAGGATGAAGAATATAAAGATGTCTTGAGCAATTTGTTATGATGAGACCTGGTATTTAGGTGATGTGTGAATAAATTTTGAAAATGAGAAGCCAAGTAGATTGGCGTAGGGGTGCGTGGAATTGGAAATGAGAGAATGCAGGGCTCGTCGAGAGCTTAGCCCAGGCGCCCAGCCGGGGCAAATCTAGTCTTTAAACGAGGTGCGACAGTGACAGAATATCTTTCATGCGAGTATCTAAATAGTATTCTGAGATTTTACGTGACTGTAAGACAGAGTTTGAAAGGCGGGGAAACATGATCGTACTTACGAATATTATAAATGTATCGGACGCACGCATTATGCACACGTTGTAGCCTGCTGCCCAAATTTGTATTTAGGTTACTTAATATTAATATTAATAATTGAAGCAAGTAACGCGATAGGTTTGGAAGTAAATCCCGAAAAGACAAAATACAATATTATGTCTCGTGACCAGAATATTGTACGAAATGAAAATATAAAAATTTGAAATTTATCCTTTGAGGAGGTGGAAAAATTAAAATATTTTTAAGCAACAGTAACAAATATAAATGACAATCGGGAGGAAATTAAACGCAGAATTAATATGGGAAATGCCTGTTATTATTCGGTTGAGAAGTTTTTGTAATCTAGTCTGCTGTCAAAAAGTCTAAAAGTTAGAATTTATGAAACAGTTATATTACCGGTGGTTCTGTATTGTTGTTAAACGTGGACTCTCACTTTGAGAGAGGGACAAAGATTAAGGGTGTTTGAGAATAAGGTTCTTAGGAAAATATTTGGGCTAAGCGGGATGAAGTTACAGGAGAATGGAGAAAGTTACACAACGCAGAGCTGCACGCATTGTATTCTTCACCTGACATATTTAGGAACATAAAATCCAGACGTTTGATATGGGTAGGGCATGTAGCACGTATGGGTGAATCCAGAAATGCATATAGAGTGTTAGTTGGGAGGCCGGAGGAAAAAGACCTTTGGGGAGGCCGAGACGTAGGTGGGAAGATAATATTAAAATGGATTTGAGGGAGGTAGGATATGATGGTAGAGACTGGATTAATCTTGCACAGGATAGGGACCGATGGCGGGCTTATGTGAGGGCGGCAATGAACCTCCGGGTTCCTTAAAAGCCATTTGTAAGTAAGTAAACATCATAGTAGTCGAGTGTGTTGTCACAAGTGTTTGTACAAGGATTAATTTTAGTTCATCAGAAGAAAGTGCTTCAGTTGCTTTAATGAATGAATAATCGATTTTTTTTTTTTTGGAAACGTGATTCACTTGTTCATTCCAATGTAGATGACTATCCATATAAATTTGTTAGGTTCTTCATGGTATGGAACAGTGGTATGACACCTGCTGGAGTTAAATTCAAATAAATGGAATTTGATGATGTTGAAAGCATTTCCAACCAAATGTACAAGAAGGAACATGATAGAGGAGAATGTTGGGACTGCATGACGCGTGGTCGCAGCAGGTCATGAAATGTCCCCACGTCATATCACGATGATTATTCAGTTCTTCAAATAGCCAACCTCATAAATGTGCAAGCGTTTAGGTGTGTCAGTCAGTATTTGCAGGAAATGTTTATTAGTGACTCATAAGCAGTCGCCAATTGTTTTCTTCGCCGTTATGGTCAAGTTTAAATTAGAAAGAATTTATCCTAACACGCCTTCCCGCTTTCCATACAATTGAAATGTTATTCTCCTGAGGTGTCTTGCAATTTCTGATCAGACTTGAAGAGGAAGCAAGTAATTGTCCTTTGGAATGTCACAATGGAGAAACAGAAGAGAAAGCGAAATAATTAATCATTTCGCTAAATTTTGATGCCAAGTATTTGGGTCGGTCGTCTCATTGTTCATATTAGAGATGAACAAAACTAACTCCCTCTCTCGCTCGTTGTGTTCGTTGCATTTGTCTCTCGAGTCTCGTCTCGTAATTCTCGTGCGCTTCGAGTCTTGCTCATCATTCTCGAAACAGCATTTGGTCGACGTGGAAAGATTTCGTAGCTTTGAATAACATACTTACATAATTGAGATAAATAACATTTCATTTCATTTGGTGTCCTCCCCAAGGGCAGGTCTTTCACTACAAACCCAGCTTTCTCCAATCTTTCCTATTTCTGCCTTCCTCTTTGTTTCTTCATATGATCCATAATGTCGTCTATCATCTGATATCTTCCCCTACCCCGAACTCTTCTCCCGTTCACCATTCCTTCCAGTGCATCCTTCAGTAGGCAGTTTCTTCTCAACCAGTGTCCAGCCAATTCCTATTCCTCTTTTTAATCAGTTTCAACATCATACTTTCTTCATCCGCTCTTTCCAACACAGCTTCATTTACTATTCTGTCTGTCCACTTAACACGTTCCATTCTTCTCCATATCCACATTTCAAATGCTTCTATTCGCTTCTCTTCACTTCTTCGTAATGTCCATATTTCTACCCCATACACTGCCACACTCCATACAAAGCACTTAACTAGTCTCTTAGTTATTTTTCCAAAGGTCCGCAGAAGATGCTCCTTTTCCTATTAAAAGCTTCCTTGGCCATTGCTATCCTCCTTTAGACTTCCTGGCAGCAGCCTATGTTACTGCTTATAGTACACCCCAGTATTTGAAACTGTCCACTTGCTCTACTGCCTCATTTAAAATTCGTAAGTTTATCTTCTGTATTTTTCTTCCTATGACCATGCTCTTCGTCTTATTTGGATTTACCTTCTTCACATACTGCTCACAGCTGTCATTTAGCTCCAGTAGCATATCCTTTAGTATCATTTCCTCTTCTGCTAACAACGCCATATCATCAGAAAATCGTATACACCTTATTCTTCTTCCTCCTACTATCACTTCTTCCATGTTTTGAAAACAGTTCTTCACCAAATCTTCCAAGTAGATGTTAAACCAGGTGATAAAGGACATCCTTGACTTACTTCTCTCCCAATTTCATTTCCTTCTAAATAACATTACAGGCGTTTAATTGAGACAAAAAGACAAAAAACAGTATCTTAATTATCAAAATGTTCTGGTTCTATTATTAGATATTACCTAAGGTTACATACACAGAAAAAAAAACAATTCACATTTCTAAGAAACATAAAACATAACATATATCAATATGAATTGTAAATTACTCAACATGAATTGTGAAAAAATAAAACATAACGTTAATATATTTTTGAGATTGTACGCTTGATCTCAAATATAGGAAAAAATGGTAAGACTTACATTTGAGTAATAATATGTTTCAAATATATCTCGTTCATTAAGTTTATAGTCTTATTTATTAATTTTAGTCGTTTATTGACTTATCTTGGCCACACCTGTGGAGTGACGGTTAGTGCGTCTGGGCGCAAAACCAGGTGGCCCGGATTCGATTCCTGGTCGGGGCAAGTTCCTGGTTGAGGTTTTTCCGGGGTTTTCCCTCAATCCAATATGAGCAAATGTTGGGTAACTTTCGGTGCTAGACCCCGAACTTATTTCATCGGCATTATCACCTTCATCTCATTCAGACGCTAAATAACCTGAGATGTTGATAAAGCGTCGTAAAGTAACCTACTTAAATAAATAAATTCACTTATCTTAAACTCATATTTTCCGACAGGCATGTACGCAACGGCTAATTTGCGCAGACTTAACAATGATTCGTTTCCAACTATTTGCCATGCCAATATATTAAAAACAAATTTGTAATGTCCGATTGCATGACCAACTAATTTTACATTTATTTTCTCTTATTTCTTCAGTAATGATCTCTTTTCATTTACCCTCTTTAAAATTTCAATATTCGACACTTTCTCTCTCTCGTTGACTTTGAACATTCTGCGTCAGTTCCAAATTGCCGTGGTTTCTAAGGTATTATTTTTTTTTGGTATTCAAGGTATTCAGTAATAAAAAGGTAAAGGTATCCCCGTAACATACCATGAAGGCATTTGGGGGCACGGAGGTAGAGCCCCATGCTTTTGACCTTTTTTTTTTTTTTTTTGGTTTTCAATGTTTCTAGAAAAAATCCTGTCACCATCTGGGATTTCGGACCTTCCAGTCCGTCTACCAACAGTAATAGCTTCAGATATAATTTAACGCATGTTTCCCTTATTTCGATGTTTATGTGATGTCAGCCAATTATAATTGTATTATTAAGATTGTTTGACTAAAGCAATTCTTGTTTTAACTCCGACTGTACTCTTATTATTTCGTGTAATGAAATTGGCAACAGTAATCTTACTAGAGGTTTTGATTTATCTAGAGAAAATCAAAACTCGAGTGGGATTTAATTGACTATTACAAGATTAGAAGAAAGTATATAAAGATTGGAAGAAGTAAAGTTCTCTAATAATTTACGACAAATGCTTTTAAGGAACTCGCAGGTTCATTACCGCCCTCAAATAAGCCCGCCATCGGTCCCTATCTTGTGCATGATTAATCCAGTCTCTATCATCATATCCCACCTCCATGAAATCCATTTTAATGTTATCCTCCTATCTACGTATCGGCCTCCCAAAGGTCTTTTTTCCCTCCGGCCTCCCAACTAAAATTCTATATGCATTTCTGGATTCGCTCATACGTGCTACATGCTCTGCCCATCTAAAAGTCTGGATTTAATGTTCCTAATAATGTCAGGTGAAGAATACAATGCGTGCAGTTCTGCGTTGTGTAACTTTCTCCATTCTCCTGTAACTTCATCCCTTTTAGCCCCAAATATTTTCCTAAGAACCTTATTCTCAAACACCCTTAATCTCTGTTCCTCAAAGTGAGAGTCCAAACAACAAAATATTGACTACTAAAATTCTATTTCACCAATGTTAGCTTCACCAAAACGTTTGAACGGATCCGCCATTTTCAGTTGATTATCTATGCGGTATACAAATGACGATCGCAAAGCATGTTTCATAGTACCGTAAAGTGTATGCAGTTTGAAATGTTGGCAAACAAAGAAACAAATGGTAGAGAGATTATAAAAACAGAAGAAAGTATATAAAAATTAGAAGAAATAAAATACTCTAATGCAATAAAGTAGATATTGACTTACTAAAATTCTTTTTCACGAATGTTAGGTTCACCAAAACGTTTGAACGGAGCAGCCATTTTCAGTTTATCTATGCGGGAGATAAATAACGATCGCATAGCATGTTTTATAGTAGGCCTACCGTAAAGAATTTACATTTTCAAATTTTGGCAAATAAAGAAACGAATGCTAGGGAAGTGATAAAAATAAACAAATGCTAGGGAAGTGATAAAATTGTAGGGATAAACAGCCATGATTGGTTGAAACACGTTCTTTCGTATACCGTTTTGTTGGTCAAAAGTAATATGACGTAGTGAAAGTGTAATAGTCAAGGTAACACAACTGTAACTGATTAACATGTTCAATTTTAACATTCTGGGTTTTGACGTTGAAAGTTCGCTCTCTTTCTCACTGCTAATAATTTGGTATTCTTAATATTTAAGCACGTCGAATGCGTCGGTTCAGAAATAAGCTTCAATTTCCTTAAAATTAATAATGATAGATGTCTGTCACATTCTTCCCTTATTCTCAGAATATGATAAAATTGCTTTAAATTGTACAACTATACAATGTAAAAATAAAATATCTTACTTCTGGATTTATAAAGAATGTCTTTTGTGTGTAATCAGAAAATTAAAGTTCATCATCTTTTTTCGGTGCATATTAAAGAATTTCATTTGGCTATGGTTTTCGAATAATAATAATAAATAATAATAATAATAATAATAATAATAATAATAATAATTCAAAATAAAAGAATTGTAAGCAGTAAAATAATTCGCAACATGGTAAAGGAAATGAATTGTTGCGGTAAACGTAAAATATATAATGAGAAGGAATTTGTTACTTTCTTGAAACTCATTTTCTTTTCATCTTGGGAACGATAGCATATTGCCGTTCTGTTTTAAGGTAATTAAAAATAGGTATATGAGGAGGTCCGTTCCAAACCATATTAAATACTGATGTAATTTTTTAGGAGAGAAGAAAAAATATTTGTGCTAAATATGGAAGGTAAATTAAACTACTAAAATTATTAATTACTGGAAGAACTTAATTTATCAGAATCAGTTATATTTGAAATCACTTTTACATCAGACTGTCCTGAAATTCAGAAAATATCATGGACATAATAACGGTTTGACGTGAACATAAGAAAGAAACAAATATTATTCCTCAATATTTGTAAAAATTCAACCAAAGCAATTGTGTAAGTAATAGGTAACACTCCTTGATTTACTCCTATGTAATATTGAATCACAAAGGTAATATTCATTAATGCTAACGAACTTGAACAGCTTTCTTTTTTTGTTGAGAAAACCTTTTCCTTGACCCTGCGTATATCATATGCGGGAATTGCACAACACTAGAATCGTAGAATCGAACTTCCCTATGCTGGCATGGTGGTTTGGACAGTGTTAAATCAGGATCCTTGTCAATGTTTCTGCAGATTGAAACAAGAATACCCTATTGTACATTTGATTATTACTACAGAAAACAGTTTTTAATGGAAGTAAGTCTCCTAAACGCCTATAAATAAAAAAAAATAGTAAAAATATTACACCGAAGTTATTTTATTGCTGTCGTTCTGTTTTCTTCTTCACTCTTCTGCTATTCTCACTCTATTCACTTCTCCCTCCATTTTCACGGATATTACATGCACAAACTGAACTGCAGCGGCACTGAACTGATACAAAGGTCGACAATGTCAATATTGTAAATTGGCGCTAGTTTTTCTCAGTGCAGGAAACTTAACACGCAACCTTACAATGAAAAATATTAATTGGTTTTGGACAGAATACTATTTGACGCGGACAAAGACGTGGACTTAATACGGTTTGCCACGAACACCCAGTTTCATGTATTCTTTTCAAGGGTATTTAATACAGTTAGACTCAAACAGGCTTTACAGCATGATAGAGCATGTTCAGAACTATACGAAATCATATAAAACTCAATTTCGTCCGTGGGTGGACTTAATATGGTTTGGAACGGACCTCCTATTTAGGCCCAGTTGTATGATTACAGAATAAATCCTGAAATAGCTATTCATGGAATAGCCTAACTATAGAATAAATGGAGTATCGTGTTGTATGACGTTAGTTTATTCCAAGGTTATTTATTCCATAGTTAGCCGAATTGGAACAGAGGTTGGCAATATTTTAGATGGTGTTTTGTTTATAAAGTACATTCAGAATACCAGTAATTGTTGAAATTTATTTTCTGAACATATCATTATTTTGCGTACAGATTTTGTTATAAAGAAATGAGTAAATCACAATAAATTAGAAGTCAAAATTATTAGATAGAAGATTACACTTAAGCTAGTTGGATAATGAATGACTATAAGAACGTGCTAGAAAGCAAAAACTGATGCCATAACTTTTAAATAAAAGACAAGAGCATGGGAGTCTACAGCTAGGTTATAATAATGCAAAACGTAATACTGATGTAATATTGTGCTATGAATTTGCTTAAATTTAATTTTAATTATTTAAAAAATTACAATTTCTTTATAATGATGAAATTGTGAACTATTTTTACCTGTGTGTTATATGTTCCAATAATCATTAATCAATCCCAGCACGCTTTAAGCACTGTCCATTTTTAGACTGAATCTTGCCAGAAATTCTTCATTGTTACACTCGTTTAATATATAAAGTCTGTGCCTTATTTTCTTTGTTTCCGCACTCTCGAAAATACATTATATGTAGGCCTAATTCATCATCACTATCAGAGATTCATGCCTAATGCTGCTGCCATTTTATATTTTATTCTCTAGATATAAATTTAACAACTACTGAAAGCATGGAATAGCTTATTCGGAAGTTATCCTCCGGATAATGCACTATTCCAAGTTCGTACAACACATTTCTCGTATAACCACGGAATTAATTTTAACAGGACTTTATTCCGTGTTCTTACAACTGGACCTTAGAGAAATAGATGAACTTTCGCTTTCTGGATTGCAAGTAAAAATAATTTGTTATTATCCCAAATACAGAGGGTCTCAGAGAACGCTGATATAATCGGTAAGACCCCCCACGTTACAGCCGCTGTTTGCCTCCGCGAAAGCTTCGTACAATTCCGTCATGGATAGGCTACATTAGTCGTATGAGCTGCGGCGATAATACGCCGTGAAACGTACCGCTTATGTTGATTTATCACACATTATTATGTAGAAATACAATGTTTTAAGTAGGTACTTAAATTAAACTTACCTTAATGTAATAGCCAGCATTTCATCAGTTATAATAATTACACAAATCTCATATTCGCATGTTTATGTGTTAATACGTAGAATCCTTGATACAAGACTAACAAGGGAACCGTTCCAGGTCTTGTAGCTTGAATTTAATGAAATTGCATATTTAAGCTAATTTTCGTTCGTTGAGAAACGTAGTGATAGTCGTTCGTTTCGCTTTTTCCTCGTTTACGAAATACGAGGCGCATCCAGAAAGTAAGTTTCCCTATTTAAAAAAAAAGAATATACACTTTCAGGAAAACATTTATTGGCAACAGGTACAGCAATGTTTCAGCTATTTTTCAACATAGCCACCATCAGAAGTGAGACACTTGCCGTATCGTGGGATCATTTTGTATCCCTCTGTCTCAGAACTCTTTGTGAATGGAACCAGCGTGTAACAGACGTCTTCAGCTCTTCGTCGTTGCCAAAACGCTCACCGGAGGACAGGAATTTCTTGAGGTGCAAGAAAACGTGAAAATCGCTGGGAGCAAGATCAGGACTGTAGGGTGGGTGATGAAACAACTCCCAGCCAAATTCCGTCAAAACAGCTGCTGTGCGCCGAGCCGTATGTGGACGAGCATTGTCATGGAGGAGCACAACACCTGCAGTAAGCATTCCACGCCTCTTGTTTTGAATGGCACGTCGCAATTTTCGCAGTGTTTCAGGGAAAATATTTAGTAACGATCAGCGTTCACTGTTTCACCTCTTGGAAGGAAGTCAATGAGCAGAATGCCCTTCCTGTCCCAGAACACCGTACCGACAGCGTCTGTTTGAATTTCGTCCTGACCGGAGATCCACTATGCCGCCAATGCATTGACTGCTGCTTGGTTTCCGGGGTGAAGTGCGAAATCCAAGTTCATCGCCCGTGACGATCCTGTCGAGGAACTCGTCGCCGTCATCGTGATACCGTTGCAGAAATGTCAGTGCTGCTCCTAAACGTTGCATTTTGTGTTAGGTGTCAGGTTTTTCGGCACCCACCTTTTACTTTTTTGAACAGCAGGTGCTTAGTGACAATCTCATGCAACAAGGATCGCGATATCTGGGGAAAATGGCTGCTCAGCTCCGTAATCGTGAAGCGACGGTTCTCCATGATGCACTGCCGCACCAGCTCAACACGATCATCATTGATGAGGGACGGTCGCCCACTGCGCTCTTCATCATGGACACTTTGACGACCTTTCGGAAAAAACTGCCTACACCAGCGACGCACCATCTGCTTACTCATGATGTTCGGCCCATAGACCTGACAGAGCTGCCGATGAATTTCAATTGGCGCAATGCTTTGTGCATTAAAGAACTTTATCACCGACCGAATCTCGCAGGCGGCGGGAGAAGGAATATCAGCTTCCATTTCGGACCACTGCTGCCACGCTACTGGCACCAGGCGGGACCTGTCCGGCTGACATATGATTGATACGTCATAGATCTGTTACGCATGCGCAATTGACACGGCTAATTACGTTTACTTTCAAGGGGAAAAAATCGGGAAACTTACTTTCTAGATGCGCCTCGTATATTGACTTGAAAATCGTTGCTACTATGCCGCTTCTTGCGTGTAATCGGATCCTCATAGTTCTGCGACACCGTATCTTTCTCGTTAGCCACGGTCCTCACTAAATTTTAGAACAGATTAAAGTGTGTTTGTTTACTTTAAAATTGTAAATAGCTCTACAGTAATTTACAATCAAACTTCAGAATTAATTAATGGAAATGGAATGATAAAACAGTAGGGGAAACTCATTACAGGAAATGTCTGAGAAGAAACCTAAGACAAAAGGAGTCAGTTTTTCTATTCATAAATATTGCAAAATTCAGTACATACAGCATGAGTCTTCTGGTAGCAGAAACTTACAATGGAGTCTATGTGCCTTTTTCTTTCCTCATCAAGAGAATGAAATTTCCTTAGAACTTCGCTGACACATTGTCACTGGTGCCAAAAAAAAGTAAATTAAACCAGCAAAACTGAAGGATATAAGGCAATTACAGTGTATATGAATTCTTTTCTTGAGGAGAAATGTACTGGTTTGAGCTGTAGCTTATATCCTTAATAAAGAAGAATCTTCAGACGGTTTTCCTGACATTTCTGATAATGAACTGTCCTTTGCTGAGGCTGAAGATACAAGTTAATGATTCGAAAATAATTAACATTGATTTAATTTTTCTTAAAGAAACTATTTCTTAAAATCAAAACAGAATGGAAAAATATCTATATTTTTCATTTTTCCAATAAATATATTAATTGCAATAAACACATGTGGTTCACATTTCTCATCAAAATAGATTGATGGAAAATTGACTTCAGCTGTATCTCTAAAATGTCTTTATTGTCGCAGTGTCTTAATTTCTTATAGAAATTTAAATATTGAACTATAATGGGAGAAAATAAACTATTTTAAAGAATGGTTAGGTTACATTCACAACTAACATTTTATCAACAGTAATCTCACGAGAGGTTTTGATTTATCTAGAGAAAATTAAAACTCGAGTGGGATTTAATTGACTATTACACGATTAGAAGAAAGTATATAAAGATTATAAGTAACAAAACCCAATACAATAAAATATTAATTGACTTACGAAAATAAACCTGTCTTCAAATGTATTATTGCACCATTACGCTAGATGGCAGTTGTGCCAACTATGGAATCTTCATTGAACTCTGTAGACGGTTACTAGTCAAGAAAGCTTTGTTGATTCAGTTTCATTTTTATTAAGACAGTTGCATTCCACTTCAATTATCCGAATCCCAGTAATCAACGTCACTTGACAGATGATTTTCAATAAATCTTAATATTAAACAATCTCTGATACTTGACTATCCATAATATCATATAGCTGAAGCTATAACATAACCTAACTAATATACACAAGTGTTAGAAAAGTTTTAATTAACGACGACGAATAAAAAATAAACATGAATAATTTTAAAAGGAATAATTATTGAATGTACAATTTTCAAATTTGAATATGGTTTGTGGTTCAATTGATATTATATTGGACGTGCGTAATAGAAGTGGAACTCGTTGATTTAGGCCTACATGGTATATTCAACTTATTCAGGATTTCAGAATGAATAATTTTAAAAGGAATAATTATTAAATGTACAATTTTCAAATTTGAATGTGGTTGGTGGTTCAATTGATGTTATATTGGACGTGTGCGTAATAGAAGTGGAACTCGTTGATTTAGGCCTACATGGTGTATTCAACCTATTCAGGATTTCCGAATGGTGCTCTTCATTTATTTGTAAATCGGAAAAGATGGATAGGTTGATCAGTGACTTTTATTAATTCTTGTTCTAATGCCAATGCGAGTCATATTTGAAACTGCTGTGCATCGACTGGATGGTTTCTAAAATGTATTTATATTTTTGTCCAGACCAGTGTCAGTTTCAAATTTGGCAAACAAAGAAACAAATGCTAGGGACGCGATAAAATTAAACAAATGCTGGGACGCGATAAAATTGTGCGATAAGCAGCCATGATTGGTCGAAAAGTCCTTTCGTACCGTTTTATTGGTCAAAAGTAGTATGACATAGTAAGAGTGTTTATCAACAGTAATCTCACTAGAGGTTTTGATTTATCTAGAGAAAATCAAAACTAGAGTGAGATTTAATTGACTTTTGTGCGAGATCGTGCGTATTTGCTTGGTTTCCGCACAAAACCAATTCGCGGTAAGTGTGAAATACCACATTCAGTATTCCCAACGTAACACATATAATTTCCCTCTTCTTACCGCTTAAGAGACATATTCATTTTACTGCTTTAGGCTTTTAACATATTATTTTTAGAGACGTTTAATATAGTAATAATTATAAATTGAAACTTACCACTGCAATTTCACCTAAATTGCACTGTTAATTATTATTTTTAAATATTTGCAAAAATTAAGTAAACTCTACTACTCCACTAAAGTTATTGCATTCGTGATGCAAGTAACATTAAAGAAGCCGTGAAAAAATCAACAAGATTCCAGATGCCGATGTTATTACTGCAATATGTTATATAAATAATATTGTTAAAATATTAAAATGAAAAATAAATCATTACATAACCTTACCGTTTGTTTTAAGTTCGCATTTATAGACCGGGGGGGGGGAGACAGACGTATATCACGGCCTGCTGCAGTATAGTAAACACAGAACACATTTTATAGCAACATTGTTGAAGAAAGATATTTTGGTGTTCCGAAGTTGCCGTCATTGAACAGAAACCAAGATGGAGATTTCATTGCAACTAATTATAAATTCCTCTTTCAGGTATGTAATAAACGATCTTCGCACAAAATAATGTACGATACACGAGCGGTATGTTTGTTTTCATGTTCTCGGAAATAAAAAAAACTCAACTACGTTTCGCTTTTTCAATCTTTTCCTCGAACATGAAAACATCAACATACCGCTCTTGTAACGCGTATTACTATTACACGATTAGAAGAAAGTATATAAAGATTAGAAGAAATAAAGTACTCTAATACAATAAAATATTAATTGATTTACTGAAATTCTATTTCACTAATATTAGCTTCACCAAAACGTTTGAACGGAGCCGCCATTTTCAGTTGACTATCTATGAGGTAAACAAATGACCATCGCAAAGCATGTTTTATAGTACTGTAAAGAATTTGCAGTTTGAAATGTTGGCAAACAAAGAAACAAATGGTAGGGAGGTGGTAAAAACAGAAGAAAGTATATAATTATTAGGAAAATTAAAGTACTCTAATACAGTAAAATAGATATTAATATTGATTTACTAAAATTCCACTTCACTAATGTTACCTTCATCAAAATGTATGAACGGAGACGCCATTTTCAATTGACTATCTCTGCGGGAAACAAATGACGATCGCAAAGCATGTTTTATAATACCGTAAAGAATTTGAAGTTTGAAATGTTGGCAAACAAAGAAACAAATGCTAGGATAGCGATAAAAACAAACAAATGCTAGGGAAGCGATAAAATTAAACAAATGCTAGGGAAACGATAAAATTGTGCGATAAGCAGCCATGATTGATTGAAAGACGTCCTTTCGTACAGTTTTATTGGTCAAAAGTAGTATAACTTAGTAAAAGTGTAATAGTCAACAAAAAAATTGTAACCATTTCTTTGATCGGTTCTTTTCTCAAACAAGGTTTTTAAACTGAGGTCGTTTTTCCTCTATTAGCACAAACTTTCTCAAAAATTGAAAAATGGAAAACGTATTCAATAACACGATATTACGACATTAAGAAAAAATATATATTCAATCCCAAATAAATTTGTTACAAAGGCATTATTGCCAGGCAAAACATAAACGCTACCAACTTATGCAACAACCTGTTACTTTTGTTTTATTCTCGAGTATACTATGTCGTAACCTGAGTGACGCGTGACGTGGTGTCAGCACGGCCATCCATATCTTCCTGTGATGTCGGTGGGTGGAGCTCGGTCGTAATGTTGGCTGTGGTATATGCAAAATTATTTTATATATTTATAACCACGAGTAATCTCAACATCTCGGTTAATATTGAAGTATTAAATTGCAGAACCCTGATGGAATTTATACTAACTGACGGTGGGCAGATTTGAATACTGTAAATACCAAATAGATAGACGCTGGAGGGAAGGTAATGTAGTCTTACTCATTGATGTATCACAGTTTTCAATGAGATGGATCAGGGCGCACGCAGAGTCTGCAATCCATGACGTAAACTTTTAACTTTCATCTAAAAACTCGTACACATGTTTGACTGAGATATATTGATTTTGTGGACTCGTATCGGGCACAACAGGGTGCTCAAAAATTGTCTTCTTTAATCTCTTCAGACCTGAATTTATATTAAAAACAATTGAAAAAAACTGATCACATAATCATTCTGGGGATCAAAAATTCCCAAATCAAGTCTTCGCAGAAAATCAAAATTTGCGGACAATTTTGACCCCTGGGGCCCCAAAATTTTAAATTTTGTTTTTAATTCAGGTATATAAATGTTTCAAAAATAATATTCTCCTTTTCTATCACCTTGAATTTTTCAAAATATTTAAAAGAAACTAAGACATTCCCAAAAAAAAAAAAATAAAAAATAAATAATGTACACTATAATTTACATCAGGCCTGAAGGGGTTAAAGAGAAGGTATTTGAATTTGACTTTTCCTCTTTTTGATTAAATATTACGAAGCTGTCGCCTTGGGTAATATTGTGGTTATATACATGCCACTGGATCCAAGTGTAATGGGTTTGAATCAGGATTTAAGCCACAGTCGCATTTTCTACTCGACGTCTAAAAATGCAACAAACTTTCAATGTAAATGTGCAAACATGCGACAACCACATTGTACTTCAGAAACGAAGATGGTAATGGAGAACTTGAAATCAGAGACCTGTATGAACTAAAAATAAAAATAGTAAACTGCCCCCCATTGAGGGTAGCCCTTACGGACTCAGTATATCCTCAAAAAATATATTATACATATGTAAACATAGATATTAAATTTTAAAGAAGAGAAACAAAGAAAAGGGCGTGAAAAATTACAATTGCTATTAATGTGGCACCATGATTAATTAGGATTTTTTTTTACACAATTATCACAATGTCATCCCTCAGAGATGTTGGCAGAGCAAACTGCCGTCGAAATTCTTCCAAAAAAGCTGGTATAGTCCCTCGAGCACCTATGAGCAAGCCGAATACCTCAACGTGAATTAAGGCATATTTCAGCTTGAAATAGTTGACTGTAGGCTCATAGATCGACTTCTTCTCAAGGTGGACTTCGGCTGACTGATGACTTCCTACTTCAAAACGTATCGTGGAGTCCACAATGATGCCCTGTTTAGTGTCAGCATTGTACGCTAAAATATCTACTCGTCTCGTTGACCCATTTTCAGCTAGACAGGAGATTTCTTCTTCTACTATCCAGCCCTTATTTCTTAATGCGGCAGCAATTTTGGATCTTACAAGATGATGTCTAGAGTTCCTCCAGAGCAATCCCTGTTCACAGAATCCCAAGACGTGTGCTAAAGTTTCAATCTCCGGGCAGCCATGTCTGCACCGGGTACCGTCGAGAGATCTGCCGGGAACGGAACGAACAGCTGCTAAATTTGCTGTCATTTTCAGGCTAGATATCCATTCACCACTCGAAAGTCCTTTCTGGAGAAACTGAATTAAATGAAATGCTAATGGCATGGGCAATGTTCAAGAAGGTAATGAGCAATAGATGTTCAGGAATGGATTTCAAAAAGCTTGTACAATTCATATAAGTTAACAAGTTACGTAAGAAATTTTTTTCTAATCGATTTATACAATTCCATTGCATATTGTAAATTGTGAGCTAGGATTTATTTGCAAGAATCTTGTAAAAACTGTAATTAGAAACCGTCTTTCAGTAAAAAAGAGCTACCACTCTGCTAACAATAAATCTTGAAGGGCCTATTAGTAAAGAATTTCAACGCTTAGAGTTCCCATAACATAACGTATTTTAATGTTACGTAAATTCAGCAGTATTTTATTCCAAACATACCTACGTCTAATGATTTACTTACATAGGTATATCTAGATTGTGGTAAGATGAGTTGAAAGTAATAAAACATAATTAACAAATCATATAACTCTTTGTTTCTGCAAACCTTATTCATTTTATCTGTCTGTACAATTATTTAGAATATTGTACAGATTTTCGCAATTTGCACAAATATAATTTTTCATTTGTGCATTTTTGCGACAATTAATTATTTTCTAGCTTAAACTCTGGTTTAAATCCAAACGAGAGAGAGGTACATATAATTTATGAGTGAAAAATCTTAAGAGAGAAAGATGCTGAAATTTGACTAAAATTCACTTTTTTTTTTTAATATTCGCTTAAAATAATCTTTTGATTGTAAAGAATATATTACAAATAAAATTTAAGCCCTAACTCAATGCTATGAAATTTAATGATGCTATTTTTTAAGCTTTGTTAGCTCACTTCATTTTCCAATCATATTTGTTTCAAATTAACCCCATTCTCAATCAGATTTCGGTTGTTTATTTTAGGCCTATATAATTTCATTCTTCAAAAGTGTGGCAGCCCTATCTTCAATAGTTTTTAGTTTTATTCACTAGGTAGCAGGAGATAGTATTATTCCTTGAGTTGTTTTTGTTAGACATGCTTGAAAATTGTTTTGATCTAAAGTATAGAAAAGTGGTTGTTGCATTTTTACAGAAATAGTTATTGTAGTGTCTGAAACACTTAGTATGTAAATAGTATGCATTACATAGGTTGCAGTTAGTGTAAGTTTGTGTGTTGTAATGCATTTGTATATATAATTAGACTAGACTTGTAAATAATATGAAAACTATGAGCACCTGCTCAAAAAATGAGGCAGAAAATGTAAAAAGGTAGTAAATATAGCAAGGCCACAACAGTCATTGCCTGGCCCTTCAAGTGAGAGTTCATGTCAAGTGACTCTTTAGATGTGTTTTTCGGTAAATTGCTTTTTTGGTTACCGTGCTCATCATAAATTGATATAACTCAGATATCATCATTAATAGAAAGCTATAATATTCTTAAACAGACTATTTAAAAAGATTTGGCTCCATTAGACGTGGAAATACTACACATCCAGCCAAAAAGCCAGAAACTAAACACACTAGAACAATATCAAATATACAGACACATAAAAACAAACCCCAATGAAATTCTCAACACACAACTCAATTTCAGAACACACACACTCTTTGACTCTACATTACACTACACAAAAACACCCCCACAGGAAACAAAACAATAGGCGCTAAGACCAGCAACGACCAGTTCTGAAGAAGACCAATAACAGGTCGAAACATGATTACCAAGTATGATAGAATTTAACACAAGAAAGTCATATAATACATATTCCGAAGTGATACAGTGTTAAAAGTTGTGTAATCAAGATGTATAGAATTTTGATGTTTGAATGGAATATGAAAATAATTAATAATATGCAAAGAAGTGGACTCGAAAACAGAAATCCATCATATTGTAAAAATCACTTACTGTATAATGTTTTTGTATAGCATATTAAAAATCAAGTGACGCCATTTTGTAGTAAATCTTTCTGTGAATCTAATGGTAAAAGAACTTCTCAAATAACTTTAAAAAAACTTACCGAGTTATATCAATTTTTGTAAATAGTTCCAAATTCGGGCTAATTGTTAAATTTGGGGCCCTTTTGCTTTTCTGAAAATCTAATACTCAAAATTTAGATTTTACACGTACGGTTTTTCAGTAACCAAAAAATTGTAAGTTTCAAGGAGAAAACAAGGAATTTCAAATTGCCAGTATCCTCTTCCCTTAAGAACGACGTCCATCGGATGAGGACGTAAAGTCGTTAACCTTGTATAGCTCAGTACTACAGCTGTACCTTAACATTTCGCGAACCCAGGTTCGATCCACGGCTCTGACTGTAGTATATTATTACGATGTACCGAAGTACATAATATGATAGTTCCGTACAGAAGTTCTGCGTCATCATGATGAAGGATGAGTGGAACGGAGAAAAATTCTCTCCGACACTGGGATTTGAACCCGGGTTTTCAGCTCTACGTGCTGACGCTCTATCCACTAAGCCATACCGTATTCCCAACCCGATGTCCGATTGAATCCTCTCAGTTTAAGTTCCACCTCTTGGTTTCCCTCTATGCGAAAAATAATCACTTAGGGTGCTATACATAGACATTTCGCTAGCCGCTACGAGCGTGCTAAACTAGCCCCAGCTATCGACTGATTACTTGTACATGATTCATATCATATAATATCGCTAACACTGGTTTATGGATATGAAAAACGTTAGTTCACTGATCATCCACCGGAAGCCCGCGCTAAGAATGTCTATGAATATGAGTCTTAGTGATTTAAAACGGCGCTTATTCCGTCGCATCCCGGCCGGTTTGACTTAGTGGATAGAGCGTCAGCACGTAGAGCTGAAAACCCAGGTTCAAATCCCAGTGCCGGAGAGAATTTTTCTCCGTTCCACTCATCCTTCATCCTTCATCTGACTGTAGTGATACTTGAGGTCGACAAGATTTGAAGGACGAGCATTTTTTTTCTGTTCTCCTGTTTCTTTGAGCTAGGCCTACATACATATAACTACTGCATGTGCGTGATCTTGCCCCCATCTGTTAAACAATTGGAGTGATAATGAGGTAGTCCAAAGCCACACTTAACAAAAATGTTTTTTGTGCCAGTTCACTTCTCACACATACAGGGAAGCTACTATTAAAAAAAGCTAAAGAATTACACTATAATACAACAATACAAAACTCTGATAATAAAATCAAAACAACTTGGAACATAATTAAAAAAAGAAAGTGGACGATCAAAAAGTAAAGTAACAAACTATACCCTTATATCTAACAATACAAAAACGTCAGACCCAAATGAAATTGCAAACATATTTAACAAATATTTTCTTACAATAACTGATAACCTCAACATCCCCCAAGATAATGTCACTAACAGTTTAGATTCTTTAACACAATATTTTCCGACCAAATTCCCAAATATTCAAATATTTCCAACCAACAAACAAGAAATAATTGCAATTATTAAAAATCTAAAGTCAAAAGACTCCTCAGGGTATGATGAAATAACAAGCAAAATATTAAAAGCGAGTTCACATATTATAGCTGGGCCATTAAGTTATTTATGTAACTATTCAATGTTCAATGGTATATTTCCGAGAGATTAAAATATTCAGTGGTTATTCCTATCTTCAAAAAGGGAGAAACAACGTCTCCAGAAAATTACAGACCCATATCACTTCTACCAGTCTTCTCCAAAATCTTTGAAAAAGTAATGTATAAAAGATTATATCATCATCTAGAAAGATACAACAGTTTAGTCCCAGAACAATTTGGATTTAGGAAAAATAAAGGCACAGAAAATGCAACATTTAGTTTAACTGACAAAATTCTGGAGGCAGTAAATAAAAAATTACAAGTTGAGGGATTTTCTGTGATTTATCCAAAGCATTTGACTGTATAAATCATAAAATGTTGCTAGATAAATTAGAATATTATGGAATTAAAGGTGTTGCACACCAATGGTTTCACTCATATCTCATAGATAGGAAACAGAAAGTTGAAATCAATACAACTATGAAATCTACATCGACATGGGGAACTATTAATAATGGAATTCCTCAAGAATCAATATTAGATCCCCTACTTTTTCTAGTGTTTATAAATGATCTTGCCCCCTTATAAAAGATGTAGGTCATCCCATATTATCTGCAGATGACACAAGTATAGTAATTACAGCCAATAACTCCAACACATTTCAATCTTCAACAGAGGAAATTCTCTTCAAAATATGTGACTAGTTCTCAGTCAATAAATTAGTATTAAATTGTAACAAAACTAACATAATTCAATTTAAATCGTGAAAACTTTGTAACTAATTCAACAGTTCATAGCATAAATACACGTCAAAAAATGACTTTCATACTCCATCGGCAAGTCTCTCGTGCTATCAAAAAGGATTGCGTTATATGGCAGTAAAAATTTTTAATTCCCTATCGATATAAAAATGGAACTCAAAACATGAGATTATTTAGGGCCAAATTAAAGAAGTACCTAATTTCTCACGCCTTCTATTCTGTAGGTGAATTCATGACATTCAATAACACTTCATGAAATTGATACTAAAACTATGTGTTGTACTAGTAGACTATATTGTAAATCTCGTCTGTATATATTTCATCTAGACTATGACTATAAATTAAGATTTTATAATAGTATTAAGTTTTTGACTTGTTCCATATTGTAGCTGTAAGCATGTATGAATACCATGGAATGTTAATAAATACAATACAATACAATATTTCATTTCACTCGCGAATATCTAATCCAACGACCAGTACTATAGTCGTAAGATTATTGTGGACGATTGCACTGTACATTGCATAATTTATTTCTATAAAGAATGTAGAACTTAATTGATTATAAAATTTTATTTTTAAATATAGACTAAATTAATTCCTCTGTCCATATTTCGTTGAAAGTACATTACAATAAATAACAAATTATTTCTTACCTGAATTCATACCGCCGGCATCAAACTGACAAACTAGTTATAAAATGTCACATTTCCAAACAGACTGTAAGATATGACAACCTCTGAGATGTCTTTATATTGGAATTATAGATTACTGAAGAAGAAGAACAGAATTTTGGCACACCCGTTCGCACCAGCGCAGGACCGTTGCTTTATTATGTGCATACTAAGCCAAACTACGATATTCATTCGAGCGGAAATGATAGTCTATATAGAATAGGAGTTTGTTTTTCTACTGTAAAAATGCTGTGATGTACCCTCCCCTGGTGATCGTGAGTTTAAACTTTATGGGTAATTTTATGAAAGTCAATAGGGATTATTATGATTGATATGATCACCCTGTGGCTCGGCCCACGTCACGAGGGCCATACGGAGGCTACAGAGTGCCCCACAAATTGTGTGCTAAATTATTACCTTCACCGCAGGTATGAAGAAGCCTGGGCTTGATGGGCGTGTCCACAGTTCCCAGCCGTTTCCCAGTCAGGTCAAGCATGGGAACTAGTGTTCGATTCTTTGCTCATGCTGTCAGACTCATTTTCTTAGAGAACTTCATTTTCCATTGCTAGACTCCCAGACGCAAAATAACTTCGAAGTCATAGCAGATATTAGTTAATCATTAAGATATTGTGTGTTTTCTTTGTAACAACTTAGGCTATACAGAAGAGAAGAGAATTCAATTTAGAAACACATAAGCTTACGTTATTTGTAGATTATGAAAAAGCGTTTGACATATTAATATGGGATGTTTTAAATGAAGCGTTGGGCCGAATAACGGTCTATGTTACAATCTACTAACTGTGCAGGAGGACCAAAAATGTGATATCGTAATTCGTTCATAAATTTACTATCGGACGGGCAACGTAGACCGTTATTCCATCAATATGTTTTGTATACTAAGCGAAGTATACGATTGTATGTTATTGAAAGTCATTACATATCATAGAAGTTCGTAACATTTTAAATCCACAAAAATGCTACTGGGGATACAGACAATAAACAGTTTCATGCAGTCAGAATATTATGAAATACCGATATACAAAATCAATGAAAAGGTTAAATTATGAACGAAATGATTGACATTTATTTTTAAATGCTATATATTAATATGGGCTTGGAATTGAACGGATTACATCAGCAGCTTGTCTGTGCGGATGACGTGAATATGTTAGAAGAAAATCCACAAACATTAGGGAAAACACGGGAATTTTACTGGAAGCAAGTAAAGAGATAGATTTGGAAGTAAATCCCGAAAAGACAAAATATATGATTATGTCTCGTGACGAGAATATTGTACGAAATGGAAATATAAAAATTGGAAATTTATCTTTTGAAGAGATGGAGAAGTTCAAATATATTGGAGCAACAGTAACAAATATAAATTATACTCGGGAGGAAATTAGACACAGAATAAATATGCGAAATGCCTGTTATTATTCGGTTGAGAGGTTTTATCATCCAGTCTGCTGTCAAAAAATCTGAAAGTTGGAATTTATAAAACAGTTATATTACCGACTGTTCTTTACGGTTGTGAAACTTGGACTCTCACTTTGAGAGAAGAACATAGGTTAAGGATGTTTGAGAATAAGGTGCTTAGGAAAATATTTGGGGCTAAGAGGGATGAAATTACAGGAGAATGGAGAAAGTTACACAACACAGAACTGCACGCATTGTATTCTTCACCTGACATAATTAGGAACATTAAATCCAGACGTTTGAGATGGGCAGGGCATATAGCACGTATGTGCGAATCCAGAAATGCATATAGAGTGTTAGTTGGGAGGCCGGAGGGAAAAAGACCTTTAAGGAGGCCGAGACGTAGATGGGAAGATAATATTAAAATGGATTTGAGGGAGGAGGGATATGATGATAGAGAATGGATTAATCTTGCTCAGGATAGGGACCGATGGCGGGCTTATGTGAAGGCGGCAATGAACCTCCGGATTCTTTAAAAGCCAGTAAGTAAGTATATATTAATATGAATTAACATCATGTAATTTATTAAAGTTACACTCAATGTCATATTATGAATAAACATCCTATATTGATCAAATAATAACACTATTATTAGAAAATAACTGCAGCATTGAGATGTGGAGACACCTTTAAATTAATTAAAGCTGTAACAATAACAAATGAATAAAGAAAATTAGATATTGCAGTTGCGAAATTGTTGGAGGGTGGAATTTGAGAATTTGAACCTCTGTTCCGAATATTCAGTATCCATCCCAACAGGTGGCTTATCTATTAAGTATACATTTTATTAATAATGAAGACAATAACAATCACAGTTTTCAAATGCGGACTGTAAGAGAGTAATACATTTTAAACAGCTCCTTTCTGACATCAACAGCAAGCTGTGAACACATCTCCTCACAACAATTTCCACAAATCTGTTCCTGAAACGAAATACCTTGATAAAATTCTAAGATAAACTATAATGACAGAACACAGCATAGACCAACTAACACTAGGTAAAGTGTAAATTAAAATACAACTAATAAAATACTGCAAAAATAACAGACAGGAACTTACATTACTTGGGGGATCTTTCTCACTAACGTGCGATTTCGTCTTCCATGTTGTATACTCAAGACCACTATCTCTCAGCGACTTTCGTGACACATCTTTCCACTTATTAATATTAATTTGTGTGGATATTTTTTCTTCTATATTTATTTAGCCGGTCAATATCTACCGTAGAAATCGTCACTGTCTTGCAGTCGTTCATTTTTCGTAATAGATCAACCGAAACCTGATGCACAGAGTTCAAGTACCCAGTATTCGTAAAGAGAACAAACTCCCGTGCAATAACTCCCGATACGATGTAAACAACTGGATACACTAGAAGTGACTAGTGATATAGACCGTTGTTCCAACCAAGAAATTCATGGTTGTAACTCGTGTAGAAGCGACTCTGATACAGATGTTGGAAAACAATTTTTGTGACAGCTGTGTAAGACTATACAGAACATTATTCCATTAAAAATTCGATTTTAAACAATTGTAACATAGACCGTTATTCGGCTCAACGCTTCAAATATAAGGAGTTTCGGTAGCCAATTAATAAAATTAGCACAAAGTTTAATATTATCAGGACAAAAATTGAACAAGGAAAACTAACGACAGAAATTATTATCAGTGGGGTTCAAGAAATGTGTCTTCTTTTTTCCTCCTTTTTCCCTTTTTAATCTTTATTATGACGAAGCCATAACTGAATGATAGTTGAATGGTTTAAATAGAAGTTCATATTTAAATTAAATTGCATTTTATTTGTCGATGAGCAAAAGATAATGGCGGATTCAGATGACGACCTCCATATAGCTACATATAAGCTGTGGAATATTAAAAAAAAAAAAGATTTTAACCTCAATATACGTGTAAATAAAACCAAAGTGTTGGCTTTTATTGCTTTAAGTCCTACTATATCCAAAACAGTGATGATGATAATATGATGAAGTTGATAGGTGTTTCATACCTAAAAGTATAAATATGGAAAATATCTTTACGAAATATAAATATATGCGCGGAACGATTAAGGAAAATTTAAATATAGCACAAGAAAATGGATACAACCCCAACATAATCTATACTAATAACCAGGGAACGGATTTATATGGACTAAAAATATATGAAATATGTAAATATATATGTAGTTATTTTTACCAAAATATGGAATTAAATATGGATTTTTACCAAAATATGGAATTAAATATGGACTTAAAATTATAAAAAAATGACTATGTACGTTAAATATTGGTACATTTTAATCAAACTAAAAAAAATATAATGGACGTACCTTATCTTCCAATGTAGTTTCAACAAAACACAATTTTTATTGTCTGTTACCATAACAATAGGTTACAAACATTTCTTTCAAGTGCTGAAAAGTGAATCTTCTTCTATTGTCTCTGAGGATAGATTTATACTGACTAAAAGAGCGTTCGACGTCACAAGAAGTAACTGGTACATAATTCAATTTCACAATGTCTGGGGATAAGTCCAAGTTAATCTTCACTGTTGATTCACCACTCATCACAGCAACAACCTTTGTAGTTCTTCATATCCAGGGTTTTTGAAAGTACAGTGTCCACCTTAGCTCTTACTGCATCTGCAACTTTACCTCTACCACGATTCAGTTGTTAAACAGTATAATTTATAATTTCAAAACTTTCAGATAGTGAAAGGTGCCTATTTTGGAGACTTTGAGCGTTTTTATGATGCATGAAAATGTATGCTGAATGTGAGCTAAGTCATTCTTCACACTTATGTCACAGGTAACTGTTTTCGCAGTATCAATTGAGACTGCATCTTCAGAGTCCAATGCAAGGAGAACATTGTTAATAGAGTCTATATGTTCGGCATAATATTCAAAGCCATGTACCCCATCTAGTTAAAATGGCAATGGAATTTCAGGGTACATTTCTTTCAACACGTTAACTCTACTGGGAGCTTTGAGAAATACTTTTTTCATGATGAAATCAACAAATCTACTTTAGGAAATTGTCTCTGACCACTTCTGCCACACGATGAAATGCATGCGCCACACAAGTAAAATGAGTCAATTTAGGATATACAACAGATAATGCTTGTCCAGCTTTGACCATATAAGGGGCAGCATCGCTAATAAAGAATAACACATTATCGTACATAATACCCTTTGGCCACAGGATACCCATAGCTTTTGAACAGTTTAACTATAGTTTTGTTATTGCACTTTTCTAGAACATCACAATGTAAAAGAATTCGTTCAGAATATTGTTCACTTAACAAACCGATACCAACAAGTCTACCTTCTTTGTCGGGAGTCTCATCAATGGAAACCCAAATTGAACTATCTTTAATTTCATCTCTTATCTTCTGTATTGTCTCATCGTAGATGGATGGAGCATACGTCTTCCTAAGTGTTGACTCATCCGGGATTGTATGTTGATATATTTTTCAAGGAATTCCCTGAAGACCTTATTCTTTAGTTTGTAGAGAGGAATATCAGCAGAGATGAGAGAAACAGGTCGATGTTAAACTCAGATCTTACATTCGATGTTGTTTTGTGTTAAAAACAATTGTCTCTGTTAGTTGTAATGTGTTGTTGCACCAGGAACTTTTGTGTAGATGATACTGCACACTGACACAAATTACAAAATAATATTTTATTGTCAGTTGATAAACCATCTTCTTTAAATTCTGAAATGTAACTTGTTAGTTTTGATTTTAAATTGACTGAAACGTACTTTTGGCATATTTACCGTCTTTATAGTATGATTTACAAAACTGAACCTATGTGTACTCTGACTGGCATTTAACTGTTGAGCTGCACAACTGAAGTCTGTTAAAAATTTTAAATTAAATTAATACAGTTTTGTAACTTACTTTCCCATTGTTGATAGGACTGCTAATTTTCAAATAACTCTGATGTTAAAGGGATTACTGAACATGTGTTTAAATCTCTATTGTTGAAATGTATTTTTAAAAGTTAATGGAATTTTGTTTTGTTTTATTGTTAAACCTAATATAATATGGACTGTTTTATATGAAATATGGAAAATATATGGAAATTAACGAAAATATGTACTAAACTCTAAAATATGGAAAAATATGGAAAATAAAAGTAGGATTTTTCAACCCTACACATTGTGAAACATAAAGATAATGCAAAATATAAATTATATTAGCTTTATAAGTAAATATGTATTTACATATAAATCCTTTCCCTGCTAATAACAAATCTGTAGCCGAAATTTTTCTGGAAATTTTCGATTTTCCAAAAATAATTGGTCCTAACATATATAATTAACCACCCTGAAATCGAAAATCTCATTTTTGCAATTTTTGTTTGTATGTCTGTCTGTATGTTTGTTACCTTTTGCGATAATGGCTGAACGATTTATATGAAAATTGAAATATAAATTAAGTTCGTTGTAACTTAGATTTTAGGCTATATGGCATTCAAAATACTTTATTTAAAAGAGGGGTTATAAGGGGGCCTGAATTAAATAAATCGAAATATCTCGCTTATTATTGATTTTTGTGAAAACGTTACATAACAAAAGTTTCTTCAAAAATGATTTCCGATTTTTTTATTCTTTACAAAATTTTGATAGGACTGATATTTAATGACATAAATGAGTTTTAAAATTAAAATAACGCCATCTAAGACGGTGCAATGAATTAAGATCAAATATGACTTCGTCTATAAGGGGCCTTGGACAACAACAATCGAAATAGGGCCTTGGACATCAACAATCGAAAGCTATTAAACATAGCCTACAGAGAATGTTTCTGTGTTTGTATGAAGTAATATCAGAAGCTAAATTAATCGATTTGTATAATTAATTATTATTTCACCATTGGAAAGTGTAGTTTCTCTAGATGGACATAATGCTATAATGTTATTACAGTAACGTCTGAGTAAATCGAGGACAGGTAAGATTAAAATAGCTTCTTATGCACAGAAAATTTGATAGGCTATTTTGTACATTCGTTTTCTGTATTTCTTAAAATAATATTTATGTACACTCATTTTAATCTCAGAGAATTAACAAACAACGAGAGTGTATTGATTTAGTATGCAGTAATAGTACGTTAGCTTAGCAATCCATTATTTTATAATTCAAATTTTAACTATGCTCAATTGAATCGTGTTAAAATACATAAAATATATATGCAATAAATGCAATGCAAAAAAAAAATTGGGTAATGAGCGAAGCAGATTATCTTGCGCTGTTGTAAAAGTTGTTCCCTGGATCAAACGTCCTATTTTAATTATGTAATTACTTTATATTTATTTCTAACAGGTGCAGCGGAGCGCACGGGTAGGGCTAGTAGACAATATAATAAAACAGACAAAATATAATTACAATAAACATAGGAACACAACACAAACACAATAACACAAAAAATACATCACACTAACATACGAAAACAATTTTTGTATACATCCGAAGTTTGATTAGTGGAACATGTAGCTAATCGGCGATGTATGTAATGGAGGAGGAAAAGAAATGGCCACCCTACCCAATTATCTCCTGTCCTAGTTGCCTCATAAGTGGTGCCTTCTTGGTATCACTTGCGAGGTTCAGACCTGTCTTCGAACAGTTGACTAAACTGTTACGGTATCAACTCACAATCAAACATTCTTATGGGGGGGGGAAGTACCGGTAATTAAATATTTTACTCTGTTATTAAATAAGGAAATAACACTCTATCATCTCATGTCAGTCGATGAAATTGGTGATGCCGAAGCTATATATTTTTGGCTGAGACCAAGAATTCGCCATGGGATTGCCTGACATTCGTTTTAAAGCTGGGAAAAACCTCGGCAAATCCCATCCAAGTAATCACCTCAAGCGTAAATCGAACTCAAGACCGAGCGAGCGCTCGAAGCATGAATCCTGCCCATCATGTAGACCACACTAGCGGTGAACTAGATTAAAGTCCATAGCGCAACGGCCACGTCCACATCCCTCAGCAGAGGTGAACGATCATGCATAATTTCTCAGCCGTTATAGTTGATTTTTGAAACTGGATTTCTGTACTAACTATATAACTCTTGAAATTCACTACGATGCCTGGTAGCAGCAGTCCCATACACTGGTCGAGATTTCAAGGGAAAATTTTTTCTCCATGAGGACTCAAACCAATGCTCATTCCGTCGCTAGTCCAAGGCATGACGCCGTAGAGCAGGCATGGTTACTATGTTCCCTCAGGCCACTATATACACCACCCCTCCATTTCTCCCTCCACAAATATTTTACTTGTCTGCGTGTTCGTACAGCAAGCAGAGGTTGAACTCGGTACCATAGTATATATAATAATGAAATGTTTCGTAATTTCAGTCAACAACTTATCAATTAAAACAGAAACAATTTTCTGTTATTTCACATCACGACGTTATATATCACTAATATTTTTTTATTAAAAAAACTATTCTCAGGTGGAGAGACATAAATTAAAAAATTGAGCATAGGTAAAATACGAGAAAAAAAATATATATATACGAGATGGGCAGGGCATGTAGTACGTATGGGCGAACCCAGAAATGCATATAGAGTGTTAGTTGGGAGACCGGAGGGAAAAAGACCTTTGTGGAGGCCGAGACGTAGATGGGAGGATAATATTAAAATGGATTTGAGGGAGGTGGGTTATGATGATAGAGACTGGATTAATCTTGCACAGGATAGGGATTAATGGCGGGCTTATGTGAGGGCGGCAATGAACCTGCGGGTTCCTTAAGGGGAGTCTGTACTGCCATCCCATCAATATAAAGCAGAGTAATAAAAGATAAAGACCGTAATTTTAGCCTGTTACATACAATAATACTTGAAGAATAACCCCTAAAAATTTCAAATGTGTATCTCATGTAAGTCCTGAGAAAAGTGCACCTAAATTAGATGAAATTTACATTGCTGGGATAGGCAGTACAGACTCCCCTTAAAAGCCATTTGTAAGTAAGTATTACACACACACACACACACACACACACACACACACACACACAAACAAACACATTATAAGTGAAAATCAAAACTGTTTAAAGAAAATAAGATATAAAATGTGGTTCTAAGTCATTTTAATATGACTATTACACTTTTACTACGTCATACTACTTTTACCAATAAAACGCTACGAAAGGACGTCTTTCAATCAATCATGGCTGCTTATCGCACAATTTTATCGCGTCCCTAGCATTTGTTTAATTTTATCGCTTCCCTAGCATTTGTTTATTTTTATCATTACCCTAGCATTTGTTTATTTGTTTGCCAACATTTCAAACTGCACTGGTCTGGACATAAAAAAAAAAAAAATAAAAACAAAAAAAAAAAATTACAAACCACTCCAGTCGATACACAGCAGTTTCAAATATGACTCGCATTGGCATTCAAGAACAAGAATTAATAAAGATCACTGGTCATAGCTATGCATCTTCCTGAAATCCTATTTACAAATAAATGAAGAGCACCATTCGGAAATCCTGAATGAGTTGAGGAATACACCATGTACATCAACGAGTTCACTTCTTTTACGCACACATCCAATATAACATCAACTGAACCACCTACCACTAAAACATTCAAATTTGAAAATTGTACTTTCAATAATTGATTCCTTTAAAATAAAATTATTAATGTTTATTTTTTATTTCAACATCGTTAATTAAAACTTTTCTTGTTTATTTCATCATCCCTAATTAAAACTTTTCTAACACTTGTTTATATTATTTAGGTTATTTTGTTATAGCTTCTGCTATAAGATATTATGGATAGTCACGTATCAGAAATTGTTTAATATTAAGATTTATTGAAAATCATCTGTCAAGTGAGTTTGATTACTGGGATCCGGATAATTGAAGTGTAATGCAACTGTTTTAATAAAAATTAAACTGAAACAAACAAAGCCTTCTTGACTAGTAATCGTCCACAGAGTTTAATGAAGATTCCATAGTTGGCACAACTGATAACAAGAAAACAGCTAATCATAACACACTACTGCCATCTAGCGTAATATTTGTAATGTTGAGATGGTACAATAATACATTTGAAGACAGTTGTATTTTCGTAAGTCAATTAATATTTTATTATATTGGAGTACTTCGTTACTTCTAATCTTTATATACTTTCTTCTAATCGTGTAATAGTCAATTAAATCCCACTCGAGTTTTGATTTTCTCTAGATAAATCAAAACCTCTAGTGAGATTACTGTTGATAAAATATTTTGTAAAGTTTTTAAATTAACAGTCATATAAATGAACATACTATTTGAATCTTTTGACATTATATAACAATTTTCAATCATAAAATTGTGTGTGTTGATTAAAATTAAAATTTAAAGCCATTAGTGATACCATGTTCAGAAGAGAAGGTTACAATATATTATTGGTATTCTGTAAGAATGTTAATCAGTCACTCAAATCGATGAGGTGTATGTGACATGATGTTAAGAAGAAGACGAAAAATCAGACGTCGAGGTCATCTCATCGAAGCTTTACAAAGATCCGTAGTGTCGATTGATTGATTGATTGATTGATTGATTGATTGATTGATTGATTGATTGATTGATTGATTGATTGATTGATTGATTTGCTGGACATTCCAGATTTTGTTAATTTGCCATCTTATTTGTAACTAAAGTATTATTGTTTTAGTTTATGGTCTGCTTTTACTTATTAAGGACTACCTCACGACTTGAAAAAAATTGCTTCACATAGGTTCATTGTCTGTTTAAAATCCATTATTCTTTGCCGGGTTTGAACCCGCTAAATTTAGACTCGTTGTAAGCTTCCGGATCACAGATTACGCCAGACATTTGCGATACAAAACAATTCCACTAAACGTTGGATTGGTTATTCTGACAATGAGTTGAATGACTCTTTACAACTCCGTGAATGTCTGCAGAATGTGTAATTTACTTTCGCTCTTTGGCTCTACAGCTCTTGGGTAAAAGTCCGTCTCGGCCGTGCGTGCCTTCTTGGAACACACATTACTTTCAACTTTCCTTAGTAAGGGTTCGAAAACCTCCAGGAAAGCGATTAATGTAAAATAGTTTATTTTTTGAGCATCCTTTCTAAATTGTAGGTTATGTTCTTGAGTTTCGATTGTTTATTATTTCATTGCAAGACGGATAATAAGAAAATCGATTTGATAATGCAAAAAATAAATTTTGATATTTTAGGGAATTAACGCCTGCCTGACGGTGTAAGAATTTGTTCCTAAACACTGTTTTCTTTATATAGGCTACAGTAAGATTACAGTACTGGTGAAGAGCGAGCTAGCAGCTAGAAAGCCTAGGGTTCGATTTCCAGTGGGGGATCTTGAATTTTTCCCATTGATCTCATTATTCCTGCCGCACTATAGCCCTGGGGTTCATTCAGACTCTAACAAATGAGTAGATGTAACAAGATACGCCAAGGGACTTGCAGTCTGTATAGGGACCGAATATCCGCTGTCTAGTTATTACTTACTTACTCACAAATGGCTTTTAAGGAACTAGCAGGTTCATTGCCGCCCTCACATAAGCCCGCCTGCGCAAGATTACTCCAGTCCCTACCATCATATTTCACCTCCCTCAAATCCATTTTAATATTATCCTTCCATCTACGTCTCGGCCTCCCCATAGATTTGCCTCCCCATATGTTTTTTTTTCCTCCTGTCTCCCAACTAACACATTATATGCATTTCTGGATTTGCACATACGTGCTACATGCCCTGCCCATCTCAAACGTCTGGATTTAATGTTCCTAATTATGTCAGGTGAAGAATACAATGCTAGCAGTTCTGCATTGTGTAACTTTCTCCATTCTCCTGTAACTTCATTCCTCTTACCCACAAATATTTTTCTAAGAATCTTATTCTCAGACACCCTTAATCTCTGTTCCTCTCTCAAAGTGAGAGTCCAAGTTTCACAACCATACAGAACAACCGATAATATAACTGTTTTATAAATTCTAACTTTCAGATTTTTTGACAGCAGACTGGATGACAAAAGTTTCTCAACCTAACAATAATACACATTTCCCATATTTATTCCGCATTTAATTTCCTCCCGAGTGTAATTTATATTTCTTACTGTTGCTGCAAGATATTTGAATTTTTCCACCTCTTCATTGGATAAATCTCCAATTTTTATAGTTCCATTTCGTACAATATTCTGGTCACGAGACATAATCACATACTTTGTCTTTTCGTGATTTACTTGCTTCAAGTAAAATTTCCGTGTTTTCCCTAATCGTTTGTGGATTTTCTCCTAACATATTCACGTCATCCGCATAGACAAGAAGCTGATGTAACCTGTTAAATTCCAAACCCTGTCTGTTATCCTGGACTTTCCTAATGGCATATTCTAGAGCAAAGTTAAAAAGTAAAGGTGATAGTGCATCTCCTTGCTTTAGCCCGCAGTGAACTGGAAAAGTATCAGATAGAAACTACCGTTTATAATCGTTTTAAACTATTATTGAAAAGATATAAATAAAATAATTCAATACACATCAAAATAAGAAGATAAACCTTTGTTTTCTGAGTTGCACATTAAATTAATTCTCTGCGCTTCCATAAGGAAGGCATTTGGATGAAACTGATGCAGGCCTATGTAACTGTTGTCCGTCCCAGGAATCTGTAGAGTAGAAAGACGAAACAAGACCTCTGCGCAAGTGGTATGTGGAGGGCTAGGGCCAATGATCGCTCTGGAGGGAGGTGTTGGTTGAACCATTATATACCCAGATAGGTCGGCCTTATAGGCTTTGAGGTTAACAACGTTTGTCAGGTTTACTACGCTGCCATCTAGTTGTCACATAAGGAGTCACGTCATAATTACCATTTGAATTGCATTAGCGACTGTACTGCCATCTCGTGTTCGTTTACGACGGACAGGTGGCGATCCTGGCGGTTGTTCGCTTCAAAGTGCTGCCGATTTTATCATAGCGATGAGTTATATGTTGCATATATGATCTAGGGTTGAACGAAGCGAACAATCGCTTGTAGGGAGGGGATCATTTCTATCTGAACTCTACTCTACCTTCTACCACGAACACCTAACCTCTTAGCGGCCTCGAGCTGATACTGCCCGCAATACAGATAGATTCCGCCCCCTTATGCGTGAAGTTACTCTACAGATACCCGGGAAGGACCATAATTTTTCATAAATTTACGTAAACGTTTTACAGAATATATATGCTTTGTAATGTATTAATTTACTGTCTTTGAAAATTGGCATTTAGAAGTTATGTAAACGTAAAAATACATTGCTTATCTCAGCGGTAGGTCTACCCTTGCGATGACCGAATGGTCTAGTCCTATTGCCTCTTATCGAGGCGGTCCGGATTCGAATTCTGTTCAGACCTGAGATTTTTCATTAAAATTCAAAGTGATACTGGTAGCGAACAAAATCGTTTTTTGGGGTTTTCTCGCGGTTCTGCCGTTTTCCCGCGTTACGTATCCACATCATTTCGTCCGATCTCTATTCCTTTATCATTCCATAGCATTCCACGGTCGCCAGCTGACTAAGAATAAATTATTTCCTTGGTACATTGTTTCCCTCATCATTTCATCAATTCATAATTGAAGCGTTGGGCCAAATAGTGGTCTATGTTACATAGTAATTCCGCTCATAAATTTACTATCGGACGGGCAACATAGACCGTTATTCCGTCTTTGCCTGCTATATCGAATTATACATGATTCCACACCCAACTACCTTGCCTCTCGGTTTACTCTCCTAGCTTCACATAATCGTAATACACGTTCACAGCACAATATATTGCTATCAATACCACGTCATCAGACATCTCTGTACTCAAGTTCTTTCTCAATAGCCATGGCCCGCTCATGGAATTCGCTGCCGCTGGAAATCAGGGGTAGTCTTAGTCCTCAGTTGTTTAAAATTAGGTTGTTTAGAAATATTTTAAATGCACAGAACTAGTTTTTAGGTATAATTTTTATTTATTATTATTATTATTATTATTATTATTATTATTATTATTATTATTTTACATAGTCATTACTTTATTTTTCCATTAACACTAATATCTAGGTAATTGTCATTGTCTCAATGTAACACGGGCTGTGCTGATCATACTAATTGTACTATTCCTTTAGTTGTGAGATTATATTCATATGTATTAATTCTTTTTTTTTTCTTTTAAGTTAATACTTGTATACTAGAATGTATTTTTCTGTTTGTGATTATGTATTCAGTCTCTTTTTTTTTATTACATATATTTTTTTATTGTTGTTATTTCAAAGTTAATACTGATTGTGTATATGTATTCAATCTCTCTTTTTTACTCAATTATGTTTATTATTATTTTTAAGTTCATATTTGTATACCGGTATGTATTTTTTTCTGTATGTGATTTGATCCTGGTTGAGTGGAAGAGAAGGCCTGATGGCCTTAACTCAGCTAGAGAAAATAAAACTGTTATTATTATTATTATTATTATTATTATTATTATTATTATTATTATTATTATTATTATGTTTTGTACACTAAGCGAAATATACGATTGTATGTTATTGAAAGTCATATTACACATCATAGAAGTTTGTAACATTTTTAACTCAACAGAAATGCTACTACTAGTACTGTGGAATACAGACAATAAACAGTTTTATACAATCAGAATATTATGAAATATACAAAATCAATAAAAAGGTTAAATGATGAACAAAATGATTATGACATTTATTTTTAAATGCTATATATTAATATAAATTAACACCATGTATTTTTTTAAGTTACACCCAATGTCATATTATGAATAAACATACAATGGTCTGTTATTAGAAAATAACTGCTGTATTGAGATGTAGGGATACCATTAAATTAATGAAAATTGTAACAATAAGAAATAAATAAAGACAATTAAATATTACAGTTGAGAAATTGTTGGGAGATGGAATTTGAAATCCTGTCTCGAATATTCAGTATTCATCCCAACAGATGGCTTTTCTGTTAAGTATAAATTGTATTAATAGTGACGACAATAACAATTACAGTTTTTAAATGCTGACTGTAAGAAAGTAATACATTTTAAACAGTTCCTTTCTGACATCAACAGCATGTTCCCGTTCCCGAGCTCCGTCAAGCTTCTCGTTAATTGTGAATGCTCACATTTAAATATATGTGCTTTAACAATTTTTCCGTTCTCGTTGTCGTTGTAGTTTCCGTTACCGGTTTATTGTCGACCAGGTTTAAATATGCAAAATTTGGTAAAATTGATCGAATAACGTAGTCTATGTAGATTTTGAACATAAAATTTAATTCATATTGGAACTTCTCGGATTTTCCACTTGATTCCTAAGCGCACACTTAGGGTCTACGGGATGCAGTGGGGAGAATGCAGAGAAATCATTCTGGTAATCTTATTATGCGCTCCAAAGACCCAAGGTTATCAAATTTTATTTAAGTTTAATTTTTTCCATATTTTAATGTACCGTAAGGTATATTTCTTCCCCATTGTGAAGACTAAGAGTGCAAAATTTGGTGAATATCGGTCAAAACATGTAGATATAAAATATAGGCTACAATTTAATTTATCTTCGAGAATTTTGATTTTCCATTCCAGGATTCCTATACGCTCGCTTAGATGTTTAAATTTGAGAGAAACAGACAAATCGATATCATAATCATATTATACGCTTCACAAAACCCTAGGATATCAAATTATACTTAGAGGACAACGGATTTTCTCCTCTCAGGAGCCGCTCCATGAGTTGTCGTGGTGCGATAAAATTAAATTCTTTTTATCAATCGTATTCCATAAAAAAATAATGTTGCTCGAACCAGGAGAGTGGTAGTTCGTCCATATTTTAAAGAAGCCCATATTTTTCACCAGGTTGTGAAGGCTAAGTGTGAATAATTTTAAAAATATTGGCCAAAGCGTGTAGATTTGTTAGAGAACATACAAGGATATATGCATACTTACGAATTTGACGTCTATATACTAGATTTAATTAATTAATATAATCATTTAATTCATTCATTCATTCATTCGTTATTTATTTATTTATTTATTCATTCATTCATTCATTTATTTAAATAGATATTCATTTATATAGGTAGCTTATTTATTTATTTATTTATTTATTTATTTATTTATTTATTTATTTGTTTGTTTTTGTTTATTTATGCATTCATTCATTTATGTAGGTATTTATTTATTATTATTTTTTAGATTTTAGTTTATTTATTCATATATTTAATAAATTCTTGATTTATTAAAAAATTCATTTACTATTTATTATTCATTTGATTCATTCAAGCATATATGCTTAGACACAAATTTGATTCTATATACTAGATTTTAATTAATTAATTCGTTCTTTATTTATGTATTTATTTAATTTTTATTTACTTAATTTTTTTATTTATTTATTTATATAATTCATTAACTATTTATTTATTTAATTATATCGTAGATCTTAGTGTTATTGAGCTTTTCAGTTAGCATGGCCTCTCCGATATTCTTTACTTCGATTACTGCTTTGTTCGTAAGTGGTGTCTAAGTTCAGAATAGATTTCGTGTTGCAGACACATAAATGGTGTGTCAATTGCTACATTGATTTAAGGAGCAAGAAACTATCTTGAGCAAATTATTTTATTTTATTTCTGTATTTATTATGCATTGATTTCTTCAGTCACTCTCTGCATTTACTTAATATCGTAGGTTTATCATGTTTCATTCCTCCGCCTTATCCAACCATATCATTCCATACTCTCCGGACGGGAAGTGGTACCTGAGGCGCCAGGCATGGTGAAGCGACTTGCTTGGCACCCGGTGGAGGTTCGCGCAGACCTGATCAGTGATTGACCGTGGCCCCAGCATGTAATAGCGGGTCCCTCCCTCGCACAGCGAGATTATGGATTTTAAAATCGTTTAAGGATGAGCTTGTCTATAAAAACTCGAGAGTAAACAAAAAAAATATTTTCCTTTTCGTTTCCGCCCCCTTCAAACTCTCCCTTTTAATGTTCACTTCTCTCCCTCTCTCCGTCTCTCTTTCGGCTTCAAGTTTTCTATTTCATCTTTCTCCAAAATCTGTTGAAATTAATTTTGTTCCACCCCACCCTTACCTCCTTCGTTCATACGTGAGGTCAAGAGTAGCTTATATTCACATACACTCACCAATGTCCTACACATCTCTGTGTTGTCCTGTGGTGTCTCACTTAAATACTTGGTTGGTGCTTGATTCACGTCCTAAGAATGCCAAAAATGTTATGGTTCATGCAAAAGAGCCCTTAGAAAACCGATAACGTTCAATATGACCGACGACTCGTGTAATGGCATCCTCCGAGAGGGAAGTAAAACTGGGAGTTCCTTGCAATATATACGACACGTAAAATAATCCTACCTCTGATAGAGGGCCTCAGGAAAAATTTTTCTCTATTCGCCAAGTTTAACGTCGACGTTGAATAATCTCAGCAGTTGAAATCGTCGTTTCACGAAATACTACTACTATTACCACTACTACTATAATTATTATTACTACTACTACAAATCTACTACTACCACACTACTGCAACTACTATTGCTAAACTATTACAACTACTACTAACACTACAACTGCAACCACAACTACTACTATTACTACTACTACTACTGTACTATTACTATAACTACTACTTTTACTACTGCTGCTTCTGCTACTTTTAATACTATTACTTCTACTACTACTCCCATTACTACAGCTAAATATTATTACTACTATTACTATTACTTCTACTACTACCATTTTTTCTTCTGCTACTATTACTACTACAACTACTATTACTTCTACTAATACTACTAATATTCCTACTACTGCTACTACTACTACTACTACTACTACTACTTTTACTACTACTACTACTTCTACTTCTACTACTATTACTTCTACTTCTACTACTATTACTTCTACTACTACTACTACTATTACTTCTACTAGACTACTACTATTACTTCTACTAGACTACTACTACTGTTATTACTATTACTTCTACTACTACTACTATTAGGTACTTCTACTACTATTACTTCTGCTACTACTACTACTACTACTACTACTACTACTACTACTACTACTCTCCTACTACTAGGCCTACTTCTTCTACTGCTACTACGACTATTACTTGTACTACTACTATTGTACTAATACTACTTCTTCTACTACTACTTCTTCTACTGCTACTAATTCTACGGATACTACTACTATTACTTGTACTGCTACTACTACTACTTGTACTACTACTTCTACTGCTACTACTACTATTACTTGTACTACTACTACTATTACTTGTACTACTACTATTACTTCTACTACTACTATTACTTCTACTACTACTACTTCTTCTACTGCTACTACTACTATTACTTGTACTGCTACTACTACTACTACTACTACTTCTACTGCTACTACTACTATTACTCTTGTACTACTACTACTATTACTCTTGTACTACTACTAATTTTCTTGTTACTGCTACTTCGCTTACGTCTGCTAATACTATCATTATTGCTTCTACTCTTACTACTACTTCTGCTACTACTAACACTTCTGTTACTGCTGTTACTACTACTACTAATACGTCTGCTAATATCATTACTACTACTACTACTACTGTTGCTATTACTACTACTATTTTTACTACTACTACTGCTACTAATATTTCTGTTACCGCTGTTACTAATACTACTTCTAATACGTGTGCTAATAGGCCTACTACCATTACTGCTTCTATTCCTACTACTACTACTACTACTACTACTACTACTACTACTACTACTACTCTACTACTACTTATTAGTAATACTACCACTACTGTTAATACTAATGAGTATTTACTACTACTACTACTACTACTACTACTACAGATTGGCTACTGTCTCATAAGTACTGTCGGTTTTGTAGCAAAGTATTAGTTGGAGTGTGCTATCACAAGAAGTAAATGCCATTGCCATTAAATTCTATAGTCCTGAGCCACCTTTTCATATTAGACAGATATCTCGCGCTATACACTCAATATTTGAATCCCATTATTGTTAATATGATGTCCTGTAAAGTGGAGGCACTTTGTAGTACTGACCTCATTTGCCGGGAGTCGCGTCTTACGTGAAATGTCAGAGAGCAGGCACTGAGGTGGTTAAAATGTTTATGGAAGAATAAAGAAAAGAAAATTGCCTCCAGTATTTCACACGACGCATGAGCGTGGTCCAGAGGTAACGAGCAGGACTCGTGTTCGGAGGCTGCTATTGGGCATGGGTTCGAATCCAGTTTGATATGGTTACTGGTTGTGTTTCTTACGAGCTTATCTGAAACTGCGAGGGGAATGTCAGGTAAACTTATTGCAAATCTTCGGGCTCATGTAGCCAAAATATCATTTGTTTCATCGTTTTACACACGCTGTAGATAACAGTTCAGTTGATACAGCATCGTTAAATAACTGAAGCAGATGAAAAATAAATTAAAAAGAATGGTATACAGTCATATGACTTATTTTAATGTAAATTTTACAATTATAAATTTACATTATATTTTAAAAACTTCTTTTAATGTAATGTAAATTTATGATATAATTTACATTAAACTAAGTCATATGACTGAATTCCATTCTTTTTTAATTTGTACTTGACTTACTGGAACCTTTCAAAATTTATGATATAATTTACATTAAACTAAGTCATATGACTGAATTCCATTCTTTTTAATTTGTATGAACTGGAACTCTAAATTCGATGGAAAATAGATCTCTAAGGTTCGTATAAAGTATTGTCCGTTACTCAGGAGAAGACGAGCGGAAAGAATGTGACCTTCTTGACTATCGCTGCTGATTATTATAAACATCGCTCAGATAAGCATCCCAGTAGCCAGGTTATTACTCGTGCAGGAAACATGAGTAACAATGCGTATGGAAATTAAAGCTGAGTTGAACAGAAGGAGACCTAATGTTTCCGCTTACTGCAGTACAAATATTGCACGTGTTGTCGTACGTTATCTGTTCACATCCCTTCCTCCTCAGTCCGCTCTCGTCTTCTCCTGAGTCACCGACAGTAGCTGCATCAGAATAGGCATCTTTGGTCCGTGCGTTTTGTTTACAAACATTAACTAGTTGTTGCGTGTCCCCCACCCGACAATAGTGACAACGTATATTCAGTTCCTATCGGCTGTACTGTCCATTCGCTGATGTTTTAGCTAAGGGGTGAGGAATGCTCTTCCCAGCAGGTAGAGCTTAAGTTAGTGGAAGAGGGCAGTGTTTACTTAGTCTCTTTTTTCTTTTTTTAATTTATAAACATAAACATAATTTTATGTATATTTGGATATAGAACATCTAACAACAAAAATATGTAGGATCTATACTAATAATAAATCTGTAGCCGAAATTTTTCTCGTAATTTTCGATTTTCCAAAAATAATTGGTCCTAACATATATAATTAACCACCCTGAAACCGAAAATCGCATTTTTGAAATTTTTGTTTGTATGTCTGTCTGTATGTTTGTTACCTTTTCACGCGATAATGGCTGAACCGATTTATATGAAAATTGGAATATAAATTAAGTTCGTTGTAACTTAGATTTTAGGCTATATAGAATTCAAAATACTTTATTTAAAAGGGGGTTATAAGGGGGCCTGAATTAAATAAATCAAAATATCTCGCTTATTATTGATTTTTATGAAAAATGTTGCATAACAAAAGTTTCTTCAAAAATGATTTCCGATAAGTTTTATTCTTTACAAAATTTTGATAGGACTGATATTTAATGAGATAAATGAGTCTTAAAATTAAAATAACGCCATCTAAGACGGTGCAATGAATTAAGACCAAATGACTTCGTCTATAAGGGGACTTGGACAACAACAATCGAAACAGGGGCCTTGGACATCAACAATCGAAAGCTATTAAACATAGCCTACAGAGAATGTTTCTGTGTTTGTATGAAGTAATATCAGAAGCTAAATTAATCGATTTGTATAATTAATTATTATTTCACCATTGGAAAGTGTAGTTTCTCTAGATGGACATAATGCTATAATGTTATTACAGTAACGTCTGAGTAAATCGAGGACAGGTAAGATTAAAATAGCTTCTTATGCACAGAAACTTTGATAGGCTATTTTGTACATTCGTTTTCTGTATTTCTTAAAATAATATTTATGTACACTCATTTTAATCTCAGATAATTAACAAACAACGAGAGTGTATTGATTTAGTATGCAGTAATAGTACGTTAGCTTAGCAATCCATTATTTTATAATTCAAATTTTTACTATGCTCAATTGAATCGTGTTAAAATATATAAAATATATATGCAATAAATGCAATGCAAAAAAAAATTGGGTAATGAGCGAAGCAGATTATCTTGCGCTGTTGTAAAGTTGTTCCCTGGATCAAACGTCCTATTTTAATTATGTAATTACTTTAGATTTATTTCTAACAGGTGCAGCGGACCGCACGGGTACGGCTAGTTAATAATAAAGTCCTGGACCAAATTAATAATTATAATTATGTTGGATGCAATATCTTACAGTAAACTTCAAATGATGTGGAAATTAAAACAAGTTCGTGTATCTCATTGATAATTTATTTATTTATTTATTTATTTATTTATTTATTTGTATTTATTTAGCCTTATTTATTTTATTTATTATTTATTTATTTATTTATTTAATCTGACAGGATTAAGGCCATAAGGCCTTCTCTTCCATCCTGCCAGATAGCACATATAAATACAGAAAAGAAATACAAACACTGATAAAAATAATAAAAAATAAGTTAAAGCCCTATAGAGGGTCAACAGGGTCAAAAGAACACTATAGAGCTCTCATCGAGCTAATACAAGAAAAAAAACAGAGATAGCAATGATGGTAGTTATAACTCATAATAACAACAATAGCTAATAATAAATACATTACATATTAACTGTCAATTTTACAACAGCATATTATATGTCATGGGTCAAGCCGAAGTTGCGCAACCTGCCAGGTGTTCAACACGCAATTCCATGAACTAGAATGTGAATGTGAAATTTGAATTTTGATATTGTCCGACTTTGAATTTTGATATTGTCCGACAACATAAAAATAATAATGTACAACATAAAAAATTGACGAAAGAAACTATTCCAAAATTCTATATAATACATTGGTCGTACCATCATGTCTCTATGGAGCCAAAATCTGGGTCAAATCTGAACCAAGCCAAGGCCCTATCCTATACAGCTATACAGCCTATCCTGATAAGCTACTTTATCACAAATGAATTGGTCTGATATGGCTGTTATGTGAGCTGCGACAAGGAATTATAACCCTCTGCTACTCTGCTTCATCTTAAGCAACATCAGATTTGGAGAGTCTATAGTGTGAAAAAAACGGTAGATATGTTTTGCAACTCTAAGTGCAGGGATCCATATCTGGCCTAGCCCTCGAAAAGTCAAGTCAAATACAGAATGAAAGTGATATAAATCTGCAGATTGAAGGGGGTAATAGAATTATTGAAAATAAACAAAAAAAAACAAAAAAACATATTATGCGTACTGTAATTAAGTGCATGGTTAATTAGAAAATTATGCTGAAAGTTTTCATAGTTTGGCATCGTCGGTTCACCTACGAATACACACACGCATTCGGTCTGAAAAGTAGCGTTCCGTACCTTACACTGCAGTAGGTTGCTAGACTTCCGTCCAGCTTCCTGAAGACATTGACGTAGTGTTGGCCTCGCAGCTTCGAGAACCGAAAAGATCGGAGGGTGCCAAGTCGGGACTGTAGGGAGGATGCGGAAGAATTTCCCACCCAACTGTCCTGATTTTCTCCATGGGGACACGAGCAATGTGAGGCCGCGCGTTATAGTGTTGAAGGATTATCTTCTTTTCAGGTCGTTTCTCACGCAATGCACGACGGAGCTTCAAAATGTCTGGATATTACGGATAGCATTTATGGTCTCTCCAGGTTCAGGAAATTCAACCAGACTGCAACCCTGAACTCATCAACTCTTTCCTTGTTAGGTTCCGTGAAGGTAGTTCGAGGGCGACCGCTACGAGACTCAATTTGGATGCTCTTGTTCCCGTCTTTGAAATGTTTCACCCATCTCCTAACACTGCTGGCGTGCATGCACACATCTCCGTATGCTTGCTGAAGCCTGAGATGAATTTCAGCAGAAGATTTTTTTCTCTTTAATAAGGAATTCAATGATAGCACGCTGTCGAAACGAATTATCATTGTCAACCATTTTGCAAACATTGCCTGTGATCACGTGTTAGAAGCTAATTACGTCACAATAAGTCAACACGTAGTGTAAAGTCTGTAGATTACGATCATGCAGTCGTTTTTGTTACATTATTGAAATTGGAATTGTAACAAATACTGTACTTGCTCATGACTTTCAGTATGACCCTCTGTAATTTATAAGAAAACCGTCCATTTTATTTAAAAACTGCAGAGAGATCACTAATTCCTCAACAGTTTTACCTATGATTAAAATCAAAATCAGGATCGTACGAACTTGCCTCTAGAGCAGCCTTGGCGAAAAGGCCATGGTGCGCCGAGCCACTGTGTAAGCTGCAACGTGCATAACACCTATGGAGGGAGGCGGACAACCGAAGGGGAAGTTGTTTAGGACGTGTAACGAAGAAAGAAATGAACAAGAAAACATAGGACACATTATCACAACCTAAAATTAACTGTCTTCAGAATGTCTCTGCGACAAAGTTTCAAAATCAGGAATTATGTAAATTTGATTTTTACTATTTTCATTGTTGAAAATAATTTTTCACAAACGTAAGTTACAGCGAACATGGCTTCAACAGAGCAAGCGAAAGAACGAAGCTTCAAATATTTATTTTTTCCAAAGATTTGAAAAGATCAATATCTGTCAAGTCCTTACATCTAGCTTTCATTTAACGTCACATTGTAAATCTGTGAGTTTAAATTGAAAATCTAACCGCATTATTCGTACATCTGCTGTAAAAGAATCGACGTACAGAGAACCTTTTAATGTTTCATCAGTAACATGTAGTAACTTATAATGCCGTTTTATGTTATACAACCGTTTTCCTAGTAATATTTGTGAACAAATCATACATTTAATATTTTCATCATATTGTAAGCAAAAGAATGCATCCTCCCATCCTACTTGAAACTTTCGTTTTTTTATAGAGGTACATGGTTTCGAGAGAGATATTGCGACGATACGCCACTCGCAGGTCCGAGACAAATACAAATAGAACGGAGTTTGACTCCAGTGAGTGAGAGGGTGGGGGCTGTAGGTAGGAAGCGAGAGAAAAGCACTGCGAGCCACAATGTGCTCGTGAGTCGCATTTTCGCCGCGGCTGCTCTAGAGTAAAACAGTATTAACATTTAGGAGAAAATTATTTTTTTCTGAGAAAAATATTGATTTGTGAGCAATGTGGTAGAATTTTTTTTTTTTTTTACATTTTTATCAAAGGAATAAGCTGTTAAAATCTGTAGTGTTACATTACTTCCACTCTGTACATCTTGAGCTAACTTTTCTAATAGAACGGTGATATTTAAACGAGGCACCGCAGTAGTAGCGATCGTAGTGATGGTATAGCAGTGGTGATGGTTGTAGTGGTAATGGTCGCTGTCGTAGTGGTGGTAATAGTGGAAAAAAAAAGAGGATTTTTGAGAATTCTTTGACTGTCGCACGTCAGCCTTTAGACTTTTTCTGCTACCTCTTAACCTATCATATGAGTTCTAGCTATGTATTTGATAAATTCAAGAACCTTCACTCCTGTGTTGGGGTCATTCACACTTCTCGGTGACAGAGTTGCAAAGAGTTGGAGTCTTCTTCTCTCGAAGACTTCACATTCAAGCAATCTGGTTTTTTTTTTTCCATCGCCAGAACTAGGATGTTGCGAGTTCGACTCGGATTCAAGCTGCGCACGGTTCTGATCTCGGTTGTACTAATTACCTGGTTGGTTTTTTTCCTAAGGTTTTCGTACAATTAAGGTGTATTTCACTTATAGTACCATGGCAAATCTTGGAACTCATATTGCCAAATACCATCTCGCTGTCTCCAACTCCAGCGAAGTCAAATAACCTAGTAGTTGATACAGAGGCGTTAAGTAACAAATAAAAATAATGTAACAATTGTGAATTGATAAAATGATGAGAAGAATGTAAGTGCCCCGGAAATAATTTCTTCTTAGCCAGATTATCTCAAACATTTTTAAATTCAAGAGCCACTTTTTGTTTTTTACGTTTTGACATTATACGAAATATACGGGGAATGGAGCAAAAAATGTTATGGTTCAAACAATAGAATGCAATATTTTCATAGAAGTACAGTACTTGTTTTCAGCATCACTGATAACTGGAGTCTTTTCCCCCTCCGGTCACCCAACTAACACTCTATGCATTTCTGGATTCGCCCATATGTGCTACATTCCCTGCCCACTTCAAACCTCTGGATTTAATGTTCCTAATAATGTCATCGTGTCAGAGAATCAATCCCATTCCGAGGCTTATTGTATGGTTTCGTAACAAGCTGTTTTTTTACGGTGATGGGTTGTATGTATGTATGTATGTATGTATGTTATGTATCATAGAATTATTAGAATAATATTGCTGTAGCTTGTACTCTTTGACCAAAATGTGGCAGTGTGGTAATCGATTAGAGCCAGTTGTACTATCGATATTTAACGCGCCACACTAGAGCGCTCTACTGGATGCAATAAGAATAATATTAATAATTACCTTAATCGTAACGAAGTAATGACGAAACTATGACGTAGCTGTGTAACAGTATGTATGTATGTATGTATGTATGTATTCACACTGCAAATGGGTATATACCCGGTGGCAGTGGTAACTAATTACTCTCAATAATGACAATTAATAATAAAAACATTTAATAAAAATACAATTAATACTACTAAACTACTAAAACTACTACCCGGGGTTCGATCCCAGGTTGACAGGATTTTTCTCGTTGCCAAACTTTCAGAACGGCCCCAAGGTTCACTCCAGCCTTCTATAAAATTGAGATTTTCCGGGTCTTTCCCTGATGGGGTAAAAGGTACACGGTCAGAGCTGAAACGTGGACCACACCACCTCATTCTAGTGCCGAGGTCATGGAAAGCATGGGGCTCTGACCTCCATTTCCCCCAACGGCCTTCATGGCATGTAGGCCCTTGCTGCACTGGATACCTTTACCTTTTTACCTTTTACCGCGGTACTAGCCTACTACTAGGACTACTACAAGACGTATGACGACGTCAACTACTACTAATAATAATAATAATAATAAGAATAATAAAATAATAACAATAACAGAGTAACAATAAACAGGAGAATCCTAAATTAAATGAAGCACGATCACTTAAATAACATTTAAAGTAACTCTAATTTGTATCTTAACCCTAAGTTCGAACTGGAGCTCACGAATATGATATGTTCATACATGCACAAGTACCTTTCAGCACTACACTCATTTCGCTGACAACTCACTCACTGCACTGGAACTACGACACATTTCACTGATAGTATCCTGATTTCACTAACGCTTCAAAAACATTTCACTGTTCAAATACTTTGCAATGCCACTATAAACTATAAAACTTCACTTATCGGCTGTCCACGACTGCTTATTCAATTCAACCAATCTCTACTTTCAAATAATTGTATAAAAGCTTTAGTATAGGGAAAAAATGTGTGTAACAGCGTTCGTATCGTGTCATTTTTTTTGTGTCCAGCGCACAGAAGAATAAACAAAGATCCAGAATTAAGAATTTTCCCTTTCCCTGATGATGGTGCAGGTACACTACATACAGTAGCTCCGAAACGTTGGATATCTCTACATCTAGTACACCGTGCAAATATCCAAAATCCTCGCAGCGCGCAGATCACAGTGAAAGTCTCGACCCATGCGGTGTGTGTTGACCCATTTCACCAACGGCAACGGACCTAGCCGAGAGGCTCGTCGTAGGCCCTTGCTGCACTGGCTAGCCGCTCCTCGTCTCCCCCCGCCCGCGGTATGGTAGCCTGGTACAGGACACTTCAAAACGTATGACTACGTCAACCTATTATAAGCGGAGAGGCAACCTCTTATTAGAATCGGCATAAATCAAGATCACATATCTACGGGCCAGAGTAAACAATAATTATATCTTAAATATTTTAATTTCCATAGTTTACCCACGGATCGTCTGTTTATTATTTTATCAATCTTCACGCGTCCCTCGTGCTCACGTGGGCACTGCGTTCTGTGTAGTCAGAGGTCATCGGGGAAAAACCGAGCGTTTCCATTGCTTCTCGGATAGAGAGATGATGGTCGATACATTATTGTAGTAGTAGTAGTAGAAGACTTACAGTCTTACTAATAAACAGTGTATAGTTTTTATACGAGACTTATGCAGAGTTGCGACAGAAAACGTTACTAATAAACCGTGAATAAACTATGAACGTATAAACAGGTTGTAACTATACAATACAAATTGCTTTGCATATTATTATTCCAATTATTAAACCCCTTCTTTAAGCGTAGTATATAGGCATCAAAAATGGCTGCCCTCTAACAGCTGTTCGTATCGACTGTCATTTTATGATGATGGTTACCTTGTAACCACAGAAGAACAAACCAAAGATCATAGAATTATTAGAATAATATTGCTGTAGCTTGTACTCTTTGACCAAAATGTAGTGTTGTAATCGATTAGAGCCAGTTGTACTATCGACATTTAACACGCCACACTAGAGCGCTCTACCGGATGCAATAGAGAACCTCAGATATTCTATTACCTTTCGTAACGAAGTAATGACGAAACTATGACGTAGCTGTGTAACAGTTATACTGTTATACACGACATATGTAGTGATTATTAGTAAGGAATTTACACACGACTTATAAACGAGCTACTCATTGTATAAGTATAAGACAGTTAAACGTCTGTATATAGAGTTTTTATTAGTAAGACCGTTATTTTACAAGACTTCAACTGCGATGGTTATCTAGCGTCAAAGTGAAATGAAGGTGATAGATAATGCCGACGAATCCTTTGATTTAAGTTCTGGCTGATAAGTACATCTACTTTGGTTGGATAAAAAGTAATGGCAACAGTTCGATATTTCTGACATGGCTTTATTCACAGGGATACAACATTTACGTACCTTCTGTATAGTCGCCCCCCCCCTAATTTATTACCTTTTGCCAAATGTTTGGAAGGCGTCGTACACCATCAGCGCGTCCATCTTTGTTGATGTTCCGTATTGACCGCCCTAAAGCACGGATAAGTTCATCTCTGGTATTGCACCGGGTCCCTCGCAGTGGTTCTTTCACTTTGGTGAAAAGATCGTAATCGCATGGATCATATCGGGTGAGTACGGAGGATGTTCCAGAATCTCTCATTGCCAGCGACGCAAGAGGTCCTTGACAGCAGCAGCGGTATGACTCTTTGCATTATCATGAAGAATGATGGGGTTCTGTACCCCCAAGTGTCGTCGTTTTCTCCTGAGGGCTGGACGAAGGTGGTGCTGCAGGAACCTGCAGTAGTAGTCCGCATTTACCGTCTGCCTTGGAGGTACAGCGTGGTGCAGTATTACCCCATCAATGTCATACGCCACAATGAACATCACCTTCACAGCACTTCCGACAAGGCCTTCCCGAAACGCTTTAACCCATCGTGCCACTGTGCGATATGGCAACGCTGCATCCCACATGCTTCACGCAGTCCCTGAAAACATTCTTGTGCACTACGACCTCGTGCCACTTCAATTTTGATCCAGGAACGTTGCTCTAGTTTTGTAAACATGATCTTAGGGCGCTCGCACTATCCCTATGAAAGTCAACGTTCTACACACTGCAGTAGATTGACGGAGTACTGTCGCCGCTGGCTACACTAACTCATCTAACAGTCCTTGTTCATGTCCATACAGCTGGCAACTCTCGAACGCACCATCGTCACGTGACAGCAGTGTTGCCATTACTTTTTATCCAACCTATGTATATTGTCAGGCAGTACATCTCACTTTACGTTATGTATCAAAGGAAGAACAATTGAGGTGGTAGCAGGAAAATGGGCCCATAGGTCTATAGCAGATCTCCAGAACTGTAGCTCCTGAGAGCGACTGCTTTCCTCCCCTTTTTTACCCCACCCACCTTTTCTACCTGTGCTTTCATGGCGTTCTAGTTACGATCGGCTGCATCAACATTCATTCTCGCGGCGGAAGTCGATCATCCCCAATAGAAGTGGAGTGAGGCTGACGTCATATTTCCCCTACTTGCGAGTTCTGCAGGCCTGGTCTATAGGTCCTTTTTCGGGAGAATGTTCATTTCGATTCTCCATTTTAAAATCTATTTGCTTACATAGTTTCGTTTCAATATCTTGTAAAGAGAGGGCAGGGTAGCTAGTTGAATGAACCCATGTACCATTGAGTAGTTATGGAACTGAGCAAACATCAGTGAAGATGATCCTTAAAGTGAGTGCGAGTCCATCCAGGATGTGCACTGAAGTGTAACTGCACTCTGAAGATAATCTTTGAAGTGAATGTGAATCCATTCTAGATTAATACTAACTAACCTGTAATCTGTATTCTGTACCCAACAGATGTTCTTGCTTTTTACGTATGTGGTATAATTTATGACGTAATTATGTGATATATGTAAGAAATATAATTTTACTAAAATGATTATGAACTTGCAAACCTCTTTAATGTGCGCTGTTCAATGTTTATGTTTAATTTTTGCTAAAAATATAATCATATTGAAAGTATTTTGATAATAAGCTTGTTCCCTGGCAAAAGGGCCTACAAAATGCCCCCGGAGCCGGGTATCGAACCCGGGACCTCTGGTTTAACGTACCAACGCTCTACCACTGAGCTACTCGGGAACTCTAACCGACACCGATCCAATTTTTCCCTCTATATCCACAGACCTCGAAGTGGGCTGACAACCGTCAAGCAACCAACTTCAGTGCACACTAACTCCGTGTGACTTAAATTGTGGTTTTCTGTTAACGAACAGTGACGTGTATTATGCAAATCAAGATTTCAGGTATAACTCCTGTAAAGTTGATTTGAATAATTTCGAGGGAAAAATTGTTCCGGAGCCGGGTATCGAACCCGGGACCTCTGGTTTAACGTACCAACGCTCTACCACTGAGCTACTCGGGAACTCTAACCGACACCGATCCAATATATATATATATATATATATATATATATATATATTTTTTTTTTTAAGTCGGAATGCATTATTTAACAAAAACGTGTATGCAAATAATATTGTATCATTTTGCAAATTGTTACGTTGATAAAAGTGCATCCAAATCGCAAGTAAGTTACATAAAAATAAATGCTAAGCGTTACTCCACAGCGATGAACAAGAGTCATCTTCAATCAAGGCATGTAATAATAAATTGTAATTCAAATAAAATTATCCTATAAATAATCTGTTATAGGGCCAAGTAGAGGCTATTATGATACAAAAAATTGTCATATGCTGCTTTAAACATTGGAGTTAAATTTATTTTTTATTTGTAATAATGGATAAAATTTAAAACAAAATCAGTGTATCATAATAGCCTTCTGTCTGCTTAATGTATCATCTGTAAAAGTTTGGTTGAAATCACATTTTTTAGTTATTTAACGACGCTGTATCAACTACGAGGTTATTTAGCGTCGATGGAATTGGTGATAGCGAGATGATATTTGGCGAGATGAGGCCGAGGATTCCCCATAGATTACCTGATATTTGCCTTACGGTTGGGAAAAACCTCAGAAAAAGCCAATCAGGTAATCAGCCCACGTAATCGAACCCGCGCCCAAGCGCAACTCCGCATCGGCAAGCAAGCCCTTAGCTACTCCAGTGGCTTTGAAACCACAACAAAATTGACCAAGATATAGCAACTTTTGTAATGACTCTCTTTTCCCCATTATTTATACTGTACAATTTACTGAAACTTAAAACTTACAGCAATTTTCTAGCATTGGCAGTATGCCCAAATAACTTGTTTAGGCCTAGGTGTAAGGAAATAGGTTGAAAATGTATTGTACTATTAAAATAAATTAAAAGAAATTTTCAAGTAATTACAAATATAGGCTATCATATTTTTAAAAGTTGTGTTAAATTTTAGTAGTTAAGAAGAATGACTATTAAGCTACAATTGTTAGGTAATAGTTATTTTTACATGATAGTGTGTTTTTTCGTCACTACAGCAAACGGCCGCCACTATTGGAAGTTGATTTTACTGAATTCAGGGTTGCCAACCTAGATATGTATGTTGAAATATTATAAATAATTGCTCTAGGGCTGTAATTAAAACTACTCCTGCCATCTACCGACACCTATGGCAAACTTCTTGCTGATAATCAGTCAGCTGTTTACAGTCTAACCTACGTAGGTACTGTATATTAATATTTTTAAAAATATTATTTTCTAAATATACTATCTTGCAAAAAATACTGTACAATTCACGTTTGTGAAGTGCATTACAAAATCTCGGGCAGTTAGTTTAGTTATCCATGCGAGTTCTTACAACGGTAGCGTATTGTACAGCGTTTTATGGTATTTTGTATCGTATATCTTAAGAGAAATTAAATTAATAATTTTGTATTTTGCATGTTATTGGAACAAAAATTATTAAGAACTAGCCGTACCCGTGCGCTCCGCTGCACCTGTTAGAAATAAATATAAAGTAATTACATAATTAAAGTAGGACGTTCGATCCAGGGAACAACTTTTACAACAGCGCAAGATAATCTGCTTCGCTTATTACCCAATCTTTTTGCATTGCATTTATTGCACATATATTTTATGTATTTTAACACGATTCAATTGAGCATAGTTAAAATTTGGATTATAAAATAACGGATTGCTAAGCTAACGTACTATTACTGCATACTAAATCAATACACTCTCGTTGTTCGTTAATTCTCTGAGATTAAAATGAGTGTACATAAATATTATTTTAAGAAATACAGAAAACGAATGTACAAAATAGCCTATCAAATTTTCTGTGCATAAGAAGCTATTTTAATCTTACCTGTCCTCGATTTACTCAGACGTTACTGTAATAACATTATAGCATTATGTCCATCTAGAGAAACTACACTTTCCAATGGTGAAATAATAATTAATTATACAAATCGGTTAATTTAGTTTCTGACATTACTTCATACAAACACAGAAACATTCTCTGTAGGCTTTGTTTAATAGCTTTCAATTGTTGATGTCCAAGGCCCCTGTTTCGATTGTTGTTGTCCAAGGCCCCTTATAGACGAAGTCATTTGTTCTTAATTCATTGCACCGTCTTAGATGGCTATTTTAATTTTAAAACTCATTTATCTCATTAAATATCAGTCCTATCAAAATTTTGTAAAGAATAAAACTTATCGGAAATCATTTTAAAGAAACGTTTGTTATGTAACATTTTTTACAAAAATCAATAATAAGCGAGATATTTCGATTTATTTAATTCAGGCCCCCTTATAACCCCCCTTTTAAATGAAGTATTTTAATGCCATATAGCCTAAAATCTCAGTTACAACGAACTTAATTTATATTCCAATTTTCATATAAATCGGTTCAGCCATTATCGCGTGAAAAGGTAACAAACATACATACAGACAGACATAGAAACAAAAATTTCAAAAATGCGATTTTCGGTTTCAGGATGGTTAATTATATATGTTAGGACCAATTATTTTTGGAAAATCGAAAATTACCAGAAAAATTTCGGCTACAGATTTATTATTAGTATAGATTTGTAGATAAAATAACAATTGAGAAACGTCTTAATCAGTTACTATGATAGGGAAAACCTCATAGTCCGTTACTATGGTAGAAAAATAAAACAAAATGGTTTTGTCTGAGATTAATTTGTAGAAATGGATTGCATTGAAATTCCTAACGAAATATTGATAGAAGCAGAACATGCAATCCAAAGAGCTATACCAGGAAAATCGCGAGATCAATATTATAAGGAGCTGTCACTATTTAATGATTGGCGAATAAAGAAGGCAGTGAGTGAAACGTTAAATGAAACAGTTGTGTAGCCCGTAAAGTGTAAAATGTAAAATAAAAGGTGCTAGACCGTTAAGTCGTAGGCCTACTTTACTTACATAGATGCCCCTCTGTTAAACAATCTACGATTCAAACACCATAAATAAGTAGGGTAAAAATAAGTCTCTATGTTTATTTTTTTAATTTATACTGTATTGTAGGTGCCACATCAAAATGTCAATTTAAGCATCCCTCAAGAGATGAGAGATTATGAAGTAGTCCTCAAAAGGCTACAAATTATTACTTTATGTCAGAAAATTGATCAACTTGGTCAATAGCCCTAAAATGTATGTCATAATAGCCCTTCATATTAACACACTAATTACTGCTAGATTGCTCAACATTCACAGCTTTTCTTGAGAGAAAAATGAAGCTGACACTATTCTGAGTAAAAGAAAATTTAAAAAATATACCTATATAAGTGTTCTGCCCATGGGAGGTCTTTAACTGCAAACTCAGCACTCTCCAACCTTTCTTATTTTCTGTCTTAATTTTCCACATATGATTCACATATCTTAATGTCGTCTATTATCTGATATCTTCTTCTGCCCGGAACTCTTCTCCCGTTCACCATTCCTTCCAGTGCATCCTTCAGTAGGCAGTTTCTTCTCAACCAGTGACCCAACCAATTCCTTTTACTTTCTGATCAGTTTCAGCATAATTCTTTCTTCACCCACTCTTTCCAACACAACTTTATTTCTTATTCTGTCTGTCCACTTTACACGCTTCATTCTTCTCCATATCCACATTTCAAATGCTTCTATTCGTTTCTCTTCATTTCGTTGTAATGTCCATGTTTCTGCTCCATACAATGCCACACTCCACACAAAGCACTTCGCTAATCTCTTCCTTTGTTATTTTTCCAGACGTCAGCAGAAGAAGCTCCTTTTTCTATTAAAAGCTTCCTTGGCCATTGCTGTCCTACTTTTGACTTCCTGATTGCAGCTCATGTTACTGCTTATAGTATACCCCAAGTATTTGAAGCTGTCCACTTGCTCTACTGTCTCATTTAGAATTCGCAAGTTTACCTTCTGTATTATTCTTCTTATAACCATGGTCTTCGTCTTGTTTGCATTTATCGTCATTCCATACTGCTCACAGTTGTCATTTAGCTCCTGTAGCGATAGGGTTGGAAGTAAATCCCGAAAAGACTAAGTATATGATTATGTATCGTGACCAGAATATTGTACGAAATGGAACTATAAAAATTGGAGATTTATCTTTCGAAGAGGTGGAAAAATTCAAATATCATGGAGCAACAGTAACAAATATAAATGACACTCGGGAGGAAATTAAACGCAGAATACATATGGGAAATGCGTGTTATTATTCGGTTGAGAAGCTTTTGTCACCTAGTCTTCTGTCAAAAAGTCTGAAAGTTAGAATTTATAAAACAGTTATATTACCGGTTCTTCTTTATGGTTGTGAAACTTGGACTCTCACTTTGAGAGAGGAACAGAGATTAAGGGTGTTTGAGAATAAGGTTCTTAGGAAAATATTTGGGGCTAAGAGGGTTGAAGTTACAGGAGAATGGAGAAAGTTACACAACACAGAACTGCACGCATTGTATTCTTCACCTGACATAATTAGGAACATAAAATCCAGACGTTTGAAATGGGCAGGACATGTAGCACGTATGGGCGAATCCAGAAATGCATATAGAGTGTTACTTGGGAGGCCGGAGGGAAAAAGACCTTTGGGGAGGCCGAGACGTAGGTGGGAAGATAATATTAAAATGGGTTTGAGGGAGGTGGGATATGATGGTAGAGACTGGATTAATCTTGCTTAGGATAGGGACCAATGGCGGGCTTATGTGAGGACGGCAATGAACCTCCGGGTTCCTTAAGGGGACACTCAACTACATTTTGGAACTTTTTTCCTATTTGACCAATCTTTTTCAAATTTGGAGAAAAAGTTTAATATACACATGGAAAGTAACATGCAAAATCTCAGCTCATTAGGTCCAATACTTTTCAAAATAAAAAAATATTTCAATTTTTAATCAATCATTAATTAAAATATCACTTTTAATTATCATTTTTATTTTTTTGGCTTTGTGCATTTGACTGTGACTTCTCAATGAATAGGGGAAGAATTCTGCATATTGATTTAGTTCTGTCACGTAAATTAGTGTAGAAATTTATTTTTTCATTTCTATGACACTTTTTCTCCAATTTTTAAGTTGAGTGTCCCCTTAAAAGCCAGTAAGTAAGTAAGTAAGCATATCCCTTAGTATCGTCTCCTCTTCTGCTAACAATGCCATATCATCAGCAAATCTTATGCACTTTATTCTTCTTCCTCCTACTTTTACTACTCCCATGTTCTGAAAACAGTTCTTCACCAAATCCAATGAAGACAAAAGTTAAACCACGCGTAGTACAACTCTTGGCGGTGCTTGTACGCGTCTTGCTCTGTCTAGTATTACACTTGGCCCAGCGCAAGCGCACGAAGGCCCATAATAATATAACCCGAACACCACTTGATACTCCTGCCGATAACCCTGCGCCGTCCCGTCCCTCCCCTTACAGCCGACCAGATGTGGGCACCATTGGGAGGGGGGAAGAGGGTCCTTATTTCCTGGTCTGGCAGTGTCGATCCTGTAGATCCGGGTTTGACTCCTGTTTGGAACGACCAATCCTATAAGTTGTTTATGACAGCAAGGCGTGACTACAACAATCACTTTCGAATTAGTTTCTCAGAATTCACACATCTACTTGATGGACTTGGGACGCTTTTGCTATTTCCCCTTGAAGCCACCAGCGACGATGCGGTATTTACTGCGCAGGTTGTGCTGGAATTGAGGCTTCCAGAAATGGCACTGCCGCCACTGAGTGGTAGTGGTAGTGGTAGTAGTAAATTATGAAATGTGTCCTCTTGATATTGAAGTTTTACCTAACCTACACACTACACGTGCATATTATAGCGGAACTCTCGTGTAATAATAATAATAATAATAATAATAATAATAATAATAATAAATACTTACTTACTTACTGGCTTCTAAGGAACCCGGAGGTTCATTGCCGCCCTCACATAAGCCCACCATCGGTCCCTATCCTGAGCAAGATCAATCCAGTCTCTATCATCATATCCCACCTCCTTCAAATCCATTTTAATATTATCCTCCCATCTACGTCTCGGTATCCCCAAAGGTCTTTTTCCCTTCTGCTTCCCAACTAACACTCTATATGCATTTCTGGATTCGCCCATACCTGCTACATGTCCTGCCCATCTCAAACGTCTGGATTGAATGTTCCTAATTATGTCAGGTGAAGAATTCAATGCGTGCAGTTCTGCGTTGTGTAACTTTCTCCATTCTCCTGTAACTTCATCCACCTTAGCCACAAATATTTTCCTAAGCACCTTATTCTCAAACACCCTTAACCTATGTTTCTCTCTCAAAGCGAGAGTCCAAGTTTCACAACCATAAAGAACTTTCAACAGACTGGATGACAAAAGCTTCTCAATTGAATAATAACAGGCATTTTCCATATTTATTCTGTGTTGAATTTCCTCCCGAGTATCATTTATATTTGTTACTGTTGCTCCCAGGTATTTGAATTTTTCCACCTCTTCAAAGGATAAATTTCCAATTTTTATATTTCCATTTCGTACAATATTCTCGTCACGAGACATAATCATATACTTTGTCTTTTCGGGATTTACTTTCAATAATAATAATAATAATAATAATAATAATAATAATAATAATAATAATAATTAATTAATAATAATAATAATAATAATAAAAGGTAAAGGTAAAGGTATCCCCGTAACATGCCATGAAGGCACTTGGGGGGCATGGAGGTAGAGCCCCATGCTTTCCATGACCTCGGCACTAGAATGAGGTGGTTAATAATAATAATAATAATAATAATAATAATAATAATAATAATAATAATTATAATAGTGTACTGTCGGTGACTCAGGAGAAGACGAGAGCGGACTGAGGAGGAAGGGATGTGAACAGATAACGTACGACAACACGTGCAATATTTGTACTGCAGTAAGCGGAAACATTAGGTCTCCTTCTGTTCAACTTAGCGTTAATTTCCATACGCTTTGTTACTCATGTTTCCTGCACGAGTAATAACCTGGCTACTGGGATGCTTATCTGAGCGATGTTTATAACAATCAACAGCGATAGTCAAGAAGGTCACATTCTTTCCGCTCGTCTTCTCCTGAGTAACAGACAGTAATATGTAGCTAGTCGGCGATGTATGCAATGGAGGGAAAAGGAACTGGCCACCCTACCCCATTATCTCCTGGCCTAGTTGCCTCATAAGTGGTGTCTTCTTGGTATCAGTTGTGAGGTTCAGACCTGTTTTCCCATAGTCACGTAGGCTACATATACCACAATATGGTGTTACATAATAGTCCAGGCTCTTCTAGTGTTAGAAATTGAGATCCCAATAAGACAACAACCCAAATTTAGAAAGCTAAATTTTGCAGGAAAAGCTTTTATTTAAATTATTAATTTGTGGGTTACATTTTGTTAACAAGTTTTAGGTTATAGCTTCACATAATCAAACTGCATATAGCATCAAGTTTTGACGTTTGTGTGTTTGTTGGGTAGAGAGTAAATAAGGCTTAATTAAGCTTGACCTGGTAGCGGTCTTTGAGGGCTGTCCTTCCTTAAGGAGATTCAAGAATAATTTAAAAATTTGTGTATCAAGTGTAAATTAAAATTAAGGTGGCATTTAACATTTAATTTTTTAAGGTGACATGTATTTATCTAGCCTGACGAGTTACTCCCTTGAGTTTGAATTGTAAATTATTTAAAAATAGCGTGTAAGAGGGTCTTAGACTAGAAATGTTTAGTTTAAATGTAGTTCTGTTTATAAGTATGCATAAGGGTGTAATTATGTGTCTTATTTGAATTGTTGTATCAGTAAAGCGAGGTGAGTCAGTGAAGTTATGGTTTTACAGTGCAGTGAACAGTTCCGATCAGTGATAATTTATAGCGTCAATGAAATGTGTTCTATAGTGTCAGTGAAATGTGTGCTAAAGTGTCAGTGAAATGTGTCATAGTACCACTACAGCGAGTGAGATGAGAGTAAAGTGAAAGATTATTATCAGTATCAATGTGAAACTTATGTAGGGCCTATAAATATGTAGGTTGTACTGTATAATTAGGTTCACTTATTAATTAGGTTATTTTATGTATTATTAATTGTAATTATTGTGTTAAATTATATTGTATTCTTATTGCATTGTGTATATAATTGTATTGTGTATTGTAATTTTATTATGTATTGTTTATATTGTGTATACCACTACCACCGGGTGCTTGCCCGCTTGCAGTGTAAATAAATACATAAGCTCTGTGATGAGAGACGCCGCTAACTCTGTCATAAGAGTAGCCAGTATCAACACTCATTAACAAAATTACAAAACACTTCCACATATGCAGAACACTTCACAAATGCTAACTACACATACAGAGACATCAACACAGACATGGAAATTCTACACATCCAACCAAAAAGACAAAAACTAAACATACTAGAACAATACGAAATATTCAAACACACAAAAACACATCGAAATGAAATTCTCAACTTACTTACTTACTTACAAATGGCTTTTAAGGAACCCGAAGGTTCATTGCCGCCCTCACATAAGCCCGCCATCGGTCCCTATCCTGAGCAAGATTAAGCCAGTCTCTATCATCATACCCCACCTCCCTCAAATCCATTTTAATATTATCCTCCCATCTACGTCTCGGCCTCCCTAAAGGTCTTTTTCCCTCCGGTCTCCCAACTAACACTCTATATGCATTTCTGGATTCGCCCATACGTGCTACATGCCCTGCCCATCTCAAACGTCTGGATTTCAAGTTCCTAATTATGTCAGGTGAAGAATACAATGCGTGCAGTTCTGTGTTGTGTAACTTTCTCCATTCTCCTGTAACTTCATCCCGCTTAGCCCCAAATATTTTCCTAAGCACCTTATTCTCAAACACCCTTAACCTATGTTCCTCTCTCAGAGTGAGAGTCCAAGTTTCACAGCCATATAGAAGAACCGGTAATATAACTGTTTTATAAATTCTAACTTTCAGATTTTTGGACAGCAGACTGGATGATAAGAGCTTCTCAACCGAATAATAACACGCATTTCCCATATTTATTCTGCGTTTAATTTCCTCCCGAGTGTCATTTATATTTGTTACTGTTGCTCCAAGATATTTGAATTTTTCCACCTCTTCGAAGGATAAATCTCCAATTTTTATATTTCCATTTCGTACAATATTCCCGTCACGAGACATAATCATATACTTTGTCTTTTCGGGATTTACTTCCAAACCGATCGCTTTACTTGCTTCAAGTAAAATTTCCGTGTTTTCCCTAACCGTTTGTGTATTTTCTCCTAACATATTCACGTCATCTGCATAGACAAGAAGCTGATGTAGCCCGTTCAATTCCAAACCCTGCCTGTTATCCTGAACTTTCCTAATGGCATATTCTAAAGCGAAGTTAAAAAGTAAAGGTGATAGTGCATCTCCCTGCTTTAGCCCGCAGTGAATTGGAAAAGCATCAGATAGAAACTGACCTATACGGACTCTGCTGTATGTTTCACTGAGACACATTTTAATTAATCGAACTAGTTTCTTGGGAATACCAAATTCAATAAGAATATCATATAATACTTCCTCTTAACCGAGTCATATGCCTTTTTGAAATCTATGAATAACTGATGTACTGTACCCTTATACTCCCATTTTTTCTCCATTATCTGCCGAATACAAAAATCTGATCAATAGTCGATCTATTACGCCGAAAACCGCACTGATGATCCCCAATAATTTCATCTACGTACGGAGTTAATCTCCTCAAAAGAATATTGGACAAAATTTTGTACGACGTCAACAAAAGTGATATTCCTCGAAAGTTACCACAGTTGGTTTTGTCCCCTTTTTAAAAATAGGTACAATTATGGACTCCTTCCATTGTTCTGGTACAATTTCCTTTTCCCAAATAGCAAGTACAAGTTTATAAATTTCGCTATATAATGCACTTCCACCCTCTTGTATTAATTCTGCTGGAATTTGATCGATACCTGGAGACTTGTACTTTTCAGATTTTCTATCGCAATTTCGACTTCTGAAAGCGTGGGTTCGGGTATAAATGGCTCAGCAGTTTGTATTTCAATATCGTCCCGATCATTTCTATTTGGCCTATGAACATTTAGTAGTTGCGCAAAATAGTTTTTCCATCTGTTTAGGATTGATGGAGAGTCTGCAAGCAAGTCACCATTCTCATCCTTGATCACGTTTACCCTTGACTGATATCCGTTCTTAAATTCCTTTATACCCTTATATAAATCTCGAATGTTTTTATTCTTACTATTTGTTTCTACCTCATTCAGTTTTTCCTTCAAGTAACCTCTCTTTTTATTCCTAAGTGTACGACTTGCTTCCCGTCTTTCATTGAAATAATTATCTCTCTTCTCCTCAACTGGATCCTGTAAGAATTTCAATTTTGCCTGTTTCCTTCTTTCTACTGCCATGCAACAATCTTCATCAAACCACGGTTTCTTTTTCTTAGTTTCATAATAACCTATGCTCTGCTCAGCTGCAATTTTGATACTATCTCTGATATTTTCCCACACGCTATTAACATCTAATTCTTTCTCAACTTCGTCGGAACTTTCTAAAGTGGCAAACCTATTCGAAATTTCGACCTGATAATTTTGCTTAGCTTCCTCGTACTTTAATTTCAAAATATTGAATTTAGTAATATTAACTTGTTGCTCTACTCGCTTGGCTACTGATAATCTTTCTCTTAATTCTCCAATCACCAAATAATGGTCAGAATTACAGTCTGCACCCCTGAAAGTTCGAATATCTACTATACTAGTATGTCTCCGTTTATCTATCAAGATGTGATCTATTTGGTTGTGTGTCAATCCATCTGGAGAAGTCCAAGTATATTTATGTATATCCTTATGGGGGAATGTTGTACTTTTGACAATTAAATTTTTCGATGTGGCAAAGTTGACTAATCTAACTCCATTGTCACTACTAATTGCGTGTAGGCTCTCTTTTCCAATAGTTGGTCTAAAAATATCCTCCCGTCCTACACACACTCTTTGACTCCACATTACACTACACAAACACATCCTCACAGGAAACAAAACAAAAGGCGCCAAGACCAGCACTAACCAGTTCCGTTGATGGCCAATAGCAGGCCGAAACATGTTAACAAGGCAACTTAAAATTTAACACGTGAAAGACATATAATACGTTTTCCAAAGTAAAATTGACTGTAAGAATATATTTTTAATAATCAGGCAATTTTTGCGACACCTTTCACAGTCTGGACAAAAAAAAACTAAAAAAAAACCTTTTTCACCTATTCCAATAACCTAAAATGGACTTCTTGAAAACCTAAAAATCCGGTCCCTATATATTACTGCCAAATGAAGAAACGTTTAGAATTGGCAGAGAATGTAAGTGAATGTAGGAAATAGGGAAAGTAATATACTTGCATGATTTCATCAGAGGTAGTTACAGAAACTAAAACGGCTCTGTTGTTACACGAGTAATATAATTGTCAGGGTGATATTGTAACCTGCAGGTGCCCACCCCAGCCTCCAGCTCCCGAGGGATTTATGGCGTCTAGGAGGGCGGATGGCGTTTCTCACGACTCGCTCACCCCTCCAAGTTATTGTCCTCTGTGCCTGTGAGCACGGAGCCGTAAAATTAGTGCTCAGCTGACCAACTTTCCGCAGTTCTAAATCCACGTGCGGCAGATCGAATTCCTCTGCCAGTAGGCATCGCATTTTGGGCGAAATCCTTTCCTTTTCCTCAGTTCGTATCTGACTCTGCAGTACAATATACACCTAAACTTCTCATTAATGTTCAGTTCTAAAAAAAGTGTATTAGTGATATAGACACCGGATTTATAGGTTTTTACCTAATTTTTTTCCTTGCTTCTGAACTTCTAATTTCTTCAATACTTTTCCAAATCATGATCGTAGGAGTCGTAAATGTGAATTCTGTTGAACCTAAAAAAACCTAAATTGGGCCTTACTACCTAAAAAAGAACCTAGATCATTGGTGATAAGCGTTATCCTGTATTTACTGCGTTATATATTGATTTTTTTTTATTTTGAGATAAATATAAATACATTTAGAAAGAGAGAGAGAGAGAGAGAGGAAAGAACACTCTCGACGTGGAGGAGGCTGTCTCAATCCCTAAGGCAAAATCTGTACTTAGCAGTGACAACATCTATGGCTCTCTTGATTTTCTCAAGGCACATTTCAGTGACCTTCCAAAATATGAGTACAGTGGAAGCTCTTAAGTTCGACAGAAATCAAATTCGACATCCTATAGTTCGACTGCTTACGTAGGAGAATTAGACACGTCCCTATACGGACATTAAGAAATGGGTTTGCCATTTGAATGGGAATTGGTTCAGTGTCTTGTGGTACTTTTGTTAAAGGAAAACAGAATATTTTATTGATTACGACATACATATTGAATGCTGTTTTAAATTAATGAACTCTTCTTTTTCTATTTGAGAATTGTGCCGTTTGTGAGACGGAACTGTCGAAACCCACTGTGATACTAAAAGCGCATACACAAGTCTCGGGGCGGGCAGAAAATGCAAGTACAGTACTGTATTCGTTGATGGATAATCAATAAGAATTTGTATTCATTTCACCTGCCACACCCACTACCCTTATTGGACTGAACTTTCAATTCTGTTCTCTCGAACTTAGGAGAGTCCACTGTATTAGGAATCTTCGTCGTTACAATTGAAATATGCATTGGTGTCATTGACTCGCTTCTACAGAAACAAGTACCAGGACTCGTGGGTGAAGCCGTCACATTAAAACTGAAGAAAGTATTGATGAGTAATTCAGGGTTTGGAAAAATGAAAAATGTGTGCTCTATTCTCCAGGGGGAAAGCTTCAATTTTCAGTTACTGTGGGTACCTGCTGCAGTGACAGCTATGAAATTTGCACCTATGACGTCATGTGCTGTCAAAAGAACCATTTCATCCTTAAATAGTAATATGCGCTACAAGAGCGGTATGTTGAAGCTTTCATGTTCGAGGAGAAGTTTGAAAAAGAGAAAAATAGAAGATCGTTTAAAGTGTGGAAATTTAGATACCTGAAAGAGGAATTTCTAATTAGTTGCAGTGAAATCTCCATCTTGGTTTGTGTTCAATGACGGCAAATTTGCAAAACAAAAATATCTATCTTTAACATTGTTGCTTTAAAATGTTTTCTGTGTTTACTATACTCCAGCAGGCCGTGATATACGTCTGTCTTTTTTCCCCCCGTCTATGATGAGTCTGGATTCTTGTTGATTTTTTCACGGCTTCCTTAATGTTACTTGCATCACGAATGCAGTAACTTTAGTGGTGTTGTAGAGTTTACTTAATTTTTGCAAATATTTAAAAACAATAATTAACAGTGCAGTTTAGGTGAAATTGCAGTGGTAAGTTTCCAATTTATAATTATTACTATATTGAACGTCTCTAAAAATAATATGTTAAAAGCCTAAAGCCGTAAAATCAATATGTCACTTAAGCGGTAAGAAGAGGGAAATTGTTATGTGTGTTAGGTTGGGAATCCTGAATGTGGAATTTTAGACTTTCCGCAGATTGGTTTTGTGCAGAAGCCAAGCAAATACGCACGATCTCGCACAGATGTATTTTGAGAAACAACAAAAAACTTCTCAGTCGAGAATCTTGAAAATATTTGATCGTAAAGGCCTAATGCAACCAGAAACAGTACCAGTAAACAATGTTGTTTTGTTTGTTTATTATTTTTTAATAGTTTTTGATGAAGTTTCAACAAATTTAATTCAATAGTTGTGTATGTACTGCACATTTTATCTATTGAAAATTAAAATTTATTTAATTATATCAAGGCAAATTATATTAGATAAAATGTAAATTGTTACAATAGTTTATTTAAACTACATAAAATGTTAAAGGGGAAGGAACAAAAATTTCGAATCTTATAAATTTTGATAAATAGTTTGGTTCTTGAAAAGATCAGTTTCGTGGTCCATGTTGCCCTACTAAATATATACAGTGAAACCTGTTCAAGACGGAAGTGACATGGTCCTAGTTTTTTTTTCCGTTGTGGACAGGTTTCCGTATTATTGAGGTCTTACATTAAAATGGAATATTTTATCATTCGTATATATGAAAAACAAAATGGCATGCCGCAAACTGCAAGAAGTACAAAATATTCCGTTTAACACTACTCACATTAAATCAGCTTTCTGTCGATTATTCCGTTGGTGAATCATCTTGATTAAAATCTCATTTTCTGTATAAATGTTATCGTAACTCATTCATTAGTCATTAAACACTAATAAAGTTTAATGTCTAACACTATACTATAATACTGGACTGTATATCACTGCACAGAGCCATCCATTAGAAGCCTTGAATTCTGGTTTATCTAATTTCTTTGCCAGTTCAATGGCTTGCTGTGCAGAATAGATCCAGAAATTGGCATGTTCTTTGAAAGGTCATGAAGAACCCACTCCCACAACAGTTCATTTATTTCCACGTAAACAGTTGTTTTGTGGTTTCTTTTACAGTATGTCACCAATATTGGCCGCATTATGATCTTTAGTTTTAAAGTGTCACACCTGAGTTTTCACAACTGAACTTCAGCATTACAGTATTTCACATAGACTTTGTTTCTAATTTTCCTTTAACTCGATAACTTTTACTTCATCACTTAATGTTAATGCTACATCTTATGCAACTTTTTTTTTTTACCAGGAAATCACTACACTTGCGCTCTGTTCAGCTACGAGAGTGTACGGGTGTGAAGCATTGAAAATCTTTGAAGCAGTGTTGTCAGATCTTGGAAAAATATTTCCAGAGGTGGTAATGAAAAAAATCCTGAGATTTGTCCACAATTTCCGGAGGCAAATTCGAAAATCACATAAACTGTTATTTTAACCTTCTAACTATTACAATACATGAACCTATAATAAAAAGATTTCTACTTTAATTTTTCTACTCACCAATTTGATTAGTAGTCACCACCTTCCTCTCATAGATGTTTCTCCAGACCAGACTATGTTCGTTTTTATGCGTTACATATTTTATATTTAGGGAAATATTACTAGTCAAGTTATAAAATATTAACAAAACTTTAACTATATAATGTTCATCTACCAGTTTTAATGTATGCCAGAGATTGGTTTTTCTAAAAAAAAAAAAATAAATAAATAATTTCCTACATCAAAAAATCCGGAGATTACAACTTTATTTCCTATTTTTCCGGGAAGTTAAAAAATTCCGAAGATCTCCGGAAATTTCCGGAAACCTGGCAACACTGCTTTGAAGGGACTCGTCTGCCTAGTCAACAGGGTAATAAAATTTATGACTGACAGGCCAACACACCCTCGCACCCTCTAAAATTTTGCAAAGAAAACTTGTTTTATCTTAGTGACCTACATGTTTCCTATATTCTTTGAAATTACGCGCTGTTTCAAAATATAGTTGTCCAAAATATTATTTCCGTTTTGAACAGTAGCAGGCAGTTTCCGTTTCTGCGTTGGACAGTTTCCGTTTTATTCAGAGAAAATTGCACATAATACATACGAATTTCGCCGGACCAATAAATTGTTCCGAAATAGACAGGATTCCGGATTATTCAGGTTCCGATTTGAACAGGTTTCACTGTATTATTTCTTTTTTTAATAACTGTAAGGATGCATTTTTAACGATCTGGCAGTTATTGCAACCCCTTTTACAGGTTGGACATAAAACCTAAATAAACCTATTTCACCTATTCCAAAAACCTAAAATGTTTTTTTTAAACCTAAAAATTCGGTCCTTAGTAATCAGTAGGCCTAATAACCGACATGGTCACGGAAGAGACTCGTGCTCTGAGGCTGAGGTCGGGCTTTGGTTGGAATTCCGCTTGGACTAATTACCTGGTTATTGTTTCCTCAACTGTAAGGCGAATGACAAGTAAACTCCGAAGTCTTGCATTACAGGTAAACCGCACATCATTTCCTAAAATTTCGGCGTTTTCGTTACCGCAAAAATTGAAATTTTATTAACGCAAAAAGTAATTAATGTTTACCGGTACCTTTTGATCTGGATTTAACGGCCAGGAACCACTAGGCGATATTATCATATTTCACAGTTACAATAATTATAAATGCAATTCACAATTTTGTTAGTCCTTTTTGGCAAAATATATTGATCGCCATGTTTAAAATTTTATCAAATTTATATTTTATAGAACATTTTTTCTCATTATTTTTTTTTTTTTTACAAAAGGAAAAGTACATCATTTTATTTTTACTAACATTTTTAATATTAACCTGGCTATACCTTTGAATCAAGATTGAGAACCGCAAACACCGTTTGCCTACCCCCTTCCACGACTGGAGTTCGATGATACTGGCGTAAAATACAAACATATCACTTTACAAGATATAGGAGGGAAGAAAAGTAGTTCATCCATTTACGTAAACTAGGAAATATCACGCTTTTGAGTTTGATAATTTTCATTAGGTTTTTGTTTAATCAAAATAGAGTACTGTATTAATACTCAGTGTTTTTACTCACGAACTGAGCTATCCATTCGGACGTATTCAATATGCATTGTATAATATACTGTCTACAGCACATTAGCGTACACTATAGAGAATGAAGTTAAATTGAAAAATAATCATAATATGGATATTTAAACACATTTTTGAAAATGGTGGCCGTTCATTTCGATACAGGCTTCAGTTCTTTTGTGCATATTATCGCACTATAGACTATTGTACGTAATTCCAATTACCAGTTTCGTACTTCGTATCAGTAACTCATGTTGAAATAATTTTGTACCTACTCTATAAAAGAGTACCTTACGTACTGTAAATTCAGTCTTCACTTCTGCCCGATCCGAAAAGATAAAATTACTCAGACATACTATCTACTGTCCGTCCAAGTGGTTATGTCGCAGTGTCGTAGAAAAGGAGGAAATCACGTGAGAGTTAATTACTTAACGAGGCTGTTTTATTTAAGTTATTTTAAACAATTGTATGGGTATAATATTACGTAGACGTCCAATTCCTAACAGAAATTAATGTTCTCAGAAAAGAGCTAAGACAGCCCAGCCACTAGCCTTTACAGAAAGGCGAATAGAAGCAGGTGGGTGAAACCGCGATGCGACGTAGGAAAATGGACGACAGTACCTGTGCGAAAATGATTCAATATTGAAAGCTCTTTCGTCACTAGAAAACGCGAACATATTTTTGGAACGTACTGTTTACTCTGAACGTAAAGCTACTATGACTATATATGCAGTCTTGGATCTCTGTGGAGGATGGTTGAACTTGATTAGTAGAAGGGGTGGGAGTGAAGTACATTCAAAAACTACGGTACAATAAAAATTGAAGTAAAAATAAAATGATGTCCCTGTATATCGCAGTCCTACTCGAATACAATCCTCTTATCTTCACCCTTTGACACGTAAGTAAGCTAAAAACAAATTTCGAAAGCTTATTTCTGTTACTGCAACTTCTCTGAAGACCCTGAAGATCTTCCTAGAAGGATAGCGCCAGCGTACGCATCTCCTTCTTTTATTGCGTCTTGTAAAGCAGAACCACCAGCGCCATGTTGCGGCATAAAAACAAATTCCCGGACGTATGTTGCCGTGCTTACCCCGTGTGCAGTATTGTAAATCAGTTGCACGACGATACTCTTCTTTTTGTGTATTTGTACAGCAAGGGAAATTTATGCGTAATAAAAGTCCGTTCTTTTATACCTTTTTTCTCTTCAGAAGGGTAGTTAAGTTTTAAAGCCCTCCGCTCGACCTGCTTGTGAGATCTTGGCGACAATAGGCCTACATTTATAATTGCTGTAAGAGCGTTAAAGACTCTGAAGATTAGTTAGACACTTTTGTGTTCAGACAATGCTTATAGTCTTTGCTTCATGTCATCAATATTGTGCTTCTGCAACAATGTCATTTAATAGACGTAGGCCTACCTATTACTTGAAGACGTGAGTATCATTATGAACTTCTGTGGGGCATGTTATTAAAAAATGTATTGCCACGAACATACAACATTTCTCATGTGTGCGCTTTTTAAAAAGATCATCCCGGCGAATAGGGATTATAAAGAAAGGAAACTGAGCAAATTTTCTTGTGTTTTGTTTCTCTGTGCACCGGCGTTTAGTTTTACTTTCAAGCGCTAGAGGTTAGTGTAATCGAGCATACGCTATAATAAGATAATTTTTATAAGATAATAATTGAGTATAGAGTTGAGACACAGGATCCAAATATCGCCTAATTCAGTAACGCTTTGCTTCAAATAAATTCAAATTAACAGCTTTTCCTTATTTCTCAGTGACAAACTAGTTGTAATAATAATTTTTTATATTTCAGATATAATAAATATTATAAAATAATATAATACATTATAAAATTATGTATCAAATTCGTTTAATATTTATATATAGTATAATATAAGTATATGGTTTTACTTCTCATAAGAGTTTTGTTTTTTCCATTTTCAGTGCTATCAAATTAATCATTACATATTTTAATTGCTGTTTGGGGTCAACGTCTCAGCTCTCATTATAAAGGAACTCTAGAGTCTACACATTACAGTTAATAACGTATTTATTATTTTATGGATCCAATTTATTTTATTTCAGTACATAATGTACCTAGATGTATTAATTGTATGTGTTATAATTCCGCTGTGTCGACTGCTAGCTGGTGTGATGTCAGCGCCAACTCTAGGGAGAAAGCAGAATCTCACGCTCTAGGTGGCTTGAAGGTCATGAAATCAGTCCAGCTACTTCAAAGGTACCGACGCGAAGTGTCCATACTTAGTTACCTATACGCTGATCATCCTTTATCATGGAACGAGTCATTCCATATTCTAATGGTTCAAATGTAAACTTGCAGTTTTGTTGATACGCCATTTGAAATAATTTCTACGTCTGCTAAGAAATGAAGTTTAATATTGGAATCAACATAAACCACAAGATTTTTCAACAGTAATCTCACTAGAGGTTTTGATTTATCAAGAGAAAATCAAAACTCGACGCGATAAATTAAACAAATGCTAGGGGGATAAAATTTGCGATAAACAGCCATGATTGGTTGAAATACGTCCTTTCGTACCGTTTTATTGTTCTATTACATGAAAATTAGAAGAAAGTATATAAAGATTAGAAGTAACGAAGTACTCCAATACAATACAATATTAAATGACTTACGAAAATACAACTGTCTTCAAATGTATTATTGTACCATCTCTAAATTACAAATATTACGCTAGATGGCAGTAGTGTGTTATGTTTAGCTGTTTTCTTGTTATCAGTTGTGCCAACTATGGAATCTTCATTGCACTCTGTGGACGGTTACTAGTCAAGAAGGCTTTGTTGATTCAGTTTAATTTTTATTAAAACAGTTGCATTCCACTTCAATTATCCGGATCCCAGTAATCAACGTCACTTGACACATGATTTTCAATAAATCTTAGTATTAAACAATCTCTGATATGTGACTATTCATAATATCATATAGCAGAAGCTATAACATAACCTAAATAATATAAACAAGTGTTAGGAAAGTTTTAATTAGGGATGATGAAATAAAAAATAAACATTAATAATTTTAAAAGGAACAATTATTGAAAGTACAATTTTCAAATTTGAATGCTTTAGTAGTTTGTGATTCAGTTGATGTTATATTAGACGTGTGCGTAAAAGAAGTGGAACTTGTTGATGTACATGGTGTATTCCTCAGCTTATTCAGGATTTTCGAATGGTGCTCTTCATTTATTTGTAAATAGGGTTTCAGGGAAGATGCATAGCTATGACCAGTGATCTTTATTAATTCTTGTTCTTGAATGTCAATGCGAGTCATATTTGAAACTGCTGTGCATCCACTGGAGTGGTTTGTAATTTTTTTTTTTACGTCCAGACCAGTGCAGTTTGAAATGTTGGCAAACAAAGAAACAAATGCTAGGGTAGTGATAAAAATAAACAAATGCTAGGGACGCGATAAAATTGTGCGATAAGCAGCCATGATTGGTTGAAAGACGTCCTTTCGTACCGTTTTATTAGTTAAAAGTAGTATGACATAGTAAAAGTGTAATAGTCATTTTAATACAGTTATAATTTTAACAATAATGCTTGAAATAACGACACAAACCATTAATTTGTAAAACACATATATGATCATGTGCAATACCTTAGTAAGATACATTCAGAAGTAATTAATCTTTAATACAAGATAACATTTTATATAATTTTAAACTGTTTTAACATCCATAATTTTAACTTTTTGTTTCTATAGTTGTTTTAATTGTTATAAATTGAAGTAGATATGAAGATTGATTTGGTTTTAACTATCACACAAATAGATTATTAAAACAATAATTAACTGAACTGTAGTTTATTAGTTAATTTGTATATAATTATGTTTCAATATATTTATTATAAGATTGTTTATGTATATATTCAATGGTTATTCTAACCACTGTAAAATTAATGTACCACATGAGATTGTTTGAATATGTGCCTGAAGATGCCAAATAGGCGAAAACGTTAGCATTATCTTTTAACTTCAATTAATTATTTATATTTATAAATATTTGTTGTTGTTTTTTAAATATTGATGAGCCATTTAGACTGGACAAATCAAATAAATATTCATATTATATTACGGTATATCAAGTTTGAATAGCCTACGTGTTTTATTAATTGAATTAAATTGTTTAATAAGTTGCCTGTATCAGTTAGAAATCTGCCAGACGAAATTTTTAAACTGGTTATAGATGAATGGCGAATTGTAAGACCTTTCTATAGTATTAATAAATTTAATACCTTACTATAATAATACCGGACAGCTGTAAACTAGCAGCATTGACGTGAGTGCGAAATATCACGGACTTGACATCTAGCAGAGCGGCGTGGAATTATGTCGACATATACAAATATTAATTGAATAGTACCGTATTTAATGCAACATTATTTCATATCAAAACTGCATTTTATGAGAAATATTGCCTATTTTTTCTTTGCTTTAGTGAGACAAAATTAATTCTGACATTAAGAATGAATTTACAATAACGCTTTATATATCCATTGCTGACAACTGCAGAGATAAAAATGATAGTAATCTGATGCTTGTAATAATTAGTAAAGGCATGTGGACAACAATAAAACTTAATTTGCTAAGACCTTAAAATTTCCAATATATTTTAACTTCTATTCATTTATTAGGCTTAAATAAAAAAAAAAGCTAAATTTTATTTTTCTATGAACACACAGACAAAGGCATTAGGCCTAATAAAAAATGTTGTTGACTCACGTTTTATGAACTGTCGGAAATCGAAAGTACGATTTGGAGAAATTTGTAATACTGTAATTGTAGCAATTATAAACAGCACATATACACAGTACCAATTAATAAATCTATTAACTAATCCAGCAACAATATACATTGCAGTTGATTACAGCTTCTTTCGCGAGTATCTCCACACCCGCCGCCTAGGTAGCAGCACCAGCGTCGTTCGCGCGCAGAACTGCTAGCTGTCCGGTATTATTATAGTAAGGTATTTGGTATTAATGAATTTATTGAGTGTGAGATAGATGCTTCTTTTTAATGAATACATACTGACGATGTCATTTTCAGTTTCTTATGTACTGATCTCTGTCAAATAAAATATTTTACAATTCATGTTGGATAACGGTCAGCTAAGCCCCTTAATAATAATATATGTCAATAAATTCAAATGTTTATTCAATCTTATGGCTTAGACACTAATAATTATAAAAAAAAAAAACAAATAATTTATGTTTTACATCTTATCAAGTTCCAGTACTAACGTTTTAACCCTCATGGAGCATCTTCAGGTACAAGGTATGAACAAATATCTAATTGATTTTACGATGAAAGAGTAATGGAACGGAGAAAAATTCTCTCCGGCGCCGGGATTTGAACCCGGGTTTTCAGCTGTCCGTTCCATTACTCTTTCATCGTATGATGACGCAGAATATCTGCATGGAAATATCATTTATGTACTTCGGTACATTAAAAAAATATATATATGATATGCGTAAATCACTTCGTGATTTAAGACGGCGCTTATTCCGTCGGATTCCAGCCAACTAGTCACTCATAACGAGTGCACCTCAGCACATGTGTGGACTTCGGTCCTACGTTCATACGACATCTATGACGTAGTGCAGAGGGCGGCCACTAGAGGGAACCCAAGAGTTGGAACTTAATCTGAGACGATTCTGTCCGACGCCGGGGTGGTATCCGGTATGGCTTAGTGGATAAAGCATCAGCACGTAGAGCTGAAAACCCGGGTTCAAATCCCGGCGCCGGAGAGAATTTTTCTTCGTTCCATTACTCTTTCATCGTATGATGACGCATGGAAATATCATATGTACTTCGGTACATTAAAATAATATATATAATTGATTTTAGATAGATATTTGTTCATACCTTGTATCTGAAGATGCCCCATGAGGGTGAAAACGTTAGTACTGGAACTTAATAAGATGTAAAACTTAAATTGTTTCTTTTATATATTACTAGTGGCTTGTGCAACAAATGCTGCAAACTAAGTTCATTAGACGTTCAAATAAAATTTCTTTCAGATCTGTTTTCAATAAAGAATACCAGACATTTTATTTGTTTCCGTAATGATGAAACATACTCTCTCTGAATGATTTTTTTATGCCAAATACTTTTTCTTGAACCTATCCACCTTCAGTTTTTGAGTTTCAGCGCGAAAACGTATGTAACAATGTCAGGATGTTCAGTGGGGTTTTAATGTGGGAGTAAAGCGATAGCTATTTCAGGTCATTGTGGATTCTAGGTGAATGTTTAAAAAATGTCAGGTTTGCTATGCTTTCGAACAATAGACATAGCATCTTGGTATAGCTGCTGCATGTAGAGCTTGAAATGTAGAGGGTAAAATCATTTTATCCTACTAAGAGATCTTGCTGAAATGATCGGGAAACTACATAATTTTGTAGGCTTCTTATTTTATCAGTAAGTAATACGTTTTGGTCTTTCCTTAGGAACTGCAATTTTTGCGCTCTCTCGAGCCAATACTGAAGACAATGACACAAATCAATATCTACACTACACCGCCATTAAGTATATGAAAAAGACCCAACCCCACTGGGTTAATAAGTATAAAAATATTTGATTTTTAATGACAATATTATTACCTTACTTAAGTTTTGTAGTTATATATAGTAGCCACTCAGTAAATTATAGAAATGAAGATCTAAATTAAGATATTCTCTACATTTACTTACATAACCTCAAAACGTTTCACTTTCATGTCATCAATATAGCATCAATATTATGTACAATTAATTAAAAATACATGCATCATGATATTAACTATAATAATATTTAATTTCTAATGATAATAATGTCATCAAACCATCTCAAGTTTCGCACATTTGAATATCCAATACACAGCTGTACTCAGAAAATTATACACTGTAGAATCAGTTTTTAATAACAAATTGAATTGAGCTCTAAATATGTCGGCAATCCTGCAGTTCAAGTGTGTTTTGTTCTGAAATTCAATCAAGTCAGCCGTGATTCAATAAAATTAGTTCTCAAAACTGACAACAGATGGATTTTGGAAAATAGGAAAATTATATAGGAAAATTGACATTTCACTGAAAACTACTATTTTTCCGAAAAACTTTGGATGCCAGGCATGAAAATGAGGGGTCACTCATTAAAATCCGTTCAGCCGTTTTCCCGTAATTTCCATTACCAGTTCAAATTATATATATAGATTATTAGTGTCTAAGCCAAAAGATTGAATAAACATTTGAATTTATTGACATATTATAAATTATTAAATAAATTATTATTATTATTATTATCACATAACTTTCTCTTGCGGTTCGTATAATGAGAATTTAAAAGTAATAAATATTGTGACAGTCCCCAGTGTTGTCGTACATACTTCTCTGTTGGTGTTGGATGATTCATGGTCTTTATCACCTGGGTAATGTTTGTGTAGGCGTGTTGCAGACAGTCTAGCCTGCTCCTTGGAGTGTTACTCCCATAGGCACTGTGGTAATGGCTGCAAGAGAAAAAACACGACAAGATTGGACAGAAGGAAAAATAAAATAAAGTGCTTTAAATGTATTCATATCGTTTAGATGTGAGGTTGCCCGCCCCTTGAACGACCGGGGACCGGTCTACGCCTCTTTCCCTCCTCTCTACTCTTCGTCTCTTAATTTATGAACACAAAGACCTTTGTACCAACATTCCAAAATATTAGCAACAGTTGGCACGAGTGAGTGATTTATGTGGCTTTGATAAAAACACACGCGCATCGATCCTGTCACAAAACTGGTAATTGATTACACCTATTGTTGAAATATGGCCGCCGTGCGTGACCGCCGGAGGACAATGTGCACCACCGGGTCTTTGGCACGTCATTAATTTATTAGAGTCCACTGTTGCGATTCTTCTTCACAGCCGATCAACGGAGAGTCGTTACGTAATTATATTCACTTGTACAAGAAGATTGTAGAGTCCGCCAAACCAGATCGTGTTCTGTTTTGTTTAAGGGGAGAGGATGGTATTTTTAAACCTTTTTTCCTATTTGGTGTAAAATAGAAATTTTTTGTATGTAGAGAGCTCATAGCTGTAGGAACTCAACCAAATATAAATATTTTGAAAAAAAAATATATATTTGGGGCCCAAATTTGAAAAAAAATATATACCCAATGCAGGATTGTACTAAATCCGATATATCTAAACCGTTTTTAAAGATAGATTCAAACTTTTTTTGCAATGTATTTGTAAAAGCATGTTCTACAAACTGTCTGTAACAGAATTTTGGTATTAGTCCCTACGTTTGTAAAATAAACAATTAAAATTTAATAACAATTTTCTGATTTCCTTTCTTGCAAACAAACGAACGTATTTTTAAAATGAACTCAATTAACAAAATTCTGTTACAGGGAAACGTTTCCTAATAGTCTAAAGAATGTGTGTTCTAAATTTCATGCATTTATCTTTAATAGTTCAGAAATTATATCCATTTTTGTCTGGGAATGTATAAAAAAAATGAAGTTACTGGAAGCCGATAAAAGTGGGCGTGTGATTTAAAAATCCATAGCGCAGGAAGTTTAAAAATGGCGTCTCAACATCCGATAAGGCACAGATACCCACAAAATATTATGCAATGCATTCCACACATATTAAAGAGTATTTTAAAAAAATTTTTTTTTTTTTTTTTTTGAAAATTTAATATACCGGAAACAACAATAAAAGTGGGCGAGTGATTTAAAAATCCATAACGCAGGAAGTTTAAAAATGGCGACTCAACATCCGATAAGAGCACAAATATGCACAAATGTTATGCTGTGCATTCCATATATTATCACAGAGTATTTTAAAGAAAAATTTTTTTTTGAAAATTTACTCATTTTTCACAAAAAAATACCATCCTCTCCCCTTAACCTGCTTACGATACAGTATGAGGTATATTCCTATTGTGATGATTAGACTTCGAATTTTCAGGCACGTAAAATAGGCTCTGAATTGATCAAAATAGGCACTAAAAACATAGATTTAGACACCTAAAAATACAAATTCAAGCACCTAAAAATACTATTTTATGCAGCTAAAATATAATTTCTATCACACAAACTACAGTAACTATAAAAATATAATTAATTAGTAAATATTAAGCATTACGGTATACAGCAGTGATGTCAAAGCAAGCGCATTTTTCTGACCTTGACGTCGTGCGCCGGCATCAAGTACTGAGTATGGAAAGAGGAAGGGTTGTGTATATGAATAAGCAGCCTGTTGGATTAAGAAAACAGTGGTGCACAAACTTCAAAAGGAACGTGAAGTTCTATTTTATTATTTTTATATGTCTTCTTTCTGTTTGATATTATTGTATCTATATTGTTTGTAAAACAAAAGTACTGATACCAATTTCTTAATATTGCAGTTGTGTTTTAAATGTTAATAGCATAATAAAGAGTTAAGAAGGAAGATTCACATAAATTCCATAGTAGTACAACTATACTGTACTAAATGGATGGAACACATCATTCATAAAGAAAGTGATATTCCAAAAAAAGAGATTGAGTATGACATGATAAGTTGGAATTGATATTGATGGTACCTTTAGCCTTATAAAAGTAATCAATAACTAATCAAAACAATATTATAGTACAAAACAAAGTTACCTAGGTGCTGTATATGTTTTAAGTGTAACTAATATTCCATAACAAAACTCTTATCGCATTATGCTTTTAAGGTGATATTGGTGAGCAACTTCCTATCAACAGAATATTAAATTAATTTCTCGAAATGTGCTGAAGCTATAGAGCTGACATTTTTACAACACATGGGCACGTATCTTTTGCTTATGATGTAACAGTAGTTGCTTTGTTAATTCATTTCCTTACAAACTATTTCCATGCTAATATTTTCAAACTTTTCAATACACTAACTTCAGTAATACGTATATACGGTATATTAGATTTACGAAAACATTCTGTAAGGGTATTAAATAAATAGGCCTATATCTGAAAATTTCACCTTTCTATAAAAAAAAGTTGAGAAAATATTTCTTTTGGACAAAAAAATCAAACTTGTGAAAAATGAACATTAAAATTCTTATAATGCACTTACACTTCTCAGGCAAATCTAAAACTTAACATGGATACAGTTTTAATAAATTCTCTTCACTTTATCTATTGAATCAGTGCTGGCCATCCCTGTATATAGCTCGACCAAGCGGCATATATTACTTCTTTCGTCTGTCTCTTTCCTTTCAGCTGTAAAGCGCTCAGGCTCTCCTGAGCTCTAAAGCGCGCGCTTGCTCCTATGGGCATCAATTGACATGACTGGTATACAAAGATAGTAAAAAAATTGCGGTTAGAAACTTTATTTTTGTTGTCTTAAATTATGTATACCGGTACATAATTTTTAATGAATTCATAGGTCTCGTTGCTCTAAGGCTGCTAATATTGCAATTAAATTAATTAATTTACCAATAAATTTATAATTAACACATTATTCATAATTGACATTACAATACATAACAAAGTTTTTCTCTAATTTTCTATTGCGAAACTTTGCCTTTTCTTAAACAGAACCATTTAAGGCGAAAAAATTCTTCTCACTGGTACCAAAGCAATGCATGCATATTTAAATCTAGCAATATTTGCCATGCTGATTTCTTTAGGGAGAACTACATCCACCCGATTCATTACATTCCTAATCCCTGTTCAAGTGCTCAGCAAAACCAGACACCTTCTAGGAATTTCTTTATTCCTACAACCAAACTATTAGGCTACAGGATATTTGAATCATACCCACTCCATAACATTTAAAACTTTCTCTTTCATTGCTAGATGAAATTTTAAAAATATGTACGTAACAAATAGAAATAGGCAATTTTATGCTTTAAAACCTTAAAAATAGGTCTCAATGGCAAAATAGGCATTTTAGGCACCATAAAGCCGCTTTCAAACATTTATATTTTATGTAAAATGTGAAGATATTTAACTAGTTTTAGTTTATCCCTGCAGAAAAAAATAGGCATTTAAACTAAAATCCGAGGTCTAGAGTGATGACGTTATTTTGACTTGTAATACTAAATGAGAAACTGTTAATGAGCTATGTCGAAACCTCTTCTGAAAGTGAGCACAATTAGTTAGGTCTCCACACCAGACAAAAAAAAAAATAGCTAACTTATCTATATTAACTTTCATTCATTCATAGTTTTCTGCCCTGGGGCAGTTCTTTCATTGCAAACCCAGCATTTCTCAATCTTTCCTATTTTCTGCCTTCGTTTTAGTCTCCGCATATGATCCATGAGCCGTTATGTCTATCCAAGCTTTTTGACCTAGATGTGATCTATACAATGATGTTATTCTAATTTTCCTACGTCTGTTTTCCAAAGTTTCCCATTTAAGTTGTTTTATCGTATCGTTTCTATCTTCTCTTTTACCTTTACTGGATTCTTTCTAAGGAATTTATCTGATATATTCTATAGGGATCCCAACATGTAGTTCCGTATTCCATTAACGGTCGCACTAACGTTAGATATGCTATTTCCCCCGATTTGGGGCTAGCCTTTTTCAAGATTCTCATAATAAAGTGAAGTGCCCTCCATGCTTTACTCGTAACATTGTCAACATGCTCTCCCCAAGAAAGTTTCGAGTTTAAATATACTACTCTAGGTATTTACAACATTGTTCTTGCAGAAAAATAATTAATAATAGACCTACTTTTTATAGAAAGACATTAACTTTCAACTTAAGATATCTTACAAAAGCTGTTATTAACAGATGCTGCATTTATACAGCTTATTTGGGCAAAACCATTTCCAATTTGCAAAACATCTTTAAAAGATTCGCCCTCAAATAAAAATAAACAGTTCCTCAAGTGTATAAATTGGTTCCATTGCTAGTTCATTGTGCAACTTCTGCTTGTTTTCTAGAACACAATATTTTTATTCTAAGGCACAATTTTGATAGGTAAATTCGAAGTTCTTCTTTGACGGTCACAAGCCTATTTCGTTGTCAGCCTTTAATGTTTGTGAAAAAGGAAAACGCTTGTTGACACAAATAAGATAGCCTATGGAGAATTGTAGTAATACGGTACGTTTAAAGCTTTCTGTAAGATTATAGGAAACTCTTTTCTCTCCATTGACCAAAACACATGTAAAGATTGTTTCCTGAATTTCATTTTAAATTTTAATGTCAAATCACATTTCAGTTCAGCTAATTGCTCTTACTCTTCGAAGTCGAATAAGTTTTCTACACTGCTAGGCCAATCTATGAAAGGATTCCTGTTCCACTTGTAAATGTCTGATGATAAAGAAGGGAAGTATAGGGTATTTCAAAAGTCCGTTCAAACATTAAACCCCTATAAATATTATAATATTTGAGATAGGAAAAAAAACAAAAACATCACAGTGTTGGACAAATAACGTTGTTTACAAAACATTGGGAAGATGTCCTCCGTTCTCCTGTTCAACGTACAGCATTCTGTCTGCGACACCATGCACAGCATTTTGCAGATATTGTCTTGGAATATTGGCAATTTCTTACGAGATGGCATCTTTCTGTTGCAGTAGAATTGTTGGATGTGTCAGGAAAACGCGTTCTTTAAGATAACCCCACAACCAAAAGTCGGCCGGATTGAAATCTGGAGATCGCGGATGCCACATCATTGAAAAGTACCTACAGATGACACGATCACCAAACATCTGCGTAATTAATTGTTTTACAGGGATAAATATGGGGTGGAGCCCCATTTTGCATGAAGATTATGTTTTCCATATCGTGATTTCTCAGTCTAAGAATGACGAAGCTCTGTAACATGCTGTAGTAGCGCTTCCAGTTTACTATAACAGTTTGTCTTATTCCATTATTGTCCATTACCTGTGAGTAACGGTTACCGCGTCTAGCCAGGAAACCAGGTGGCCCGGGTTCGATCCCCGGTCGGGGCAAGTTACCTGGTTTAGGTTTTTTCCCGGGGTTTTCCTTCAATCCAATATGAGAATATGCTGGGTAACTTTCGGTGCTGGACCCCGGACTCATTTCACCGGCATTATCTCCTTCATCTCATTCAGATGCTAAATAACCTAAGATGTTGATAAAGCGCTGTAAAATAATCTACTAAAAAATTAATGGTGGAATTAGCACGCGTAATTGAGGTTCGTTTTCCGACCAAAGTCATCAGTAGGCACTTTCCAATAATGTGGCCTCCGCGATCTCCACATTTCTTCCGGCCGACTTTTTGTTGTGGGGTTACCTTAAAGAACTAGTTTTCCTGACACATCCAACAACCCTACTGCAACTGAAAGATGCCATCTCGCAAGAAATTTTCAATATTCCAAGACATCTGCAAAATGCTATGCATGGTGTCGCAGACAGAATGCTGTACGTTGAACAGGAGAACGGCGGACATCTTCCCATTGTTTTGTAAACCCCATTGTTTGCCCAACACTGTGATGTTTTTTGTTTTTTCCCTATCTCAAATATTATAATATTTATAGGGGTTTAATGTTTGAACTGACGTTTGAAATACCCTATACTTCTCAAGATTTTCCAACAAGGATTCCAGATAGTCGGAAATTAGTGGTATAAAATCTTCATGCTTGAATGTTTGAGTCTGGAACTGAGATTAACTATGGAAACTTGTCAACAGTAGCCTACCTTTCAGAAGATGTTTTCTTTCCAGCTTTTTATTTTATCCAGTGTTTGACTTTATAAAGAAGGTTATTTAGGTCTGAATGAGTGACTGTTCAGTGAAAGATTTCCAGTAACGAAAGGGAACCAGCATTTGCTCATATTGGTTGAGGAAAACATCGAAAAAGGGTTCCCAGGATCCTCGACCGGGAAACGAACCCTAGATACCAGTTTGCGGCCAGAATAAGTTTTCACATTCTTGTAGTTAGTATGAGCAGCTATTTTTATACATGGTGTTCAGGAGGGATGGTAAATATTGTATGGGGTGGCAGTGTGGACAATTCTGAGTGAGAAGTTCATATAAATATGTGTCCAATTTTCAATGAGTGTGGAGATACAGCTGTTTGAATGTTACGCAGGCTATAACAAGCCTTACAAAATGCTATGAAAGAACGACAAATGACTGCATACAAAAGAACAGTACGTGTCACTCTTCTGAGATCGTTTGAGGGCGTCACTGTTCATAATGGGTTTAGAGAAACAGCTGTTTGTAGTTTCCTTGGCTACGAGGATGGGCACGTTCTTCCAGCATGACGGAGCCCCGACACATTTTAGTCGTCAGGTGACACATCACCTAAATCTCACATTCTGCGAATGATGGATTGGCTGGGGTAGTCGCGTATATTGGCCACTAAGGTTCCCAGACCTTGCATCTGTCGATATTTTATCTGTGAGGGTAGATTAAAGGCGAAATGTACAATAAACAAATAAACACGGGAGACGAATCGGTCGGTCGTTCGTATTACGAATAGTGCTGCCCTCATAAAAGAACAAGGCGACCTCAGAATAACAATATTTATTATTGTTAACGAAGCGTAAAAGTGCATTGAACTATTGAAATACATTTATACTATGTTAATAAGTAATGAATGTACTTATTATATCGTTAATTTTGTTGTCTTTCCTTAATGCCACTTCTAGCGCTTGTTATGCGTAACAGTCAAACAGCTGTACCTCCACAGACTTTGAAAATTGGACATATATTTATATGAATATTTTACTCATAATAGACCATACTATCATCCCCTAAAGCATTTACTATACCTCTTGAATCATGCTGTGCATATTTATTTATTTATTTATTTATTTATTTATTTTTTATTTATTTATTTATTTATTTATTTATTTTTTATTATTTATTATTTATGTCTTCATTCATTCATTCATTCATTTTGTTTGTTTGCTTCTTTGTTTACTTGTTTTGTTTCTTGATTTACTTGTTTGTTCGTTTATTCATTCGTTCGTGCATTCGTTTGCTTTCGTTTAGTCGTTCATTCATTTGCTCATTCGTTTATTTACTCGTTTATGTATCCGTTTATTTATTCAATCGCAAGTTTATTTATTTACTATGTATTTATTTATTTTATATTTGCTTATTTTATTTCTTTATTTTTTATTTAATTATTTAATTTATTTTTATTATTGATTGATTGATTGATTGATTATTCATTCTTTATTTATTCATTTATTTTATTTCTTTATTTGATTGTTTTGTTTCTTTATTTACATTTTTTTATTTACTTGTTTTGTTTTTATTACTTGTTTTGTTCCTTTATTTACTTGTTTTTGTTTATTTTTAATTATTTTCTTTCATTTTTTCATTTGTTTTTGTTTCGTTTATTTATTGTTTTGTATTTTTATTTAGTTTGTTTATTTATTTTGTTTATTTATTTATTTTTTATTTATTTATTTTGTTTCTTTGTTTACTTGTTTGTTTCTTTATTTACTTGTTTTTTTCTTTTTTAATTGTTTTATTTCTTTATTTACTTGTTTTGTTTCTTTATTTACTTGTTTTGTTCATTTATTTGCTCTTGTTCGTTCATTCTTGTTTTGTTTCTTTATTTTCTTTGTTTACTTGTTTCTTTTTGTTTCTTTATTATTTACTTGTTTCGTTCTTTGTTTCTTTTGTTCTTTATTTCATTTGTTCATTTTCTCGTTCCTTTATTTATTTGTTTCTTTATTTATTCGTTTATTTATTCTTGCTCATTTAGTTTATTTATTTATTTATTTATTTATTTATTTATTTATTTATTTATTTTCTTTGTTTACTTGTTTTGTTTCTTTATTTACTTGTTTTGTTTCTTTATTTACTTGTTTTGTTTCTTTATTTACTTGTTTTGTTTCTTTTTTACTTGTTTTGTTTCTTTATTTACTTGTTTTGTTTCTTTATTTACTTTTTTGTTTCTTTACTTCTTTTTTTCTTTATGCACTTGTTTTGTTTCTTTATTTACTTGTTTTGCTTCTTTATTTGTTTGTTCATTTATTCGTTCGTTTGTACATTCGTTTCTTGTTTTTCGTTCGTTCCTTCGTTCATTTGTTCGTTCATTCATTCGCTCGCTAGTTTATTTATTTATTTATTTATTTATTTATTTATTTATTTATTTATTTATTTATTTATTTTGTACAAATGGCTGTTAGAGAACACGGAAGTTCATTATCGCCTTTATACAGGGACATCACTTTATTTTTACTTCAATTTTTATTGTACCTGAGTTTTTGAATATATTTCATTCCCACTCCTCTACTAGTAAACTTCCCTTCCAACCGTTCTCCACACAGAACCAAGGCTGCGTATGCGGTCGTAGTAAGCAGTACTGAGTTAGTGAGTATAGTACGTTTCAGAAATATGTTCGCGTTTTCCAGTGACGAAAGAGCTTTCAATATTGAATCATATTTTCTCACAGACACTGTCGTCCGCTTGCCTACTTCGCATCCCGGTTTTCCCCACTCGCTTCTGCTCGCCTCTCTGTAAAGATTAGTGGCTGGGCTCTCTTAGCTCCTTTCTAAAAACATTAATTCCTGTTAAGAATTAGACGTCTAGGTAATGTTATACAACTGTTTAAAATAACTTAAATAAAAGGGCCTCGTTAAGCAATTAACTGTCACATGATGTCCCCCCTTTCTACGACCCTGCTACATAACTACTTGGACGGACAGTAGATAGCATGTCTGAGTAATTTTATCTTTTCGGATCGGGCAGAAGTGAAGATTGAATTTACAGTACGTAAGGTACTCTTTTATAGAGTAGGTACAGAATTATTTCAACACGAGTTGCTAATACGAAGGTCGAAACTGGTAATTGGAATTAGGTACAATAATTTATAGTGCGGTAATATGCACAAAAGAACTGAACCCTGTATCGAAATGAACGGACACACATTTTAAAAATTGTGTCTAAATATCCATATTATGATTATTTTTTAATTTCATTTCATTCTCTATAATGTACGCTAATGTGCTGTAGACAGTATAATATACACTGTATAATGAATACGTCCGAATGGATAGCTCAGTTCGTGAGTAAAAACACTTATTATTAATACAGTACTGTATTTTGATTAAACAAAAACCTATAGGCCTAATGAAAATTATCAAAATGAAAATCGCGATATTTCTAGTTTACGTAGGGAAATGGATGAACTACTTTTTTTCCCTCCTATACCTAGTAAAGTGATTTGTTTGTATTTTATGCCAGTATCATCGAACTTCAGTCATGGAAGGGAGTGGCAAATGGTGTTTCCGGTTATTAACCAAAGGTATAGCCAGGTAAAATTATAAATGTTAGTAAAAATAAAATCATGTCTCTGTATAAGCCCTCCATTGGTCCCTATCCTGAGCAAGATTAATCCAGTCCTTACCATCACATCTCAACTCCCTCAAATCCATTTTAAAATTGAACCAGGTAATCAGCCCAAGCAAGAATTTACTTTTTAATTACTGTATAGCATTGTAAACGTGTTTCATACGTTGTTTTTATACGACAGCATTATAAAACAGTTAATAAAGAAATAACAAAATTGTTAATGATGGGTAGTTTGAGATCGTGGTCTATGAAGAAAAGGGTTGCTATGACAACTATGATGTAGGACCTATTGCATATTATTACACGGCAAATCGTTTCATAATGTCAAATTTATGGCACATGTTACGCCGTCATAATAGAAGTCATAACGTTTTAGTTAGCATAGTAATGTTTTACGGACTGGTACAATAATGTGGCTTATTATTATGCACGATTTTCATTAACGATAAAGACTGTTTTTAATGCTAGAGTACAAAAAATATATTCTGCATTTTATGATTTTAAATAGTCAATAAAAAAGGAAACTAGCATACCCATACTGCATTTGTGTCGTATGTTGACCAGGGGCGGCTCTACATTAAGAACCGCAGAGCTGCAGAACCGTCATTCAAATGGACCTGTAAAATTAAGAATGTAAAACGTGCTTTTATGTAATCTAGTTCATTGTTTCATTTATTTTTCCAATTCATTCTCCTTCGATTCGAGATTTCACTGTCTGCAGGAGCCTTGAACTGCTCGAGAATTTTATCTGTAGTGTACTTTTCGGATCTGCGATCGGTAGTTCCTGGAGCTCAACATAAGGTAGTCGGCAGCAGAAAACTGGTTTTCTTCACCGTCCCATAAGACTGCATTAGAGCTGCAACCAAAGCAGCTCTCTCCGAATATGCAAAAGAACCGCCAACACCCTCATCTCTCTATGACCTGCGTTAGAACACATAGGCTTCTGGACTACTGTATATCATTACAGTTCCAGTGTGTTATAGTACTGTGGGTGGTGTGATGTGATTAGTCAGTGTGTCTAGGGAAATATTTTATATTAAAATGAATGAAATGGAAACCTAATTGACCAACCCTTTCCGAAATTAAAAGAGAAATTGCATGTTAATTAAGAAATTAGGACGTCCTACACAAAATTTAAATATTGAAATTTCTGGAAAAAGTCGAGGAAATCATGTAGCCTACTAGTCGTTTTAATACCGAAATGTGTAATGGAAACGATTGGTTTTTTGCTGCGCTCATGAAAACGCTTTCTGTATTCTGTTTAGAGGAGAAAATACATGGACAAACACTGGAGTGAAGGATTTAGTTAATTTTACTTAAAAAAAAACTAGAAAAGCATGTGGGGCACATCTCCACTACGTGACTAGTTGTACCAGGTGGGTGAGGTATAGCGCACGTATGGTTGGAGTAGGCCTACAATTTCGGGTGCACAGTCAACTTCGAGAAGGGGCTGTAATTACACGCGTTATCCGATTTAGATGCAATAAACAGCATGCGTTTGCTAAATACACTATTTTTCATGCAGAACTGCCAACCTTTGTAACCGCGGGCCGCTACTGATGTTGACAGAAAAAAAAACAACATAGAAGCTACTTTTTCACCATACCAGAAAAAAAAAAAGACGTTAAATTATTAAAATTCTGGAACTTTGCTATATGTAATAATTATGTAGGCCTACAGTTCCGTTTAAAGCTAACATTGCAATTTATAACGTATGTGTAATGAATAAACAACATTTTTAATTCCATGAAATGGACAAAGAATACAAACCTTCATCATCAGAGAACATGAAATGGCGGACATTGTTGTATGTTTCGTGCGAGTAGAACAAACATCTCGCCTTTTCCCCTCGCAACAGAGGTGACGCGTCTTTTTTCTTGGCACGTCAGTACTATTACAATGCAGTCCCACACATTATAAAAGATGTTGCCACCTTCTCAATGCAATAGACTCTCTTATTGGCTGAGCCGGTGTGTCTATTTCCACGCCCTTTCTCCTTTCCCTCTCCCCTCAATCGTCGGCATTCTCCAGCAATTCATGTGTCTGTTTCATTATCATGTTCTTGTCCTGTCCTTCATTTTTTTTCTCTCCCTTCTTTAAAATATGAGAAACGCCCAGATTAGTTAATTTCAAATGAAAAATCTCTGACGAAGTACATCAGTCACCATATATACCGCAGCATTGTCGTCGTACTGCAATACTAATAATTTATTGTTTCAATTGTTTGTAATTCCTGTCTTGTCTACTAAATCGTGACGTTTAAATAGCTTATTATGTATATCAATAGAACAAATTAACGCATTTAATCAATACGAGACGATACACTTATCGGCGGAGACAGAAAGATGGGTGCATGTAGTTCTAAAACCGCTCACGAGAGCGCCAACAGTCGTAATCATCCTAAACGCCATCTTAAAATTAACATTCATATTACTCCTTTCTCCATGGTTCAGTTTATGCCATTTTCTTTACTGTAATCGGGGGCAGGTAGCCTATTTATGGAGATTAATTTTATCATTTGTGTTTTTTAATATTGGTACCGGCGGAGATTGTTGGAGATTTGTACTCTTGGCGGAGATTAACGGAAATTTTGGACAATACAATTATTTTGGAATTGGAGTAGCCTGTTAACTCGATATGAATATTAGACCTACTTTCCAAATAATTAACATTAAAGGTTCGTTGGATTCCAGTAAAGGTGCGGTATCGCCAATAGACAATAGCCTATTTGTTGGATTGGGACTGTATTTAACACACATTCATTAAAAAAAAAAAAAAGAAAAAAAAAAAAAAAAACTTGCAGCCCTCAAATTTACACTTTCAAATTATTAGTGAAATGTTGAATTCTCCGTCTTTTGAGTTCACTAATGTAATCAGAACACCTGGAATGCCATGTAATGCGGCCTACTTGGATATATAACAAATTCAAGAGGAAAAAAATCCGAAAAAAACTCAAAATATGTTGTTGTTGTTGTTGTTTTATAATGCCAGGCGTTTGACAATAAAGTCATTTGATCTCTTACACTCCAATATTTTTCAAAGATATTATCATGGCCAGCCACTGAAGCACAGATTTTGAGGTGTTCCGAATCCATTTCTTGGTTTGAGTTGCACAATGGGCAGTTAGGGGACTGATATATTCCAATTCTATGTATGTGTTTGGCCAAACAGTCATGGACTGTTGCCAATCTAAATGCAGCTACAGATGATTTTCGTGGTAAATCGGGAATTAACTGTGGATTATGATGCAGAGAGTTCCATTTTTTCCCTTGAGATTGTATTAACAAATTTTGTTTGTTGAAGTCAAAACTCAAAATATGAAATATGAAATTCGCTATAAAACGACGTAATATTAATAATTTGCGAATGTGTTCATATTTCGCTATTATAACTCTATTTCGCGATTTGTCGCCATTGTTTTACCAGCATGTTATTAATCAGAATCACTTAATTCGTAAAGATTAGTAAAATCTACTGTAGGCCTATAGCCTATGTATTATGTTGTGATCTTCGCGATCTCCATAAATACCCGGCCCCTGAATATAACCTATTTATAGCCTATTTAAATTTGTATAATCATATTTTTTTGTACAAGGCAAGAGTCCAAGAGACCTGGTATTTTTAATAAAAACATCTTTAAAAAAATCAGTTAATGCTAATAAATAATAAAATATGTGTCGACCCATTACAAATGGGCGCAATGTTTCCACTCAAACTTGAAATTCAATACCGGTCTACTTACTGACAAAATTAGCTATATAAGCCTATACATCTAATTGTCTGTGAAATATTTAGCCTATTGACTTAATCTTTTAAGTTTTACCTATTTATTCTTAACTTATTCAACAGCTGTGTGGTAACCCATGTGAGATATATCTACTGATATCAAATTTATTACATTTTGAATCCAAATACAATTAGGCCTACTATCAAGTGAAAGATACAGGCATTTTGTTACCATACAAAAAAAGTTTAAAATTGAAGAAATATCGTTTCTCAAGTTTGATGTAAGTTACGCAAGCGCAGTCTAACACGAACTCCATTTAAACACAGAAACATTTTATTTCTTACCAATATCGTCTATAAGCTATTCTGTAGGACCAAAAAACTAATCTTTATGTAGATTCTTCGAGCAACAGTGCATATTACTGTGGAATCCCGGCCACCAAGTCACTCAACTGAGTGCGCTCTTTGTATAATGGCAGCTGACAATATAAAAATGTTAACATAGCCTATATGTCGAACTTGGAGTCGAGTCAGAAAGGAAAAAAAAACTGGGAAGGATTCGATCCGGTGCTGTGGATTGAACTTCGGCGTAGTTCAGTGGTTAGAGCGCTTGGTACGTAGAAGTAAAGACCCGGGTTTGATCCCCGGCGTCGGAGCAAATTTTTATCCTCTACCTAATATTAATTGTTACCGTAACAGACATATTCTGCAGGACCAAAAAATTAATCTTTACGTAGATTCTTTGTTTGGGGTTTTGTGAAGAATAACGTCTATGTACAGCAACCCAGGTGTATTGATGGTATCAAAGCAAAGATTATCTCAGCTTTAAGAAATGTTACATCACACATGAGAGAAATTTAAGCCTCATGATATGAAATGTGTTGTGGTGACACATTGAAGAATAACGTGGGCAAAACTTCCATTCTTCTAGAATGTATTTACAAATTACTGAAAAGTATATGACAACAGTTCTCATAACCAATTCCTTTTCCTCTTCCTGATCAGTTTCAGCATCATTCTTTCTTCATCCATTCTTTTCAACACAGCTCCATTTCTTATTCTGTCTCTCCACTTCACACCTTCCATTCTTCTCCATATACACATTTCAAATGCTTCTATTCGCTTCTCTTCACTTCGTCGTAATGTCCATGTTTCTGCCCCATACAATGCCGCACTCCACACAAAGCACTTCACCAGTCTCTTCCTTAGTTCTTTTTCCAGAGGTCCGCAGAAGATGCTCCTTTTTCTATTAAAAGCTTCCTTAGCCATTGCTATCCTCCTTTCGACTTCTTGGCAGCAGCTCATGTTACTGCTTATAGTACATCCCAAGTATTTGAAGCTGTCCACTTGCTCTACTGCCTCATTTACAATTCGCAAGTTTATCATCTGTATTTTTCTTCCTATGACCATGCTCTTCGTCTTATTTGCATTTATCTTCATCCCATACTGCTCACATGTCATTCAGCTCCAGTAGCATATCCTTTAGTATCATTTCCTCTTCTGCTAACAACGTCATATCATCAGCAAATCTTATGCACTTTATTCTTCTTTCTCCTACTATCACTCCTCCCATGTTCTGAAAACAGGTCTTTACTAAATCCTCCAAGTAGACGTTGAACAGGGTAGGTGATAAAGGGCATCCTTGTCGTACTCCTCTCCCTATTTCACTTCCTTCCGACATTTCTTCTCCTATCCTGACTTTTTACTCGTTGTTTCATATAAAGATTACTGAACAGTCTTCTCTCTTCCCAATCCACGCCATTTTCTTTATGTTTCCAATCAGTTTATTTCAATCCACTCTGTCAAAAGCCTTTTCTAGATCCACAAATACTACATACACTTCTTTATTCTTCTCTAGGTATCTTTCGCCTATTGTCCGTAGCATTCGAATTGGATCTCTCGTATCTTTTCCCTTCCTGAAGCCAAACTGCTTTTCTTCCATCTTAGGATATAAACGTCTATTCAGTATTCGTAGGAGAATCTTCGCCGAGTACGGTATGAGACTGATAGTTCTGAACTCCTTACATTTCTTGGCATTATTTTTCTTCGGTATTGGAATGAACAATGCATCCATAAAATCTTCAGACCAGTCGCCTTTCTCATATATTTCGTTGCATAATGATAGAATTTGCTTCTTGTCTTCACCCAAGCATTTACTAATTCAATGCGGCTTCCATCAAGTATTGTTACTTTCCCATTTGTAATTTCCTTAAGCGCTAGTTCAACTTCGTCGCTTAAAATAGAAAATCCTTTTCTGTCTTTTGATAGGCTTCTTCGTCTTCTAGAGCTAAGTCATCTTGACGGTTCCTTGTCTCATATAACTCTTCTCCATATTTCGTCCATCTGTTTAGTAGCCTATTCCTTGTTTGTCTGTTATTTCATTTCCGATGTCCTCTATCAACCACATGAATTTCCTGTTTTCATTTGTTAAGTCCAAACATTTTACTTTGCGGTACATTAAATCAGTGGCGATTCCTCCATGAAAGATCTGAGGGTGATCCTAAAATTTAATTTCGTGCCTCTGAGGATAGAAAACATTTTAATTACAGATTTTGATTTTCAAAGCGTCCCGACGTAATCATTTCCTTTAAGCTTCCACTTTCTGTCGTGAGTTGTCGTCAACTGCACAGCTCAGAAATAATATCCGAGGAACCATCCAAATATCTTACAGCAAACGGTTTTTTCTAGCAGTGAAGTTAGTGGACAGGAGAAAGTGCGGAGGGAGGGGTATGACTTCGAACTTCACTACTAATAAATTACCGGTTCCAGAATGGTGAGTCAAAGACTAACATAGACCTACTTGTATTGATTTTGCATGCTCTATTATTATTATTATTATTATTATTATTATTATTATTATTATTATTATTATTATCATCATCATCATTAGTTTCTGTCTTAGTCATCAGTCGTCAATCACATATAATAATCCGTGGCGCTACAGCCCGTGAAGGGCCTAGACCGACCAGCCGGCTGCTGGCCTCACGCCCACATGCCGAAGCAGAGGTGGACGATCATCCAACCAGAATGGAGGTATCGTGTGGTTAGCACGATGATCCCCCCAGCCGCTATAGCTGGTATTCGCAACCGGATTTCGCTACCTATCGTAGCTCCCCAAGTGCATCACGATGCTGGGTAGGCATCGGTCCCATACACTGGCCGACATTTCATGAGAAAATTTCTCCCCTCATGAGGAATCGAACCAGCGCGCATTCCGTAACGCGAGTCCTAGGCGCGTCAATCACATATCCTACATACAAAAAATATCACGAGTCGCCACTGCACTAAATCATATCTTCCTTTTCTCTCTAGATTCTTTATTTCTTCACATTTCTCTTTGATCCAGTCTTCTTTTGCTTTATCCGCAAACATTAAGGAACCTACTTAAAAAGCATCTTACCATTATAAATGCTGACACTAGAAAGACTGGATACGGTGATATATCTAGAAAGATTGAGGGGATCATTTTGACCCCTTGTTTTATATTGCCTTAATATACACGGAAAAATGATTTGGTTATGTAATATGTAATGTAATGGGTTAGCAATATATTTTAAGTATCATAATGATGGCTCTTCACAACAGAAGTACCAGTACAGTGAGTATAAAAATGCAATAGGTAGAGCACAAAACAGTAAGATTCTGAATATTATAGTGTTATGGATTGAAGTTATTGTCTATTTAGTAAGTAATATTTTCGTTAATAATAATAAAACAACTGTTAGATTGATATTCTATTTCCTGTTATTGCATCACAATACGCCACCTTCAAAGCGGCTACTTTTGGGTGCTATCGGTGGCGTGTTTACAAATGTGCCGATACTCCACGATTCTCAAACACAGCAGTTTTCTCATTTTACGTATTTTATGTATGGAAACATAGCATTGAGTCCAAAACTACTCACTAATTGAATATTACACTTCATAGCTGATAATTACATCCCAAGTCTGATTAGCAGTGTATGCTATGGAGGAAAAAAGAAACTGGCCACCCTACCCCATTATCTCCTGGCTTAGCTGCCTCATGAGTGATGCCTTGTTGGTGTCACTTGTGAGGTTCAGACCAGTCTTCAGGCTGCTGACTTTACTACATAGGTATTGATAATATCGACAGATATCAATTTGATTCCTCAGTCTTTTTAGGTATTCCTTTTAAATATCTCCACTTTTATAAAAGTTTTAACGTCCAGATATCAGGTGAACAATAGCTTGGTAAAATTTTAAAATGTCATAGAGCCACAATTGGTTATGACATGTAGTATAGGAGTAATGTACTCATAAACATAGAAATGGGGTCAAAATGACTCCTCCGTCTTTCTAGTGTTAAATGTCCAGCTTTGGGGTTGAAAACCATTGTATTTGTTTTTCATTATGCTTTTTAAGCAAAGAACATGAAACTTGAATCACGCAGACTTATTAAAACTTGGTTAAGAAGGAACAGTAAAATCCCTCGTAACTGGCATCCAAATAACCGGCAATACCAAAACAACGGTACTTTCGTTTTCAGTGAATATTCGAACCTAACATTAGTGTAGCCTACTATTTGTGTTGTGTGATGTTTTAATAAAGAAAATCCACACAGTTTTTATGTTTATTTAGTTATGTTCGGGCCGTCAGTGTTGCCATATCAGGAAGTTCGCATGAACTTTAATTTTCAGTGAATATTCTAA